>WEIU01018167.1:62211-99530 GCA_013389925.1 Aegithalos caudatus
GGCACCGCCCGCCGCCAACGGCACCGCCCCCGGAGCCGCCCGAGCCACGGAGGGCAGGGAAGGAGGGAGAGATGGAGGCACGGGTGGACGGCCGTGGGTCCCGGTGGAGTGATGGAGCAGCTGCCTGCACCCATGGGGGGCAGGAGAAGGCCGCGGTGGGATAGGGACCTTCTCCTGCAGTAGGGGCAGCCCTCCCCGCCCTCCTCCTCTCCCCGTTCTGCTCCCGCTCAGCCACCTTACACCGTGCCCGGCCAGCCTGGCAAGGTGGAGGAGCAGTGGATGCCCATACGCATCCCAGCGGAGCTGCCCTAAGGGCCGGTCCCAGCGCTCCTGAACACCTGCGATTCCCAAACCTCCGTGGATACAATAAGACTCTCCACTCCCAAAGCTGTCTGGGGGTTTGTTGGGGTTTTTTTGCCAGCAAGCCTTCCTGCCGCCTGGCCAGGGGTGGGGTAGGGTACTGGGATGTACTGGGATAGGGTACTGGGATGTACTGGGATACTCCCAGCTGGGACCCTCGGAGACCCCACTGTGCCACCCAGCTCTACCAGCGTCTATGGGGTTACTGTGTCCCTGCTGGCCCTGGCAGCTCTCCAGGAAAGATTCACATGCAAGGAAGGGCTGGGGGTGTCAAAGAACAGGCTCCTGAAATCCCCTTTGAGTATTTATTTTGGAGGGATTTTTCTCCACCTCCAGGTTTGCAGCAAGCACCATGGTGGGACAGGCTGGGGACATCAGCCTGGCAGCAGCTTCCTGGGGGGACAATGGCCCTGCAAGCCAGCCCAGGGCATTTGGGGTCACCAGCTCCAGGGATGAGGTATGATCATTCCCTCGTTGGTGCTGAGCCAAGCAGCCATTCCTGGCAACCTCTGGCCCCTGAGTCCCTGCCAAACAATGCAGGCAGGTGCCTGGCTTGGCCCAGATGGAGACATTCCACTTCCCTGGGGACTTGTCACGGGGAAAAATGATTCTCCAAATCCAACCTGAATGCCCCTGGGCTGCAATCTGGGGTCAGAACCCCTCGTTGCATCACCTGTTGCTGCTGCCAAGAAGGGCTTGGCCTCATCCATCCCCTCCATTCCTTTATGTGCACGGCTGAGGGCTGCTCTCAGCCTGTCCCCCCACAGCCAGCCCCACAGGCCCAGCCTCTTCCCACCTTCTCACAGGCTGGGTGGTCTAATCCACAACCCACTGGGCAGCCACTGTGGGGTCATGGCAGGGTCCCCATGTCCCCCTGGCACAGCTCAGGCTCAGCACCATCATGTTGGGGCCCTTCCAGCAGGTCTGGTGGCTCCTGCCTGCTCCGGTGCCTCGGCTGACCCCGGTGCTGCTGTCCCAGCACGGTGCCACCGGTGCTTGAGGAGCTCCCAAGCGAGGAGGAGAGACCCCAACAACCAAAGGATGAGTGGAAAGCACCATCACCACAAGCGTGCTAGGCCAGCAGGAAGGAGGGGACAGCAAGGAGTGTCCCACTCCCTCCTCGGGCTGTCTCAGCGGAGGGACAGGGGCCGGGCCACCGGCACCTCCAGCCCAGCGGGAGCCGCCGCTCTACGGGGAGCCCTCCATCAGCTGCAGGATGCTGCTGTAGAGGCGCCTGGGGGCGTCCAGGCCCCAGACGAAGTCCCAGTGGTTCCAGTTGGGGATGTGGGTGTAGGTGACGAGGTGGGTGATGCGGGGCAGCAGCAGGAGGACGTCCCTCCAGTCAGCTGCCCAGTCCTGCCCTCCTGACCACACCGCGGTGGGCACCGGCATCTCCTCCATGCGGTACAAGGGCGGTGTGTCCTGCAGGGACAAGGGGGGCTCTCAGCTGATCAATCCCTGCCAGCCATTCTGTCCTTGCACCACGCTGGACAGACCCCCTGGCAGCATCTCCAGCTGCCAGCACTGCTGCTGCAGCTCCTACCTGGTGGTACCTGGCTGGGTTCTCACTGCCATAGTCAAAGGCTTTGAATTCTCCAGATTTTACCACCTGGGAAGAGAGGATGGGTCTGCTGTGGGAGGCCAGAAAGTACTACTGCATGGGTCTCACATCTCCTGGCCCCCTCGAGGCACCTGTCATGAGAGGGTGCTCAGAAGGGGTTTGTGTAAGTCCCTGCCCTCATCTGCCCCTCTCCAACCATGCCAGCTGGCTGGGGACAGGCAGCACAAGGAAAGGTGTGGACGTCCTCACCCATGGGACATTGCAGGAGGAGATAGCATCCCTGCAAAGACAGGCTTTCCACCTTTTTTACCAGGGTGGTTTTGTGACCTCTGGCTCCATGCCTGTCCAGAACTTTTTTGGACAGGGGGAGATGTTGTTTGGTCGCCCTTTTCCTCCTCATCCAGTTCATCCAGCCTCTCCTTGGGCTTCCACCCACCTGCACCATGGTGTCCCCAGATTCTGCATTGGTGACTCCTTGGGAGCCCAAACTGGGGATCTCAGCATCCTGTCCCTTGTCTTGTCTGGCACAGCACAGGACACACACTGCGGTGTCCCCTGGTCGCCAGAGGCACAGGGCAGCTCATCCTGTATCCAGAGCCTCTTCTAATTTCTTGTCTTTACTTTCTTGGGAGTTGCCAGTGTCTGAGATCCCTGAACTTTCCTGCCTGGCACAGCAGCAGGGACCGTCTCAGTGAAGGCACCATCTCAGAGGTGAAGCCTGGGTGTGTCAGGGATCCTACCTGGGCCCAGTGGATGATGTTTTTCACAGAGGTGCCATCCGGATAGTGGGATGTGTACACATCCAGCCGTGTCTGCAAGTAAACATATCCCAGCTATCGTTGCTTTCCAGTGGATGGGAGTGGAGTGGCAGCTGCCAGGTGTTTCCCAGAGCAGCCACTGCTGAGTCACACTGCCTGAAGAGCTGCAGCAGGTTCAGGAATATAAATTCCATTAAAAACCCATTGCTGTGGGAGAGGAGAGTGATGGGGATGAAGGATAAGCTCTGCCAGACACCTTCCTTGGGCTTAGGGACTGTGCTCAAGGCTTCAGTGACTGCCTGAGGTCACCCAAAGGGGGGTCAGAGCAGGGGCTGCACCCCAGGGTGCTCACAGTGACAGGCAGCCCTAATTCAGAGGTGCTGTGAGGGCCACCTGGCCACTGACATTTACCCAGCAGAGCCTGGGAGGAAGGAGGAAAAGCATCTGGCAGAGGGATGCATGTTGGCCGTGCAGGGTCTACTTGCTGCAAGCGCTGGGGGCGAGTGGCTATAGCAGGCTGGGCAGGGCAGGTGGCACCAGAACAGCCCCTGGAACCCTCATTCCCCACTGGAATGGCACACCCACCATGTTGAGGTTCTTCTCATTGTGACCACCCAGCAGGAAGAGGAGGTTGGCACAGGGCCTGTGCAGCAGCGTGTGCCTGCACAGCTCCGGGAGAAGGCGCCACAGCTTCCTTATCCGCAGGGACGCATCCGTCCTGCCGAGCAGCAGCTGCAGGAGCAAAGGGCGATGTGCACTTCCTGCTCTTCCCTCCCTGCAGCCCAGCCCCTGGACTGTCCCACAGCCAGACAGTAAAGGCAACATCCAGGAGTCAAGCCCACTGCCCCCCAGCCCCACAGAGATGTGTACAGCTTGGTGCAGGGGGTTGATGCTGACAGAACACACGCCAGGAAAATCAATATTCACAACTCTCCTCTCTCCCCACACCTCCCCCAAGCACTGGATCTGTTTTTCAGGGAATCAACATGGCAAAGCTGCTCTTTTCCAGGTGTTTAGCCTAGGGCCCCTGCAATTGCCCCCATATAAAGACCGTGTTTATCCTACAGATGGAAAGAAGGCATGTACTCAACAAGCCATCCAGGACTGTCTGTGCTAACAAATCAGCAGGAATTCACTGTTTTCTGCTGCATCAGAGAGCCCCAGGGCCTGTGTTTGGGCATGATCCCTTCTCTAGAACCGGTCAGTTTTGGGGCAGAAGGGCATGGAGTGATCCCTTACCGGAACCATCTTGAGCTTGTTGTCCAGGAGGAGCTGCATCTTTAGGAGTGGACTCCTGGCGTGCTTGGGTGCCACTACTGGAGCCAGGGCAAAAAACATTTTGACTTTCTCAGCCAGTTCGGGCATGGATGAAAACGCAACAAATGCTGAGAAAACAGAAAAACAACCTAAGGCCTGCTCCATCTTTCCTCAGGTGCTTAATCCGAGGGTTCACTTGGACCCAGGTCTGCTTAATTAATTATCTCCACTAGGAAATCTGAGATCTCTTGCCACCTTCCTGCTAAATGTTGGTGCAAGAGATGCCCAAAGGGAGGCAACACCTTTATTCCCTGGGCTGATTGGGCACTTCAGTGGTTGTTAAGCCCCTCTGCTCTCTTCTGACAAACACCAAAATGAACTTTTTCGAGTCAGGGTGGTGGGTGACCCCTGGGAACGCACCGGTTGTGCAGCCCTGGGAGTAGCCAACATAGTGGAGCTGCTTCTGCCCTGTTTTCTGCAGCACAAAGTCGATGGCGGCTGGGAGGTCGTACATTGCCATCTCATGGAAGCTGCAACACAGGAGGGGGATATTGGCTGTGAGGCAACAACAGGGGCAAACTTACCTTGAGCTGCCTTGCGTTGCCCAGCTTTACATCTGATTGTTCAGGAGAAAATTCCTGGCATGGATCCCTCCTTCCATAGCATCATCCTCCCCTGAAAGGGTTTAGTCCTCCCGTGGCTGTGGTGAGCAGCAAATAAACTTGTGCAGAGCCTGGCCAGCATTCCACTGCCATGTCCAGCCTCTCTGCAGACCCAGAGCTGGCTCCCACCAGGATTACAGCAAAAGCTCTGCTCCTTGGGATGCTCTTTCCCAGACGGAAATGGAGCACCGTTTTCTGCCCATGTGCCTGTTGGTGGGATGTGGTGAAAGGCAGACCCTGCTGTGTGAGGTTTTTCTAAAAGCCTTTCTATGAGCCTGGGATCCTGCTCTGAAGATCAGCTCTGGAGAGGCAGTAGCAGCTTAAAAAGGGAGGGACAAGGTCTAGGAGCAGGGGAGGTGGCAATGACACTTGTGGACATCTCAGGGTGTCCCCGTGGGCACCCCTGAGGCAGGGCTGATGTGTCTGTGTGTCCCCATGCAGGCAGCAGTGTCCTGTGCTCTCGGCAGCTGCAGGGAGGTGCTGGCGCCCTGTCAGCAGGCAGGTCTGCTCAGGCCCCTCCATCCTCCCTGGAGCAGGCTGTGCTCTGACTTGCCTGCTGGGAGGCACCCACCTCTGCCTAGATCTTGGTGACAGGCAGAAAACATTGCCATTGCATTTGTAATGCGCTCCAGCCCACCTGAAATCCCAGAATTCCACCTGGTCAGCTGAAAGGTGCTGGTGTCTCCGGGACCAGCTGGTCCCCCGGCTGTTCCCCAGCCACACATCGTAGCCAGAGTCTGCTAGGATGAAGCCAAGGCTGTTGTTAGCCAGATTTTCCACCCAGTGGCTGCCTTCTCCAAATATCCCGTGCTGGAGAAACACGACTGGCTTGGCCCCTGGGTGCAAAAGAAACAGCACATTTCACTGAACTGGATTCTCTCTATTAACTCACCCCAAATTAAGGCCAATAAAGCCTCTTCCTTGCACTGCCAGAGCATGTGCAAAATATGCATTATGATGATGTATTCTGGTGTTACAGCTTTGAGTGTAAATTGGAGAAATGTCACAGATTCAGTATTTTTGCTTTAATGACTGTTCCCCCGGCCTGTCCAGGTTCATCCATTCTTATGTTCCAGGTGGTTTTTTTTTTGTTTTTTTTTTTTTTTTTTTTTGCTGGCCCTGAGTGAAGTAGAGCTGTACCTCTGTTCTTAGCCTTTTGTCTCCCGTGAGGAATTCTGTTCAGGTGGATGTAGTAGCCGTCACGAGTCAGGACTTCATACTCCTCACTGGGGTACCCTCTGTGGCAGATGATTTGGCTCTGGGGGAAGGAAAACCCAGGTGGGAAACTGACTTGAAGAGCACATCACTTGGTAAAACTGAAGTTCTGGGACATGGCTTTGTCCAGGCTGTCTCTGAAAAAAGTCAACTGAGGACTTTTTGTGACCAAGGGTGCTCTGTCTGAACTCCACCTCCAGCGATCTACCCAAGGGAAAGGGAGATGCTCAGCTGTGGGCAGGAGGTGAGCTGGTGGCTGCAGGGCTTGAAACGGTTCCAAGCGCAATGATTGAAACAGAAGGGATTTACTGACACCTGACCCCACTTTACTGATGGCTGGCACCGGCTTCTTGACACCTGGCACTGATTTCCTGACACCCGACACTGATTTCCTGACACCTGGCACCTATTCCCTGACGCCTAGCACCAACGGCAGCACATGTCACACCAGGCTCCCAGCTGATGTGCCGGGCAGATAAGGTTGTGGGGCAGATGAAACCTGCCCAGCTGGGCTGACTGGAAGGGCAGTGGGATAAACCCCATAGGATTCATTGCAGGGCTCCTGAGGCTCTGCCTGAGCTTTATTTATGCTGAAAACTCCACAGCCTGGGAAGTTTCCTCCTGGTAAAATCCAGCTGCGGTCCTGCCCACAGGTTGCTGTATGCTCCCTTTGTCACGAGGTTGGCAGGAAAGATTAAATGCAGCAAATGTCCCTTGTCTTGGCTCCCGCTAAACCCATCTTCAGAGCCGCCCAGGGCTCACCTGGACACGGCTCTGAGCAATTTGCTGCAGCTGAAGGAGAGGAGGCACGCACAAATTTCTACCCTCTGGGATCATCCCCATCTCTAACTGCCCTGCTGGTAATTGCACCTGATTCTGCTGGGTGGAGGAGCTTGTTAATGACGCCGTGGAGGCAGCTCAACACCACCAGCCCTCTCCATGTGCCCTCCAACCCTCTCTCCTCCAAGCATGTTCCAAGCTTTCAGATGGAAATTCAAAGTTCTCGTGACTTACAGTGTTCATGAAAGTCTCGGGATTTGGAGCCTTTCTCTGCTCAGTGGCATCTTCGGAGTTGGTGGGAGCTTGTACGAGGAACAGGATTGCAATGAACAGCCACATCGTGTGCCTGTGTAAATCACAGCAGCAACAACAAAAATAATGATAGTAATGATAGGAGCAACAACAAGACTAACAACAACAAGACTAACAACAGCAAGACCAGTGACACCGATGCTGTTGTTATTATGGTTGTTGATTGTTATTAATTGATATGAACTTTTCTTTCTACTTGGTTATGATGGGCAAAGTTCCACACACATCTGAAGATCACATAGAATTTTCTGGGCCGGGAAAGTGGAGGGAATTCCCAATTTCAGTTTTCTTTGCAGTCCACAGGAGAATTTTTTATACTACTCTGTACAGACAGGATCTGGTACTAGGCAGGAGCCTTTTATGTATTTTTGATAGCAAGAAGAAGAGAAGCAGTTGTGCAAAACAAGAACTAAACCTATACCATTGGGCCAGTTGTCTCACAGAGGAGATTAATCTAAAGGGAGAGTTTATGCCATGGAAGGAACATGTTTAGTGTGACTGGGCTATGATTATGTCTATACTTTCCATGTTTTCCTATTGCTTAGCTTTTGTACCCAAAACCCACTGTAAACAGAAGGATTCTATGAACTGAAATTCAGTTAGGAAGGCTGTTGGTTAAGTGTAGCCTGAAAAAAAAGAGAAACATTTTTGATCACCTTTGATGCTCCTGAGCTGAGCAGAGGCCTATTTTTAACGCACTCAGTTAATATTTTAAATGATTTCTAATCTTTTGCCAGGCTCTCAAAAGTGAGAGCTTAACTTCATCCCAGCAGCATGAATTGGGAATTACTCTCTGCCTCCCTCCTTCTGCTCCCAGCGGATCTCCCGCACCACCAGACCTTCCTACCCTCAGAAAATATTCCCAGCAAACCTACCTGTAGTATCACCAAGAAGCCAGTTAAGACCAAAAATAAAAAAGAGCAACCAATGCTTTTTCCCTCTTGGGGCAGCTCCAGGAGGACACAAAAACCTGAACGACACGGAGGAAAATTCGTGACCAGGCAGAGCCACCAGCACTTCTGACCAGGCTGGTGGTGGCAGTGCTGGTGGCTCTGTCACCACCAGAGTTAAAAGGACCAGGCTGTGTCAGAGCCCAGCCACGCTGGCACCCTGCTGTCCCTCCTCACGTGCCCTCCAATTAACAGATGTGTGCTGATCACTCCTGTGGCACCTCCCTCCACATGGCCATGACTTTCATGCTTGCAGAGGATTGCGTTTCCCAGTGCAGCCAGATTGGTTGTGCTGAGGAATTCTGGCTATGGAGTTGCACCTTAAGCTCATGATAGCATAATTAAAAAAAATAAATAAATAGCCAACAGCTTTTCTTTGCAAAGGGTAATTTCCTAACTCCCGGGGCAATTTCCTGTCTCCCAGGATCATTTAGAAGTGCAACAAAAAAGCTTGGGCTCTACCGTCTTTACAAAGCCTCCTCCCAAAGGATACCCTGAGGACAGGTCAGGCCTCATTGCCTGCCTGGATGGGAGACACTTGGTCATTTGGATACTTCCACCCCTTGCGAAAAGTGATAGTAAGGTCCAAAGTATCGGGTTAGCAAGGGGAAATTCGCGAAAGCTCTGCTGGGCTTTCTGGGAAAGCAGCAGGCTGAATGTCCCTTCTGGAAAAGCAGCAGGCTGAATGTCCCTCCTGGAGAAGCTCCAAGCTGAAGGTCTCACTATCAGCCAGTGGTGCAGGGGAGAGCTGGTGCAACGCCTCTGCTTGGCCAGGGCGACAGGGATTACACAGAGCAAAGGGGTTTGTTCCCCACCTGCAGCCCGTGACCGCCCACCCTGCGCCTTTCCCTACCTTGGTGGCCACCCAGAAGCCCGAGCCTATGGCTGGCTGTGCTGGAAGGAGTGTGGCTCCCTGGCTGTGGATTCAGCTGCCTCCCAATGCTGCTGCCAGCCGTGCTGCAGGGGAGGAATGTGAGTTGTGAAACGCAGCCCGAGCAGGCGTGCCTGGCTCCATCTCCACACTGTCATTTTCTGTTGGTGCCACAGCCTGTGGTGACACAAAGGGGCTGCGTGGGTGCTCTCCTCCTCATGGCAGGTGTGGCCAGGGCCTTCACTCCTTCATTACCTTCTGCACCTGAGCCTGCTCTGGGCTTTTGGGAAGGTCTTCTCTCACCTGTGAGCACAAAAATCCCACTTCAGTCAGAGAATCGTGGAATGGAACACATCTAGGTTGCAAGGACCCTAAAGCCCCTCTCATTCCACCCCCTGCCATAGGCAGGGACATCTTCCACTATCCCAGGCTGCTCCAAGCCCCATCCAACCTGCCCTTGGACACTGCCAGGGGACTATATGCCTTCCCAATATTCCATCCATCCCTGCCCTCCGGCACTGGGAAGTCATTCCCCCTTGTTCTGTCACTCCAATTCCTGTTGCAGGGACCCTCTCCAGATTCCCTGTATCCCTTCAGGCCCTGGAAGGAGCTGTGAGGTCTCCACACACCCTTCCCTTCTCCAGGCTGAGCAGCCCCAGCTCTCCCAGCCTGGCTCCACAGGGGAGGTGCTCCGGTCCCCTCAGCAACTCCATGGCCTCCTCTGGACCTACTCCAAGATCTCCATGCCCTCCTTATGTTGGGGACACCAGAAGTGTGCACAGGTGGGGTTTCACCTGAGTGGGGCAGAGGGGCAGAATCCCCCCTCCCCTGCTGCCCATGCTGTTGCCTTCCAACTCCACAACTTGTTCTCTTAGTGGAGGTATTAAGTAGTAGTGATAATAGTAATAAAATTATAGTAATACAGGTTGGAAAGGCAGCAGAGGCTTCTGTGACATCCTCAGGCTGTGGAATGAGGCCATTGGAGCAATGTGTCAGTGCTGAGTGTGTGATTCAGCACCTGGAGTTATTCTACCTGTGGTGGAGGGAGAGAAAATGCCCCCAAAAAAGCTGGATTTTTACTGAAGAACTTAGTCAAAGAAGAATGAAGACCTTTGAGGATTTGAAAGAGGTTGGGTTTAGATGGGATATTGGGCAGGAATTGTTCCCTGAGAGGGTGGGCAGGCCCTGGCACAGGGTTCCCAGAGCAGCTGTGGCTGCCCCTGGATCCCTGTCAGTGTCCAAGGGCAGATTGGACAGGGCTGGGAGCACCTTGGGATAGTGGAAGGTGTCCCCGTCATGGCAGGGGTGGAATGAGCTGATATCTAAGGTCCCTTCCAACCCAAACCACTCCAGGATTCCACAGTTCTCAGAGGGGTTTGTCCAGGTGGGCTGGTCAAGGTGTGACATGGAAGGGAAAGATTTCCAGCCAAAGGGCCATCCATATGCTTCCTGGGCTCTGCCTGAGGCCCAAACCCCATATTTTTCTTGGACTCTGAGGCCCTTTAGCAATCAACAGTTACATCTTCTGGTGGGGTGTGTTGCTTCTACCTCTTGTTTGCTCCACACTTCATAAATCTTAGGCAGCATTGCTGCTGGATGCCTTTCATGTTCTCCTTTGAGGCATCACAGGACTGCCACCCCACCTGCTGCTGGCACAACAGGAAGAGAAGCAGCCCATGGGATCAGCTGTGTCCCCACTGCCATCCCACAGGTCTGCTGCTGCTGAGTCACCTCCTCTGAGGCACACTGTGGCTGGCACCAGCAGCACCTTCCTCCGCCCTCAGCACTGGGACTGGGGCTAATCATGTCCTGGGATCTCCATGCCCACCTTTTTCCCCAGCTGGTGCCCTGCTGTTCCTCCTGCTGCTTTCCCACATGTCCCAGCCACCTGTGTACCCAGGGTGCTGGCTGGTGTCTCTTTGCCAAGCACAGGGGTAAGCCAGCCACAAGTCATCTGGACCTGGCATCCTGAGGTGGGAAAGGGAGTGTCACCCTGATTTTAGCAATAAGAGAATGTCAGCTCTTGTGCAATTCCTGCCAGATAAGCACAACTCTCTTGCAGTAACCTTGGCTCAAGTTAAAGAACCTGATGTGGGAAGTAGTCCTTATCTGCTTGTTCCTCTCCTGGTTTAAAGTCCCTTTGGCTAGGCTGGGATATCTCTGGTTTACACATTTAGCAGGGGTTTTGGCCCTGCTGGGGTTGCACAGTGGAGCTTGAGGAAACAGCTGCCCTTTTCACAACACCTTGTTGGAGTTGTTCATGCAATCATTCCACTGGCTGTAACAAAATGGAATAAACAAAAGCATAAATGTTCGTGAATGTGGGTTGGGAAATAGGGGAGATGTGATCAGTGGTGCTTTTTCTCTGGAAATTTCTCCCCTGTTCCTGTGCTCAGAAGAGCCCAGAACAACCCTGAATTTCTTGTACTTCTTCCATGATCTCCCTTCATTGTACTATTTGCTTTAGACGGTATTTTACAGCTAAAAGAGTTTGGTTTGTGGGTGAAAAGGCCTGGGACAATGTGAACAAAATTTCTTAATAAAGAAATACCTACAGTTTTCAAATTTGGTGCCATAGTGTTCTTGAGGTTATTTTCCAACAAACTGGAGAAAAGCTGGTCTGGCTCAGCCTTGCCAAAGCCCTGACCAGGGCTATCAGAGACATTTAGGGAGCAGGAACATGTCCCACAGGACATATTCCAGGGTCAGGGATGGTCACAGAATCACAGAATGAACTAAGTTGGAAGAGGCCGTATGAGATCAAGTCCAGCCTAAGACCTAACACCTCCTCATCAACCAAACCATGGCACTGAGTGCCACGTCCAGTCTTAAACATGTCCAGGGATGGTGACCCCACCACTTCCCTGGGAAGACTGTTCAGGTGTCCAATCAGTCTTTCAGAGAAGAATTTTCTCCTGATGCCTAACCTAAACTTCCCCTGGTGCAGCTTGAGGCTGTGTCCTCTCGTTCTGTCAGTGCTTGCCTGGGAGAAGAGTCATCATTATTAACACTGGCTTGTGAAGTTTGGGAGAAAATCACAGCTGATCTTGATTTCAGCTAACTGTAACTTTCCATGTCTTTATACCATGCCCATCTGCTTGAAGTCCCACCACATGAAAATGCAAGTCTCAAAGACCAGAGTCTCTCTCTCTCTCTCAGAGGTTCATCTAACAAACTCAAAAGAAATTTTTAAAATTACATCGGAAAAAACACAGAAGTTGCTGTGAGTTCCTGAAATAAGAAAGCATAGTGTTTTCAACCAAATGAAAGCCTGAATCTACTCAGCAATGCCTCTGGAAATTGTTGTCAGGCTGTTCAGGATCAAAAAGATGTGAAAAGGCAGCACACCATCTGTCATAACTCGATGAAACCTTGTCCTAGATGAACTCTGGAACAAATCAGTTTCTAAATAACACCACAGGCCAGCATGTTGCTTAAAGCAGCCACCAGAGCAAGCTTTGGATTACTTGCCACACTTCTCCTCAAGCCTGTGCCTATGGGAAGGAGGCTGTGGTAGGGATGTTCAGCATCTCTCCAGTGTGGGCACAGCCTGGAGCTGGCCCTGTGCTCCACTCCACAACTCCTGTGTGTGCTGCTGTCCTTTGCATTGACGTGTGATGGTAAGAAATGATGGCTCAGCCAGCACAGTGGCACTGCTGTGCCCTGACCTGCATGTGACACAGCTTTAAGCCCTCATGGCCTCATGTGACACGCTCTGCACAAGCACATCTGGAAGAAAACTGAATAAGAGGCTGAGTGACCAACATCCTCCCCATGTGGAGGTGTGACTGAGGCTGCTTTGCTCACACAGGGAAGAGAAAAAGGGGCTGAAGGCTTTGTGCTGCATTGGAAGCTCTGGGGGTGAGAAGTTGAATTGATCACCATGGACTGAGATATGCAGGACACTGATCTGTTGGAGCAGGTCCAGAGGATCCAAATTGATCAGAGGGATGAAGCAGCTCTGTTGCGGGGAAAGGCTGGGAGAACTGGGATTGCTCATTCTGGAGAGGAGAAGCTTTGGGGTGAGCCAATTGTGATCTTCCAGTGCCTGAAGAAGATGTAAGAGTCATGAAGAGAGACTGTTCAAAAGGGATGGAGTGCAAGGACAAGAGGGAATGGCTTCCCACTGCCAGAGGGCAGGGATGGATGGGATATTGGGCAGGAATTGTTCCCTGAGAGGGTGGGCAGGCCCTGGCACAGGGTGCCCAGAGCAGCTGTGGCTGCCCCTGGATCCCTGGCAGTGTCCAAGGCCAGTCTGGACTTTGAGGCTTGGAGCAGCCTGGGATAGTGGAAGGTGTCCCTGTCCGTGGCAGGGATTGGACTGGATGGGCTTTAATGTCCCTTCCACCCAAACCATTCCACGATTCTGTGATACCCTGTGCAATCACCACAGACCTGTCTGATGGTGTTTGACTGGCCTGACAGTCCTGAGGCACGGAAAGGACTCCAGTCCTGCCATGGCAACCCAGGAGATGGAATTTTGCAATGTTTATTCTGTAGGCATAAATAATTTTGTTTCCAAAACACACCTCTTCACCCATTGCTGATCCTTTGACAGCAGAGGGGAAGCAAGTACCAGAACCTGATCTAGCCAGAACTTCACCAAGTGCTCTGTCATAGGAGAATGAAGAGAATGCATTGCAAACACTGAACCGGATAATTGCAGAAGAAACTGTATAACCTGAACAGAAAAAGACTAAACTCTGCACTTTAAATGAGCTTTTAGAATCTAAAAGTTAGTGCTTTTAAACTAAGCTTGAATAAATGGCAGGTGGGAGACTTGGCTTAGTCGTGAGCATGGCTGGGTTTGATGATCTTAGGGGTTTCCTAAGGATTCCATGATTCTAATTTCCTGCCAGCTTCTCAGAAGCTTGCAGGGGAAACATCTTGCCAGCATCTTTGTGTGTTTATTTGCCAAGGTGGAGAGGTCCTTCTGAGTTTGCATTGATATCCATGGCATGAGCACGGTGCAGTCCTGTCAGATGCTGCTCCAGGGCACAGCCCTGCCATGAGCAGCTGATCACACAGAAAAAGATGTCATTACAAATATCCTAAGTGAGGCAGCTAATCACTGGCAATCCAGGCAGATCCTATCTAACCTATAGCCTCATTTGTACACCCTGGGATTACCTCACCCTGTCCTGTTTTCTTCTGTGGTCAGTTCCAGCTGTAAGGGTAGAAAGTGAAACCCTTTGCAGATGATAACGAGCAGAGCTCACTGCAGCTGTCCCACAGGGCACCACCAGCCCTGTGCCACCATCTCCAGACACCTGGGTGAAACCCTCTGCTAAAACCCCATGGTATGACTCTGGAGAGCAGTCATGCTGGGCTCCATACCCTCCTCACCACCAATCTCCTCCCTGCAGGGAGATGCTGGTGGCACTGTGGGCATCTGCCAGCATGACCAGCCACTGGAAATTATCCTTGAGCAGGAGGAGCATTGAGCAAACAGCTCTCCTTCACCTGCACATGGTAGGGTGTCTTTGCTGAAAACCCCCACACCATCCTGGAATGGTTTGGGTTGGAAGGGACCTCAAAGCCTGTCGCATTCCACCCCTTCCACTATCCCAGGTTGCTCCAAACCTCGCCCAACCTGGCCTTGGGCACTTCCAGGGATCCACATCTTCTCAGGGCACCCTGTGCCAGGGCCTCCCCACCTCTCACAGGGAAAATTTCTCCAGAGTTTTAACTTGTAGTTAACAGTGCAACCACACAGAGCCCAGTAGACCCTATACAATTTATTGTTATTATTATTATTACATATTTGTGGAAAGAGTACCTTATCCTTTGCCCTGCTTGCTCCCAGACATATTTTATGATAGTTACACAAACCAGCAAGCTCACAATTCCTCCTCTGATCAAAATATCATTAACAATTTAATCCAGAAACTGAAAACAGATTTAGGCTCATTACTGCTTTCCACCACACTCTTCTTGTGTCTCCCACAAAAGCATTCCCTGAGAGGCAGCAAAAGGTGGCCTTTGCAGATGGATTTGTGCCTCAGAATAGCTTAAAGTGGTGCAAAACAGTGTTTTCTGGTAGAACTTAATGAAACTCCTTTGTGTATAGGTAAGATTATCCAAATCAGCACAAGAGAGATGTCCCTTTAGTTAGTAAAATGGGAAGTTCTCATGGGAAAAAGCCTATGGCCTCTCATTGTCATCAGGCAGGGAGTTCATAGCTCCTTCCAACTGTGAATGAAGGCAGTGAGTGTCAGGATGCTGGGATTCCTGGTGTGGAAGTGCTGCCAGAAGGTGAATAAAGCTATGCAGGATCCATCCGCCACGTGGTTTCATCCCAGCAGACCTGCTCCTGTGGGCTCACACCAGCATCCAGGAGGACACGGAGCTTCTGTCCAGCTGTTTGCAGCTGGGCACCCAACCTCAAGGAGCCTAGAGTCCACAATATCCACCAGGAGCCAAATTCCACCGATATTGGTTGTTGCTGGAAACCCGTGTGAGTGAGGCACATGGGAGACTCAGGGTGTGAGGTCCATGCTCAACTTCTGCAGGGACCTATTGAACCTCAATGCAGAGTGCTTTCCCAATCATTGGACTGGCTGGTTTTCCTCACTGGCAAAGGTAATATCAATCCAGACCAAGTGTAGTAGTTTACTGAGCTTTTTCCCTCCAATTTTTCTTCACTTTTTCTTTTTTTTTCCCCAAATGAAAGAAACCCCAGCAGTCATTGAGAAGCCAACAATCACTGCCACTGCTCCAGCTCTAGGTGCCCTTCTCCATCAGGTCAAGCATTTCTTTGTACACCAGCTCGTAAACCTGCCTGCCCCAGAGGAAATCAAAGTGGACAAATTCGGGAATGTACTTTTTGTAGGCCACATTGGAGATACGGGGCAGGGTGATGTTCACATCCTCAGGGGCTGAAATCCAGTCCTTGCCCCCATACCAGGTGGCCAGCGGGGTTTGCATGTTCTCCAGCTCATAGAAGGGAGGAGTGGTCTGGAAGACAGGAGGGAGGTAAAGGGCAAGCCAAAAACTCAAAGTGTATCCTGATGGCTGCTTGGAATTTCTCCCTTATCCCAAGGGATAGCAGAGGAACTATCACCAGGGAGCCTCATTATGCCTTGGGCTGCTGTTCTTTTCATCAGAGGGTCAAAAAGTTGTCAGTTGAGTGACTTTTTTTTATTAGAAAGTTGTGTGTGGGAGTGGGCGGAGCCCCAGCAGCCCTGCCTTGGAGAGAGGGCTGCTGAGGAGGTAAGAGAGGGTTGCACAACCTCCTGCCAGACCCCCAAGATAAGAAAGTAACTTTTCAGTTACGGCGACCACAGAAAGGTCCCACAAGCCCCCAGGAGTTTTATGTAGATCTGTTGTAAACCATTGGCCTGTCCCCTTTCACTCCCACCCTGGTTTTCCCATAAAAAACCCCCGATCCATTGGTTCTCGGTGTACCCGTCACTGGCTCCCTTCGCTGGTGCCATGCAATAAAGCTGCCTTATGTGGAATCGCTACACGGGACCCTCTCTCTCTTCTTCCCGGGCCAGCAATAGAGAGGTGGCCTCACAGGGCAGGCAGAGCTGAGAAATCACCTAAGAGCTAAGAAATCACTAAAGAGCTGCCTTGTCCCTGCTAAGATGCTCTCTGCCCGCTGAGGGGGTGCTCTGGCCCCCTAGAAGGCTGTCTCTGGCGAGATACCCTTTTTGGAGTGGCCTCAGCCCCCTGGGTTCGGACTGCGAACCCCAGACCAGCAAGCCTATTAGTTGTGAACCTGCTTTCCCATATAAAGTAAATTCCACTAATACCATGTAATTCATAGAATTGCAGAATGGTTTGTGTTGGAATGTGCCTCAAACATAATCTGCCATGGACAGGGGCACCTTCCACTAGCCCAGGCTGCTCAATTCTCCCAATTCAGTCTCTACCACTGCAATATTTTCACTGCAATATTGATTTATTTTTTTCCCTGAGCATGGCTCTCTCTTACCTGGTTGTAATGAAGCAGGTTGTCACTGCCATAATCATAATACTTGAATTCCCCTGTCTGATAGAGCTGGAAGAGGAGAGTTACGTTTATTACCCACACATTGGAGGGGTCTCTAAGAAAGATAAAAGAGGTGGCAGGGCACTGCACTGTTCCTTCCCACCACCCAGGCTCAGGGAAGCCATTTTTACATCTGGTACTGGATTTTGGGAGGAGAGCTCAGCCCCAGGAAGACCTCGGCATGGAAACCCACAGGGAAGAATCTGGTGTACAACCAAGAGCCTCAAAGGAGACGTGAATCAGACCCCTGGCAAGTTCTTTGTGTGCTGTGTCAATGCCATCAGCAGAAGGACGTGAGTGATGATCTTAGGGATTTCCTAAGGATTCCATGATTCTAATTTCCTCCCAGCTTCTCAGAAGTATCAGCTGTATCATTTGTAGTCTTACTGACCCTCAGCCTTTACTCTGGCCTCTCCTGCCCTGGTCCATCACCAGCCTTTGTTCCACCCCCACCACCTACAGGCCCCAAGGACTCTTGGACCTCTTCTGTTGGAATCAATAACTTCACCTGCAGCAGTGTTCCAGGGCAGCTTTCCTCTTTCTCCCTCACACAGCTCTGCAGAGGGAGCAGAGGGGGATTGTTCCCAACCCCTGGGCAGAGTGAGGAGAGCTCCAAGTGTTACCTGGCGCCAGTGCAACATGTTTTTTAGGGATGTGGAGTCAGGGTAGCGGGCCAGGTAGACATCAACGCGGCTCTGCAAGAAACCATTGGAGAGGTTTATTCTCAGCCCCGCCCCCCAAATCCATGTTCAAAATAAAACCAGATAAAATAAAACGAAATAAAACTGTGTCCAGTAGCCCCACAAGCCTCACTCACATGCTCACAGAGAGCTGTAGAGCTCCCTGAAGCAAGCTGAGCAATTCTCATGGGAGGCTGGGCCATGCTGGGAGTCTGCCTGGTTTCCAAGGCAAAGTAAGGCTCCTTATCTTATGCTCAGGATCCTTTTGCAAAGACCAAGGTCAACTCAAAGTGTGTTGTTCCTAACATGTTTCCTCCTTGGAATATTAAGGAATTATACCAACGCTTTACTTGAGAAACCCCCATCCTGGTGCCTGAATTTTTCTACCAATCAAAGATGTGGAAGGCCACATGGAAGGAGCAGATGGACAGCTGGGGCTCGGAGAGTGAGAAAGTGGATCTCTTGAGAGGGAAGCTGCAGTGTACATACCACATTCAAGCTGTTGGTGAACCCACCAGGCAGGTAAAAGACAAAAGAGCACAGCATTTTCAGCATGGGGTAGGTGCACATTCTGGAAATCACTTGCTTCAAGACCTCATCCTTATCAAAGACCACTGTGTGTCCTAAAATGAGCTGTGAAAGTCAGAGGGGTGTATCAGTGGGGTTCACATTCTTTTTTTGCCTCCAGGCAGTCCTGAAAGTTGCTGACAACTTTGCTGTGCTTTGTCATTTTGGCTTTTCAGAAATAGCCATGGCCCTGGAAGAGCCTTGACCTTCCTAGGAGAGGTTTCTCCTGGGAGAAGGGACCCAAAACCAACTCCCATTAGTAGTTGTCTGATTAAAGCTGGACAGGAGGATGATTTACCTGCCCTCCAGGCTCACAGCACATACACAAACACACAGAGCAGGGAGGTGGAGGTGATGTACAAGCACTGCGTGTCTCAGGTGACCTTCCCAGTCCCTCCCCTCACACCTCAGGTGTGATGAGGGCGTACCTTAATCAGCACCTCGGGAAGGTCAAACACCCTCACCAAGGGTGACTTCATGTTTGAGTTCACAGTGATGGGAGCCAAGGCGAAGAACATCTTGATTTTGCGATCCAGTTCGGGAATGGAGGAGAAGGCAATGAAACCTGTGTGAGGGAGAAGGAAGCAGACCCTGCCCTGTTGTTTCTGAGGGAGCTGTTGACTTCCAGGTGTGTGTGCCCATCAGAAGGCGCCTCAGAGGTGGCTCTGGCAGCAATGAGATGCCCCCAGTTTGGGGCCACTGCTGCTCCAAATCCTTCTGTTAAAGCAATTATCTGCTTTTTTTCCTTTTGTTGTTTGGAAATGCCTGGACATTACCCTCCCTGACCAAGGTTTTGGGAACACTCCCAGACCAGGGGTGCACAGTTGATGTGACTCTGCCAGGTCTGCTCTCCCCCTCAGTACCTGTGGTAGTGCCTTGGGAATAAGCCACGTAGTATAACTGCTCCTGCCCCGTTTTCTGCAGGATGTAGTTGATGGTGGCTGGAAGGTCATACATGGCCATCTCATGGAAACTGCAGGGGAGACAGGCACATGACAAAATCACTCTTGCTGACCTTGCTGTGGCTACCTGGGTGCAGGTAAGAGCTTCGGCAGGAATGGGCAACCCAGTTTCTGCCCTCTGGCAGTGGGAGTGACTGACAGGAGCACCCCTCCTCCAGCCTGCAGACACTGCTGAGGGTACCAGGGACCTGCTCAGCTTTCAGCTTCACGGAAAATACCTGTAAGCTGAATATTCCTGCTGGTAGAATTCAAACTCCCGGTGTTTCCGTGACCAGCTGTTCCCACGGCTGTTCCCAATCCAGACGTCGTAGCCAGCGTCGGCCAGGATGAAGCCCAGGCTGCTGTTGGGCAAGTTGGTGACCCAGTTGCTTCCCTCCAACACCAGGCCATGCTGCAGAAGGACCACAGCCTTTGGAGCTGCAGGAAGAAGAGGAGGAGTCATTTTCTCTGACCAGGAGCAAAACTGATGGTTCACATCCAGGTATTGCTGTGGCAGCACCCCCTGGGAAGTGACACCGGTGCAGGGAAACGGTCACCTCTGTCCTCAGTCTCTCTGGGGAGGTGTTTCTGAAGAAGGTCAGAGCAGAGACTGGAAATCTGGGGGATTTTTACACTTATTTTCCATGTACATATGCTTACACATACATTCCTCCCAGGGGAGGGACATGCTGCCAAGAACTGGGCATCCCCCCACCATTACTTTGAAATAGGGGGTTTCAGTGCAGAACAGGAAGATCCCAAAACGGTGAGATGGCATTGAATTGGACACAGGAAGGATTCAAAATAGTGAGAGGGCATTGGACTGGCCACCTGGCTTGGTTTCCTTTCCCGACTAATGTCTTTTTCCTGCTCCACTGTCTGGCCTTGAGTTGAGGTAAAACCTGGGGCAAGATTTCTCTGTCCCATTCATTCTCCTTCCTCTTTGGAGCAAATCCTCTCAGAACAAGGTCAGCATGGTGGGAACCTGCATTTCTTCTTCTCCCAAGGCTATTTGCCGGACTTTTCCTACAAGGAAAGCTGCCTCCTGGGGGACCCAGCCCATGGTGAGGTAACCTTGACCATGATAGCCCAGCAAAGCTCTCAGGGTGCCCGGAGCAGGCAGAGCTCCCTGTGGCACTTACGGGGACAGAACATGTTGGATCCCTGTGCCCCTGACTTGTGAGGGACGCTGAAGCTCTCTGGGTTGTCTCTGCCATGGGGAATCCTCTGCAGGGTGAGGTAATAGCCGTCATCTGTCACCACCTCGTGCTCCTCATAAGGGTACCCATGGTACCGGATAATTTCGCCCTGTGGGAAGGGAAGGACAGCATGGGACAGTCCCCAGGGAGGGAGGGTCTCTGTCCCGTGGGGTGGAAGGGCTTGGCTGGGCAAAGCCATCAGTGCTGGTGGTGACTCCAAGGGGAAGGTGGGCTCAGGACTCCCCAACTTCCCTCCCACCAATGCTGTGGTGATGCCATGACTTCAGCCAGAAATTTTGGCAGATCCCTGAGCAGGTCTGGTGAAGAACTATCACTTTTTGTGTTGCAGTCAAGAGCAGGGCAGCACAGACAGTCAAACTGAGCCTGACAGGGCTGTCCTGACCAAAGCTGCTGACTTGGAACGGAGCACCCCCCCCCCCCCCATAAATATCATCCATAAATCTCTGTGTACATAAGAACAGGGGCACAAATATGTAACAAAGTCCTGGTGTCAATCCTTGGTGAAGAAACACAGAGCCTGTGGGTCTTGCACAAATCATGACAGCACAGGTAACTTGCACAACCAAGCAGGAAAAGAAGGGACTTACAACATCCATGGATACCTCAGGGTTTTCTTCTGACCTTGCAGCGACGAACATTAAACAAGAAATGGTGAAGAACAGCCCCGTCATGGTGCTCTGCAAAACGTTGTCATGAGGAGTGTGAGAGACTTTGCTGGCACTGCCACAGAACCTGGGGGGAGTTCTCTTGATGTGCACTGCACTTCCATCAGGATATTAACCTCAACAGGTGAAATTATTTTAAAACTTAAGTCCTCTACTCGGTCCTGAAAATGGCTCATTTTGCTAACCTTGAACAAAGCCAGAGTCCAAATTCCATCACATTTTAATCCATCAGGCACTCATATTCAGAAGCATGCACAGGTACAGGTACATCTGTATGTGCCCAGGCAAACCTGGTTTTCAAGGGGGTAATTATCGATCATTCATTTAAAATAATGTCTTGGATAGTTGGAAGAATAGGTTGTTTTGTTTCCACTGGTAGCTGAACTAACGAGGAGTAAACCACCCAATTATAAGATGCAGGGCCATATTCTTAAGAAGAAATCAAACAGTGGGGTTTGTTTGGGCTCTCCTTACTGCTAAGAGAGACCCTGGGATACTTGCTTTTGCAGACGTAACTGAAATGCCATCTCAGGCCACCCCCGTTCTTCCTGGGAAGGGTTTTGGTGTCTGTTTTGGCTTGTTCCTACCAAAAAAAACACCTCTCACTGCTATTTAATTTCACAGAAACAGAATCACAGAATGCTCGGTGTGGAAAGGGACCTTCTAGATCATCTTGTTCCAACCAACCCCTCTGCCACGGGCAGCCTCTGCCATATGGGAACGGGTAAATTTGTTGGAGGCGACAAATCCGCGGCAGAAACAATACTTCAGCTACTTAGAGGAGTTTAATTGTGTGGGGCCATTTAGCAGGGACCTGCCAAATTCCCACTGGATGCCAGCTCCGGATATCTTGCATAAAGCCCTGGTGAAAGAGAGGAGATCTGGGAGCAGATTTCTGTCACTTCCCGGCTGCCTCCCATCCTTCCACGGGAGGAGCCTACTCCGTGTGCGGGGAGAAAAGCCACCTGCTCCCTCTGGTGTCGCCGGGGTGGATGGGAGAGGAGGACCAGCGCACCTGCCCCGCTGGGGACACGCCTTGGGCACCCTCCGCTCAGCACACCAGCTCTCGGGGGTGGCTGTGCCCCCACTGAGGGACCCCAGCTCCCACCCGGCGGTCCCGGGGCTCCCCACCATCGCCCCGAGCCCCTGGGGCGTGATACGGGGACAAGACCCCTCCTTGCGTCGCCTGCGAGGCTCTGGACTCGTTATTCGAGGAGCGAGCCTTTAGAAAAAGCGAGCAGAAGCTGTACACATTTCTGTGACGTAGCGTCAGCAGAAGGGTGTGCAAATTCCAGGGAAGAGCCTTGCCTGGGATGGCCCTTTCCTCTCAACAGTCAGCTCGGGAAGAATATTCCCTTTGTGACATGTCCCTCATCTCGGCAGACCTGGAGAACCCCCGGTGGCCTCCGAGGGGTGCAGAAGGGTGGTACCTCTTCCACCAGCAGCACGGTCCTGACCCCCTCTCCAAACACTCCCGCTCCCCTGTCTCCCGAGCAGAGACATTCCTTTGGAGCCAGGACTCCCGGGGCAGCCCTGGGGCTTTCCCAGTGCCCCCAGCTCCGTCCCGCTGTCCCCAGGGATGCACACAAGGAGGAAGACGGGATTACCCGCGGCGGTCCAGGGGCTGCGGCAGGAGAGGTGCGGTGGGAGGGAACCTTCGTCCCTGATGTCCCCCGAGCTGAAGGTCCCCGCTGCCTGCGCACGCCGCTCTCATCGGGCTGCTATCCCCTCTGCTCCGCGGGATCGGGAGTGTGGAGCCGCCACTCCCTCTGATCCCTCCTCCTCTGAAGGTGGAATTTACCTGAGGGATGGAGTCTGCCCCAGCAGGAGCCACCCTCCCCGCCTGGGCTGGCTTGGGAATGTTTTTGTGGCGCTGCAGAGGCGCTGAGAGCTGTAACGAATTGGTTGTTTCCACCTGATGCAGTCATTTGGGCCATGACCTCTGTGAACCCGAGGGTGGGGGCCTCTGGACTCTCCACTGGGACTGGTTTTGGTGCAAGGGGCTGGTGCCGGTGCCGTGGGTGTTGAGGGGTGAGTGGGACCAGCCTAGCTCATCCCAGCAAACTCCAGTGGAAAAACCATCCAAGCTCCTTTTAGCTGTTCCTGCAGCCTACTGGCATGGAATGACCCTGAAAATGAAGAACCTCCCAGTCCCAATAGTGACTTCAGGGGGTGCTCTATAAAGAAAAAGAAAAAGAAATCCATCCCTGAGGAAGGAGGAAGCTGTGGATGGAGACTTCACATCTTGGTAGGCTTCCCTTCCTGCCATCTGGTAATGCCTTTGGCCAGGAGCTGCCTGGTGGCTGAGGAGGTCCCTGCAGGGACAGTGACAGATCACATGAGCTGTGGGTGTAATTTTTGGTGCCTCTGCCTTTGTGGCCACCTCTCCACTCCATGCCCAGGTGCCCACTCCTTGCTGCAGGGCCCTGGTGCTGATGGTGCACCCCGTGGGATCCTGCATCCCTCCTGCAGCCAACACCTGCCAGGCCTGGTCCAGCCACCCCTGCTCAAATGCAAACA
This sequence comes from Aegithalos caudatus, assembly GCA_013389925.1. Lineage (NCBI taxonomy): Eukaryota > Metazoa > Chordata > Aves > Passeriformes > Aegithalidae > Aegithalos > Aegithalos caudatus. The sequence goes on from WEIU01018167.1 coordinate 85,527, forward strand.
TGCTTTGGAAAGCCTGAACAGCTCCACCTCCATGTGGAGCTGTAATGGCTGGTCTTTACCAAGGACTAGCTGGAGGCAGTGTCAGAAGCCCTTCCAGCTGGCTCACCCTCAAATGAGCAGTGGTTCAGAGAAGAATATGAATTTTCCCCTGCAGGGAGAGGAGCAAAGGTGGAAAAACAGGATCAGGTATGCCCTGACAAGGAAAAAAACCACTCTCACTTCCTGCCAGCACCTAAGAAGTTGCCTTCCTTTTGGGGACAGGACATCAGAAAGGCTCCTCTGGCTGCTCCTGGTCCCGGCATCAAGTTTAGGGCCACGTTAGTGGGGACCCCACTGAGGTGAATCACTGCACAGCCTATTAAGGCATGAGCAAATCAGAAAAAAAAAACAAAAACCAAAAAACAAAAAAACCCAACCAAAACGGGATAAAAATTAAGAATTTGGAGCCAAGCTTATTCCATAGCTTTTAAGAGTTATTTTCCTCCAGCAAGCACACACAGAAAGGCAGGGTGAGAGGAGGGGATTACTAGAAAGCAATCAGAGGGTGAACACTGCTTTCCCACCAGTGCTGCTGCTAGGACAGGACTGGTGTGACCATGCTGTGAGGCCTGGGAGGGAGCATCCCCCACACACGGGCAGAGAGGGACCTGAGACCCCCTGCCCCACGCTGCTTTCTTCTCAGGGTTTTTTCCCTAAATTTCCTTGCACTTCAGCTTGCTACTGTCTGGCAATGAGGGCACCGAGTCCTGGAGCGGTCCTTGTCCTTGGGATGGTGCTCTCCAAACAGGGACGCCTGGGCAGCAGAGGGTGCTGTGAAAGTGCTGGAGAGGGAAAGGAGCTCCTGCCCAAACCCTCACGGAAAGTGTGGCAGTTTGGTATATCGAGAAACCCCAGACCCACCAAACCATGGTTGTTCCACATCTCCTTGAGCATGAAGTGTGGCCTGGCCCTGTCTGCCTGGGGCAGGAGCTCTGTGGGGATGGAGCTCTCTGTGGGAGAGGATGGGAAAGGGCAGCCTGGCCGGGTTACAGGCAGCAACATAAACCTGTGTTTGTGCTCCTTTGGTGGGCTCAGAGGGGTGGTTCTCTTGCCCTGATAAGCTATGCTGTTATCTCAGGCTCTCAACAACCCACTGCAGCTGCGGGGTTGTCCCTGATGGGGGCTGAGGTTGGATTACAGGGCACCAGAGGCTGCTGCCAGCTGGTGTCACCACAATGCCCTGGCCGGCTATACTTTCCTTCTTCCTGCAGTTGTGGAGGAGCAGGAGGGGGAGAATAAACCCCTCAATTGAATCCTCTGTACTTTCCAGCTGATTGTAAATTGTAAATGTTTTTGGCATTCCTTCTGGCGAAGAGCAGGTGGGATGCTCCTTTCTGTGTGCCCAATCAGTGCTGTTGAGTTTAACTCAGTGAGAAAGTTGGGCTCAGGTTTTTCTGCTTTGTCAGCAGCAGGACATAAAGTCTGCTTGTGAAAAAAGCCCACCCAACTCCAAAACCCCAAGCCATCCCTGTCCCTGGTTTGCTTTCCTCCCTTGTCACCAGGGGACCAAGCGAGGTTCTGTGCTGAGCTCCCTCTTGCTACCTGATCATTTTACTGCTCCCGTCGCTAAACTCCTCCCTACCCTCCCCCTGAAACTATTTTGCAAACCAGCACAGGTCAGGGGTGGAAAGGCCTCATTGGCTTCAAGGAGATGCAATTGTTCCTTGGGTGCTGGGCTGAGAGAGGCAGGGCAGGGAGGTGTGGCCTTGGCGTTGCTGCTCCCAGCCTGGGACATGGATCTTCCCACCCGTGTGTCCCCTCAGAGTGTCTCAGCTCCTGCTTGGTGGAGGAGAACATGTCCTGGCTCCAGCTGTGATTGTCCTGGTTCTTGGCCACGCACATGCTGGTGAGCAGCTCACGAGTGGGACACACCGAGAGGGACTTGTGCCCACAGGTCTCTGCCCCAGCTGAGGGGAAAAGCAGAGGGCACAAAGTTTTCTGGATGTTTCCTGGATCTGCCAGGCAGCACACTACAATCTGAGCCTGTCCAGCCAGTGGAGGGCTGCCTTGGAGCTGGGGGATCCCCCAGGGCTGCCCTGCTCACACATTTCAGGCTGTTTCCTTGAGGACAGCCAGGCGTTCTGTGCCTCTGGAGGTCTCTCTGTGCCTCTCCAAACAGGACCCAGCCCCAGTGCCTCTGGAGCCCCATTGGGCAGGAGGAGTAAGCCATTGGGTCTGGTCGAGATGATGCTTTAAGTTTTAGCTTTCATGTATTTCAGATTCTGTGCTGCCCAGGGGTGCAGCTCTGAGCTCACAGTCAGTGTCACTCAGCTCTGCGCAGAGCAGGGACACAAAACAAATCCTTTTCCTGCTGAGGACCAAGGACAACTTTCAGGCCCAAAAGCACAAACAAGGGTGGCTGAAGGGAGGAACAAGAAGGATGGGACCTCACGACCTGGACGTGTAATTGGACAATTAAACCCCAAGATGCAGATGGACCAAAACTTATAAAAGTGTGAGACCTTGTGACCACTCAGCCATTTTGTGACCATTTTGGGTGTAGCCCTGGCCAGGCTCTTGTCCTGCCCAAGGTGTACCCTAAAGGCCTTTCAATAAATACCTGCTTTATTCTCTAGCTCTGTCCAGTCTCTGTTCCAGGTCAGCCTTCCCAAGGCATCAGAGCCAACCCAGCCTCTCCTTGCACCTTGGCCTTGGCCTCCACCCACCATCTCTGGGTTCACTCCGATGTGGGGGTGTCCCAGTAGTCCCTGGGATCCCAAACCTGGATCCTGGATTGAGATAGAGCCTCCCCAGTGCCAAGGAGAGGGGATAATCCCCTCCCAGGGCTTGCCTGTGCAACATGTCTCTTTTGTCTTGAGTGGAACCTGAGGGCCAGGTGTGGAGTCATCCTATCCCAAAGTGGCCAAGCCTGTCCAAGAGGAGAGGCTGGTTAAGGAGGTGGGGCAGGGGCTGGAGAAATAAGGCCAAGGGAGAGCTGTGGGCTCTCGGCTTGTTCAGAGAGGCACAGAGGAAAACGGGAATTTTGGGAGAGGAAGGACCTCTTGAAGGACGAAGAAAGGCTCATCAGGCTTCCTGTAAGCCACTGAGGGAAATGAAGGTGAGCCTGGAGGCCAGAAGCTGCCTGTGAGGACACAGGGGCTGAAGGCAGACCTGCCCTAAGCCCTGCTGCCCGATGTGGGGGGCGTCCCTGCCCACATCCTGGTGGGATCTGGGTTTGCTGTCCCTGGGGCATTCAGGGGAGAAGGAGAAAGTCTATGCAGATCTGCCTGCAGAGCTCTGTGCATCTCAGCAGCCTCCTGCCTGCCCTGCTCTGGTGGCAGCTGGGGACACTGGGGATGGTGTGAGCACTGCAGGGAGCCACAGCCTCTAAGTCGTTACCTGGGCTAGGGAGAGGCAGGTTTTGGGGAGCATCCCCACAGCCACTGGGCTCTGGGGTCATGGGAAGGAGCAGGTGACCTCAGGGGGGCATGAGAATAATGTTAAATTCCCGAGCTGTACTAGCAGGGAAGCTGAGGGAGAGGACTCTCATAATTTCTGATGGTGGAGCCTGTCCCTAGGTCAGCTTGAAGATGAAGCCTGCTTTGTTCTCTGGCACTTCTCAGCATGTTTTTTTCTCTATTTTCTCAAATAAATGCCCAACTTTGCCTTGTCAGGTCTGTGTCTGGGGCTGCCTAAAAGGTCAGTTAGGGCAGGGAACTCCTAACCCAGCATTGTGCCACCAGACCCATCTCCTTCCTCCAGGACCTCGGTTGGAACAGCACCCAAAGGCTCCATAATCAAATAGAGCTCCTGAAAAGTGCATCATCCTGCTCTTTCATGCCAGCATTTAAATCCAGGAAAAAGCCCAACCAATAATTCTGTGATGCAGGAACGCCACGATGAGACGCAACAGAGATGACAGAGCCAGAGCGAGAGGAGGAAAAAAGAGGAGTTTACTTTTTTGATTTCACCTTATATACATTTCACAGAAATGGACCACATTGGAAGATAGAGGTTCAACCTCTTCAATTCCACTGGTCTGAAAAGGTGTCCCTCCTAACTGGAGGAATTGTCCCTCCTAACTGGAGGAATGTAAACAATAGTATTGTTTATAGAAAATGTGTGAGAATCTGACTCCTAAGTACGTAAACTATCAGAAGGCTAAAAGAACAGAAAAGAACAGGGTGACAATTCTGCTGGTGAAAACCACAACAAACGTGTGTCTATTCAAACCAGAGGTATTTTGCACTGACAGAGGAAATATTTTGCTCAGCAGTGATACCACCCCAAACCAGGGTTGTGAGCAGGAGGCTGGGATGGAGATGGAGACCCCAAAGGTCCCATCCCACCACCACTGCTCTCCTGGCAGGAGGAGAGGTAATGGGGCTGGAAAAATATGTTTAAAGGAGCCCATGGACTCAGAGCCATGATGAAGGGCTGTTTGTCACCCCTGCCCACTGGAGATTTTCTTTGCACCCTTTGCATTTCCACTCTTGGGATGTCCATGCTGACAAAATCCAGTCAGTGTCACGTGCAAGTGGTATTTCTTCCTCCTTTCCTGGGTGAGATTTGCCCTTTTCTTTTCAGCCCAGGCATGGTCCCTGAGCCCTGTCCCTGAGCCTGGTGCTGACATGCAGAGATGACACCTATTACCAGCAGTTGCCTACACCTGCAAAGCCAGGATGAGCAGCCAGGGACCTGTCTGGCAACTCCAGAGCACAGGAAAAGCAGCTGGAATCCCTCTGCCAAGGAATGCCAAAAATGCAGCTCCCAGCTGGAGGACACCACAAGACCTGTGTGTTCCCCAGGCTTTAGGACGTGGCTCTTTGCTGCTGAGCTCCCTGGGGTTTAGGATGCAGTGTCTGAATCACCAGGCTGGGGTGGGACTGGGGAGGGACTGGTCTTCCGGGGGTTGATGGACAAGTCCCAGCCTCTCTGGGTGTCATTATAAGGCAAGAGGATTGATTCCCTCTGTACTACCAACCCCACAGACTGCACGGAGGGCCTGAAGCAGCAGGTAAGGTTGATGTTCTGTTCTCATTCTAGCCCAGGCTTTTGCTGAAAGAAATTATCCCAACCAAGCCAAGAGGCATAATTATCACTCCAGCTGTGCATTTTATGTGTAGAGAACTTGGTGGTTGGACATTTTCCTGGGTCTTCATCCATTTTGGCTCTGTGAAAGGGATGGGGTGCAGGGGCTTGACTGCATTACCCAGGGTTGGTGCCTGGGGAGGAGCAGCTTTGAGGACCAGCAGGGACCACCTCTGCTGTCCTCCACCCTGGTTATCCATGCCCAGGGGCTCACAGCTGAGTGGCAGCTTGGGTTTGGCTGGTGGGATGTGTTCCCAGCAGGGGATGGGCAGTCAGAGCTGGAGCAGCTCTGGGCAGCATGGGCAGGTCCCCTGTGAGGCACTGGGCTGGCCTCAGCTCCTGCAGGGAATGCTCTGGACTGCACTGGTCACTTGGGGATGGACACAGATCTGTGACCTCAAGAGTGGGTGCAGGAGGTGGGGGCTGTCATTTGGGCTGTGCTTTCTGTGTTCCTCCTGTTTTCACACCCTAGCCCAGGGGTCTTTTTGTGCCTGCTGAATGCCACAGGCATGCACAGGGACTAATCCTTCCGTCTCTGCCACCTCTTGGGATACCAGGAAGAGCTGCTTCTGTCACAGCTGAGTGTTGCCTGCCAGTGCTCTGTCTGACACCTGTGGGCTTTGTGGCACAGCTTGTCACTGGTCATGGCCACTGTGGTGTGCCACTGTGACATCTGGGTGACACTGGAGTGGGCAGCAGAGACTTGGGCATGGACGTGGCCTCCAGCATGTGGCAGATCTCAGTGCCACACCTCAGGAGCTGGGAGAGGGTTGTTGAGAGGAGGAGACTCTCATCGTAAAATGTGCAGGAACTACAGGAACGACAGTGTGGGCTGTTGCTGGCCATGGAGCAGTGGAAGGTCCCCTTGCACGTGGTAAAATGCAGGGTTGGGTGCAGATCTAAGGGAGATGGACCATGGGGGCAGAACTTGGCAGGGGATGCCTCTCTGGACAGGGGATGTAGCCCCAGGGGAAAGAAGCCCTTTCCTAAGTGACAAGCTCAACCAGAGGATGCAATTGGTATGAAACTCCTGTGGGTTTAGCAACAAGAAAACAGCACTGAGGAACACAGTGTTCTGTCTGGCATCTCCTGATGGCTTCTCCATCCCTTGTAACACACAGGGTTTACTGAAGTGGTTATTTCAGCAATTGGTCAGTCTCTGATGCCCTCAGGCATGGCCTGCAATGTCTTGCCTCTGTCTGTGTGCAACTAAGCTGGGTGAGGAACCAGCCACTGCAGCTCCTGCCTTCCTGCTGTCCTTTCTATCTTCATTCCACACACAGGTTGAGGGGTTACAGGACTGAAAGCACCTAAAAGTGGTGATTTGCAATGAATGCAGCCTGCAGTTGTGGGCAGTTGTGTTGGGTAGGTGGGCAGGACAAAGGGAGATCAGGTTCAGGGATGCGGTTTGTCTCTGGGATCAAAGAGCAATCCGACCACTCCTTCCCTCAGCCATCACAGCAGGTTAATCCCAGGACATCCTTTCTCAACTGCATGTGAAGATGGAAGCACCAAGGTGCTGGTGGTGGGCTTGAACACATAGCAGGGCTTGAGCTGGCACTTTGTTTTCTGGTGTGAGAGGAGTTTTTGCTGTGGCCCACATGTGCTCTGCAGTGGGTGCAGTGGGTGCGTGTTGCTGTTTTCCTGAGCAGCCCAGGAAAGCTTTTCATGCAATCAGGCTACTGGGAAAATACACTTCGGGAGGCAGAGAGCCATCTTCAGCTCCTGCAATCAGGGAAACGGACTTTTCTGGATGTGCCCTTGAGTCTGGAATGCCTTGGGCTAGGTGCTGTGGATGGCAGGGCAATCCAGGAGCACCTGGCAAGGAGCTACAAAGCATCCAAGGCAGGGATGGAGCAGGGAAGCCCCTGCACAGTGGAGCTCTGACATGACCCCTCCTGTTTGGGGGAGGATTCTTCCCCTGAAATGCTTCCCCTGAAACCTAAGGATTTCTCTGATGCTTTTCCCAGGCAGGGGGTGGTGGGAGACTACTTGTCCCATACTGCAATTTCAGCTGGACTAGATGAGAATGGTCACCAAGAGAGGCTTGGGGCAGGTTCCAAACTGCACAAGGGGTTGTAGACACCTGCTCCCTGTGGCAGCGTCAGGCTTTGGCTGTGCTGCCACGCTGCTGGGGCTGCACAGTGTTCCTTGTGGGAACCCCTGGAACTTCCACAGCCCTGCTCATCCAGTCCTGTTGTCACCCAGGTGCTGCAGACAGGTGAGATGTGGCTGCTGCTGGTGGCCCTGTGCCTGGCCCAGGGGCTGGAAAATACCATCCCAGGTGATGGAGAATTCTTCAACCCTGAGAGGTCCATGAACATCGTAAGTGCTGGGCGGGAGCACTGCACTTTCCCACGGGTGTGCCCAAAGTCCTTCCCAAGGGATGAGCTTGGCTCACCCCTTCCCTGCATCTGCATCTGGCCTCTTTGGGGGGCTTGGGGCATCAAAAATCTCCCATATTTGGATTGCTGTCGCTCACTTCATGCCCTCAGCTTGAGCTTGGCCTCTCCCTGCTTTTCCTCTAATTCCTTTGGTGACGCCAGGGGTTGTGGGTGGCAGGAGTGGGTGAAACTGAGGCAGGCACAGGGCGCTGGATCACCCTCTGCCCTCGTACCATTGTCCCTGCAGAGCCAGAAGATCCTTTTCCATGGGTATCCCAGTGAGGAGTATGAAGTGATGACAGAGGATGGCTACTTCCTGAGCCTCAACCGGATTCCCCATGGCAAGGGGGACACTGGGCTCTCAGGTGGGACCCTGGCCCTGCCCAGATGCAACAGGAGACCAGTGGGAATGGTCTCAGGAATGGTTTTGGCAGCTGGAAGAGGGATGAGGAGTTTCTTCCTGGCTGCCTTGAGCTGTCCCTGGGGATTCAGGAGCTCAGCATTGTGTTTTGCTGCACCTGGGATGGGGCAGCATGATCCAGCAAAGCCCCAGTGGCTCTTTCCCTGCAGCAAACCCCTGTCCCAAGGTCCAGGCTCAGGGCCTGGGATGGAAAAAGCCCCCAAAACACAAAAAAGCACCAGCATGACCAGCGAAATAATGAGAGAAGGGAACATTTAATGTGCAGCCCGCAGAAAACAGTATCAAGACATACAGTGGTGTTTTATTTCCAGATGGAAAAGGCATCTTCTTCTGTCAATACCTAATGTCTCCTTTTTCAGGACCCAGGACCTCTGTGCTGATAGTGCATGGATTTTGTCTGGATGGTGGTTACTGGGTGGACAATTTCCCTGACAACAGCCTGGCCTTTGTCCTGGCGGATGCGGGATACGATGTCTGGATCGGGAACAACCGGGGCAACAGCTGGTCCCGCCGGCACCACAACCTGTCCATCGGCTCCGAGGAGTTCTGGGACTTCAGGTCAGGGGGCCACCAAGGACAGGGCTGGGGCCTAGGGCTGTCAGTGCTGAGGCCCTGGTGGAAGGGAGGTTGGGAGGTGGGAATATCCTCCAGGCTCTCCTTTTGCCGTGCAGCTTCCACGAGATGGCCATGTACGACCTCCCGGCCATGGTGGACTTCATCCTGAGGCAAACTGAGCAGGAGAAGCTGTTCTACGTCGGCCATGCTCAGGGAAGCTCCCTGGGTGAGTGAGAAGGGGGAGGAGAGGGCGGTGGGTGGGAGCAGGGCACAGGGTTGCTGAGGGGAAGAGGCATCAATGTCCATCCCAAACTGGACCCTGCTGGGAGCAGGGCTGTGCTGGCAGCTGTCCCCTTCTGCATGGGAGGGGTTTGCCTCATCCTGCCCATCCATCCCAGGCTGTGCTGGCATCCAGTAATGGCTTTTTGTTCAAACCCTGCACCTCAAACACAGGATCCGAGGTGAGCTGGGGTTTGTGTTGTGATCTCACGCTGCTTTTCAGGTTTCATAGCATTTTCCAGCTTGCCACACCTGGCCAAGAAAATCAGACTCTTCTTTGCCCTGGCTCCTCTGTATACCTTCTGCCATGCCCGGGGCCCTGTGTTAAAGCTATTCTTTCTACCAGACCTGGTGCTCAAGGTACAGAAGGTGTTTGGGGTGGTTACTGCCAAATCCAGGGACTTCTGGCAACTCGTGCCCCCTGCATTGTCACAGTGCACTGATCCTGCACCTGCGGCGGGCGTTGGGGCTCCTAACATAATTCCCAACATTTCCTTGTGCTCTTGCAGGAAATATTTGGAACCAGAGAGCTGGTTCTGGTGCAGAGGAAGGAGAAGATGTTCCTGGTTGAGGAGTGCAGCAGGCTGGAGATAGCTGAAGTGTGTGCCAACAGGATCTTCTTCGTCGGAGGGTTCGACTGGAACAACTTGAATGTGGTGGGTGCACCAGGCTCTCAGTCCATGTCACTCTGGTTTGCCCAGACACCTGGAGATAGTATATGTACAATATATAATATATATGTACAATATATACAATGAGTATAAATTCCCAAAATAAGGTGTGAAAGGCAGTGGTTATTTGGAGATTTCCTGCAGTGGTGTCGGGGTGTTAAACCTAATGGAGTCTTTGATAAGAGACTTGTGGTCTCCTCTCTTAAGGAAAGGCAAGTCTTACCTCATTTTTGGCCAACTCTCAACAAGTTTAGAAGAAAATAACCAAAGAATGACTGGACCAGTTGTATTTCCATTGATTAAGTGGCTTACCTTGGAAAGCTGCTTCTAGCTCTGAGCAGTATAAAGCTGCTAAAGAATAATGAGCTATATAAATATATAGCTTTTATATCGCAGTTATAAGACAGAATGAGTTTTTTTGCCTATATGGATTATCATCCCTCCCAACTCACTGAGAAAACACTTCCTTTTTCCTGCAGAGCCGACTGGATGTGTACCTATCTCATTTTCCAGACTATACATCAGTAAAAAATCTTCTGCACTGGGCACAGGTAGAGACTCTGATTTTATAACTACTTTAACTTTTCTTTCTTTTAACCTGTAAATGTGGTACTTTAAAATGCTGCTTCATTCACCCTAGAAACAGGTCAAGAAGGTAAACTCAAAGCCAAGAGAGAAAAGGGATTTTTAAGCTGCTGCACCAAGGTGTCTCAAAAGCCACAGCTGTCTAGGGGGGTGCTGATCCAGGGTTTTACCTTTGTCTCTGCCTTCCAGACTGCAAAAAGTGGAGAGTTCAAGCAGTTTGACTATGGGCTAAGAAACATAGAGAAGTACAAAAAGGTGAGCTGGATGGGGCTGGCTGGGATGGGGATGGGTGTGGGTCTCTTCTTTTCCTCGTGTAAGAGCCGGGATTAATTCATGGGAAGCAGTTTTTGTGTTTGGACTCAGTGTTTATTAATTCTTATCTATAGTATAGTCTCATGAGTTGTGAGCTCTAACTAACAAGATAGAAAATGGAGATGCCTCTGACTCTTTCCAAGGTCCCCCTAAGTGTCAATTACCCTAATGAGATGACACTGTGATGGCTTTATTACCTATATTACCTATACCTTTAAGCCAATAATTGACCGCCCAAAGTCCACGATGCAGACCACTTCACCCAATAAGAAAAAAACACCCAAAACCAAGAAGACGAAGGTGAAGCAGGGCCCAGACAATGCCCCTAATCCACCATACTGCCCCACACATATCACTATATACTAAAACCTTAAATTCCAAGTTGTCCTCCCTGTGAGATCACACAACACCATTTAAACGACACACCCACAACCCCAGTATCACCACTCAATTTCAGAAGCCTGTTTCACAGCCTCAGGTCAAACATAGTGCTTGCTTGTGGTTCAGTGCCTTTTAGCCCAGAAAGCCTGAAATTCTCAGCCTCCAGGGTTCCAACAGATGGGGAGATCCCACCCCACCCATCAGAGCCCCCAGGTAACAGGAGTGCTTCTCCCCTTCCCAGCTGATGCCGCCCGCTTACGAGATCGAAGCCATGAAGGTGCCGGTGGCCGTGTGGAGCGGGGGGCACGACTGGATCACTCCCCATGTGGAAACCCAGCTTCTGCTGTCCCGCCTCAGCAACATCGTGCACCACGAGCACTTCCCCGACTGGAACCACTTCGACCCCCACTGGGGCCTGAACGCCCCGCAGCGCCTGTACAGGCAGATGGTGACCCTGATGGAGGATAATCCATGAATCCATGAATCCTTCCATGAATCCATCTATAAATCCATCCATGGATCCAAGCATGAATCAATCTATAAATCCATGCATGAATCCATCTATAAATCCATCCATAAATCCATCCATTAATCCATTCATGAATCCATCTATAAATTCATCCGTGAATCCATCCATGAATCCATCCATGGATCCATCTGTAAATCCATCTATAAATCCATCCATGAATCCATCCATGAATCCACCCATGAATCCATCCACTGGGGTGCTGCCCCAGGATGGAGGAGCCGCCTGTTCCCGTGGGCCTTGGGGCGTGGGGTTTGTGTGAGGGATGCCCTGCTTGAAAATGTCTCCTGTCCCCCTGTTCCACACTGATTCAATGCTTTCAAGTGCAATGCTGTGATTCCTGCCCACCCTCTGTGTCTGTAGAGATTGCAATAAAGTTTTGCATCCCAGCTAAGCTCCAACTGGGCTCGCTGGGCTCACTGGGTTTGCAGTTCTGCTGTGTTGGGGGCCTTTTTTCAGCTTCCACAGGCTCAGAGCAATCCATGAATGAAATTTTACTCCAGGAATGGAGCACATGCTGTGGTTTGTGGGTTTAGGCACAGGAGGGGAGGAAAGTGACCTTGTGAGAGGCACTGGTGGACAGAGGCCACGTCTGGCCCAGGGGACTCTGGGCTGCGCACAGCTGGCAAAGGGCAGAGAAGTAGGAAATTCTCCTCATCAGATCGTACTCACTGTGCAGAGTGAAGTTCAAAAGCTGGTGATTTGCTGGTGATGAAATGTGCAAGGAGAGGCTGAGCCCTTTCTCACCTCACAAATCCACCCAGCTATCCCTCTCCAATCACATGGTTTCTTGCCAAGCTTTTCTTGCTCATCCTGTTTAGCTCCTTACTGTTGAAATGAAAAAGAAAGTCACTACTAGAGGAATAAATTTCTGCCACTCGGTTTACCCTGGAGGGGTTAAGTTGTTACTGACTCTCTGGAATCAAAGCTACAATTTTTTTCCCTTACATTTGTGCTGCATTAAACAGGGTAGGAATTGGTTGTGCCATGACTTAGTTTCAAGTTCTGGGGGCATCTGGCAAGGCCAAGGATCTCACTCTCTGGATTCCACCTTATCAGCAGGACTACTCAGACAAAACCCCTGCAATCACCAAAACCATAGGGCAGGGATGGAGTAGGAGTATAGCAGCCCAGCACCAGGATGGAAGGGTCCCCTGCATGTGCCTTTCACCTTGCCAGGGATGGGAATGGCAGGGTATTGCCAGAAGTTGGCACCAGAAAGATCATCTGCGTCAACAGGGCATCCTTGGTGTGGCCCAGTGACCAGGACTGAGCTATTCTATCTTGTCAGCAACTCCAGGACTATGGAGGAAAACCTCGATGTGGAAACTTGATCAGGTGGATGATGAGAAACAGCAACTCAGAGTTTTCCAAGGAACACACACCAGCATGTCCCCATCTCCCTGATAACTGCGCAGCCAGCAGAGCCACTCATCAGGTATGGTGGGCATGCCTAGCAGCCCCATCTATTTATTATATGCAATTTGTTTATTCTGTTTATTGCATTTTATTTGTGACAGACCCACCTCTGCATTTATTACATGTGCTGGCCAGCAGTTTTCTGTAGAGTTATGCAGGATTCTGCCTGCAAGTCTCTGCACGTGGCAGAAGACACCCACAGCAGAAGGTTTTAGGACCTCCAATCCCAAGAAAATAAAAATGCTGACGGTCTGGGCGGATTAAACCTCAGTGGGATTAATTTGCAACCTCTGCATCCCCCGCCTTTTAACAGAGAGATAAATATGTTTAAAGGATAAAGCATTGCTCTCTAAACCAAACTGACGTCAGCTGAGCAGCTTGTGGGGCTGCAAAGCTGGGCTCAAAGCATCGATCCTCCTAAGGAAGGCATCTGGTGGTGCCACCAGCACCAGCACCAGCCACACTGGGGGTCTCTGCACAGCACTGAGCCCAACTCAGGCTCTGCAAAGATATCCCAACCCCTGACCTGCATCTGAAGAGGGAAAGGAGAAGGATCCACATCGAAGTCAATCTGTCAATTAGGTTGCCCAATCACAGGTTGACAAGAGTAAGGAGTTGGCACACAGGATTGGAGGCTGCTGCCAGCGATTTGCAACACAATGCTGAGGCTGGTGAGGGTGGATCACGTCTGTGTTTAAGGCTGCACCTTCAAACAACATATTTCAAGTACCTCTTCCAAGTGAAATTACAGGTTCCTGTTATTCCACCCACAAAATTGTGAGGACCTGGAGTCCTGACCACTATTTTATACTCCTTCCCAATCCCTTCACAAAAGAATCAACTTGCAGCCAAGGGCCAGCAGGTCTGGCTGTCTCTGGTGCCACATCAAACCTGGCTTGCTCTCCCAGGAGTCCACGAGCCCCATGGCAAAAGGCTGTTTATTTATTTAGCCTTTTATTTGGGGACGTGTTCGCCTGCCGGCCAAAGGCCAAACCTGCTGACTCAGCAGGCTGTGGAGTAATTTGGGGTTTTTGGTCTGCACTGTGTTTCCCAGCTGCTTGGGTGCCCACTGGGAGCAGAGGCAGGGAATGCTGTGCCACCCTGGGGTCTCCCCTCCGTTCCCTCCTAACCCCAGAGGACGATTTGGGGGTTCTTCACTCATTTATTTCTACACCTTCTGGGTCCTGCCATATGCCACGTGTCTCATCTGCAAATGTCTCCCGCTGCTGGCAGCTGATTTATTTTCATTTCAGCCAGGATTTGGGTCACAGCTTTGTTTCAGAGCTTTGAAAGGGAAAGAAAATATTTAGGCACAGCAAAAGGAGACAAAACAATCAAGGAAAAGCCCTTTTGTCCCCATAGCAAAATATCAAGTGAAGCTGCGTTTTAAATTTTTTTTTT
>WEIU01018167.1:102528-120094 GCA_013389925.1 Aegithalos caudatus
TTTTTTTTTTTTTTTTTTTTTTTTTTTTTTTCTTTCCCTGTTCCAAGGCTTAACCACTATTTTAGAGAAGAAATTTTTCTTAATATTCAGCCTGGTGTAACTTGAGACCATTTCCCCTTATCCTATGGAAAGGCGAAAGCGCCTAATTTAAAGGGGTTTATTCCATTTAAAAACTATTTGCAAAATAGAGTTGGGAATGGAAAATGTTGTTGTTCCAAGCAGAGATCCTGGCTTCCAGTTTGTGAAGAGAGGAATACATTAAAGAGGAGTCACAGCAGGCATGAATGGGAAGAGAAGAGGGAAAGGGAAGGCCGTGGCCTTTGGAAGTACCTCACCTGTCTGTAGTGAAGGCTGTTGTACACGTGCCCCCCATCAAAAGCTCTCAGTGCCCCACCATGGACTCCCTGCAGCAAATTCAGACATGCAGTGGTCTAAGTGAAAGCACAGTTCTGTGGGGGTGCAGTCCACCCTCAAGTCAAACCTCAGAAGTTAGTTTTCGTCACTGAACTGGCAGGATTTTTCAAGTGTGTCTCACAGCTCTGGCCCTGAGCCCAGCACAAATAATTGTTGTCATGATTTTGGACAAATGGACAGGGATTATGTTTCTAAGGTTTGTGGATAACACCAGGATGGGAAGAAATTAGAATGTTCTGGAAAATGGGTTTAGAACTCTAAATATTCCTTGTGGGCTGAAGAATTGGCCTGAAATGGCACAATCAAGGATGGAAGGAGCCTCTGAACATCTTTTGTCTAACTGTAACAGGACTATCAGCAGTACAAGGTCAAGGTGTCCATGGCTTGATCCCTCCACTGGGCAGCAGCTCTTCATAAAATGGAGTGTGTGCTCTTGCTACAAACCCCGCAAAGTTCTTCTGGGGTCCCTGAGCAGGAATTCCACACAGGGAAGAAGCTGTGCCCTGATTACAGCCTATGGCACACACCTCAGAGAAGGTGCACGGACTGAACCTGCAATTTACAAAAAAATGTGCAAATTTTTAGCTTGGGGAAAAGAAAGGGAGTGCAGCAGAAAACAACTGCAGTGTCAAGGGGCTCTGGTGGTGACTGTTCTCATTCCCACAAGGGCAAAAAGGAGAAATAATCAGCTTTATGGGAAATAAGTATAATTGGCTGCTGTCCAGGTGCACCTCTGCCACAGCCTGACCACTAATGTCACTCAGACTGCAGGGCAAGAGTGGAGCTGGTTTGAAATGAGACCCCTGGAATGTGCCTGCTGTGAATGCAGGGTCCTCAGCTCCAAGTGTTTCACTGGACAGATCCACTCCTTTGTGGCCACTGGGCTCAAAAATCTGCCAAGCATTTTACGGAGGGGTGAAAACAAAACCAACAAAGATCTGACAAAGGTGTGTCTTGCAGCAACCAGCACAGCAGGTTGCCCACAAGGGACCAGGGACTCTGCTGGGCACAGGAAGGAACCTGGGAAGGTTTACCTGCAGCCAGTGGATTATATTCTGGACTGAGGACCCCGCCGGGATGTGTCCCATGTACACATCGAATCGGCTCTGCAAGGACACGAGCACATTTCACAACAGGATTCATTTGGATCCACAAAACAGGGCATTGCCAAGGCTTTGGCCTTCAGAAGGACCCTCTGCAGATTAATTCCCACATACCATGTTTGTGTTCTTCCAGTTAAAGCCAAAAACCGTAGCCAAGACATGCTTGCAGACCTTTGAGCAGACACAGAACCTGGAGAGGATCATCTCCCCCAGGGCAGTGTGTGGAAGGAACTCCTTGGTGCCAAACAGCTCCTGTAAAATTACAAATATACTCATCAAACAAGAAGTCTGGCCATGCTTTTCCCCAAAGCACCACCACTGTACAAATTCTATTTTATCCCCATGTTAAAGTTGCCCATAGTGAAGCTGCCCTTGCACCCTGTTAAATGCTTCTGTTCCTTGTTTCTTATGGGCAGGACCTCTTACATTCATTATGCTCTCATGTTAAATGGTAGGGCTCAATTCACAGCCTCTGCATCAGTTTTATTCACCAGTTTTGGATCTAATTCTGCCAGAACATTTTGGGGAGTGAGTTCAGGACAGGACTGAAAGGTTCTGTAGTGAGATGTGTTTTTCTGTATTATGAAAACAGACAGAGCGCAGAGCTCCCCTCTCTGTAAATGACTAGAAATATTCCACTGATAATTTCACCATCCCTATGAAAAACACTTTGCTGTGCAGAACATAGTGCAGACCAACCTTAAGCCCATAGTCAGAAAAGACTGCGAGTTTTCTAAACGGGCTCCGAGAAAATACCACCGTTGTCACAGGTGAAAGAGCAAAGAACACCTTGATTTTCTGAGCCAGTTGAGGCATAGTGGAAAAGGCTACAAAACCTAGGGGAGTGGAAAAAAGCAGAAAAAAAAAAAAGGTTTAGTCTTTCAAGACACTCGTGCACATAGTTTAATTTCAGTGAGTAATTTTACAAATCTGAGTGGGGCTGTAGGCTCCTCATGCTGCCATCAAAAGGACCCACTCACCTATGGTGGTGCCTTGGGAATGACCAATATAATACAGCTGTTTCTGTCCTGTTTTCTGCTCAATAAAGTTGATCATGGCTGGGAGATCATATTTGGCCATCTCATCGAAGCTGCAGAAGGAAGAGCAGACGTCCTGCTGAGAGGGGCAGCATCTACATATGCACAGCCATCACCAGCAAACCACAAAATCAGCAAGGAGGGCAGGGCCATCCCACAAACTGCTTCATCCTACTGAGTTTTCACACAGGGTTTTCACACAAAATAGGTAGGGTGAGCTTCAGTCCAGCCTGGTTCACTCATCCCCCAGCTTGGGCACTGTGATCCTGACAGAATTCAGCTGTTTCTGAGACCCTCAGACCCATTTACCTGAAAGCCCAGAATTCATCTTGGTTGGGAGTCAGGACCTGGTGTCTCCTGGACCAGGTGTTCCCTCTGCTGTTTCCTATCCAAACGTCGTAGCCAGCGTCTGCCAGGATGAAGCCCAGGCTGCTGTTGGGCAAGTTGGTGAGCCAGCTGCTGCCTTCTGCAAGGAGACCGTGCTGCAGAAGTGCCACGGGTCTCACACCTGCAAGACAGGCAGCGTGATGGCTCTCTTTATTTTTAATAGGAGATTATAAATACTTATAAATATATTATTTTTAGTATTTTTAATATTGTCACTTTTGAGACAGTTTATAAAGTGTTATCCCCATGGCAGCCAAAATCTGTGGAGGTTTGTGTTGGTGTTCCTCTAGATTTCATTTTAAAAGCAGATTTGCTAAGCTGCACCATTTTCTTGGCTTTTATCCCCAAAATCTCTGGGGGTGTTGGCAGAACTTGGGCTGCCCAGGGAGCTCAGTAGACAAACATGGAGGAGCCTGGGGATGTGATAGGAAAAATGAAATTTTCATGGATCTAACCCCCCTCTTGGTTACTAGCCCTCACAGGACAAGAGGATCCCCTGGAGGCTCCTCAAGGAATGCCAAGCCAGTCTGCTGATACATCAAATGTCTGCAGGAGCACATTTTGGGAACCAGGCTCTGGAGAGAACCTGAGGTGTGCCCCCAGGATGGATGGGCTGCCTTGCACTGCTGGGATTGCAGCCTGATATTCAGTGCTCACGGGTCCAGGAAGGATGGGGAAACACCCCTGGCAAGGGATCAGCCTTCCCAACGAATTCTGATTCATCAAAACTGATGCTACAGATGCCAAGCCACAGGGAACCCTGAAAACACTCTTGCACAAGCCCTGGTATCCCAGTGAAGGGCCCAAGGTGTGTGTGTCCTGTGTGGCATCACTTTTACCTTGGCACCCAGCATTTCCTCTCCCGTGGGGAATTCTGTTCAGCTGAAGGATGTAGCCATCTTCTGTCACCACGTTATACTCCTCACTGGGGTACCCCCAGAATGAGACCATTTCAGTCTGCAACAAGAAAAAAGCCAATAACAACATTTTTAAGGCTCCTGCCTCAGGAAATCCCTGAATGTGATATTTAACTATAATTATTTCATAGTGGCTGTTTCCTGGACACTTCCCACCTCGGCTCCAATGCCACTGTACTTACGATGTTCATCCTTGCTTCTGGATTCTTAGGAAATGGGGAATTCAAGGGGCATTCCCCGGATGCCATCCCATGGAACACGGACACCAGAGCTAGAGCCAGCCACATCCTCGCTGTGCCTGGAACAACACACCCGCAGAATCAGTGCCAGGGAAAGCAGGGGCCATGTCCAACAGGGCAAGGGGAGATGAGGGCAGGGAAATGCCCCAGGTAGGACTCAGACTCAGTCTGGTGGCCTGGGTGACCACTTCAAAGTGTCAGGGCACATGGGGTGAGACAGACTTTCAAGAATTGCAGTAAGAGGTGAGGCAACAATCCTTGTAGGTGCTCTGGGAACTGCAAGAGGTTAAAGTCATAGGACCACAGAATGGTTTGGGTTGGGAGGGACTTTAAAGCCCCTCTCGTTCCTGCCCCCTTCCACTACCCCAGGTTGCTCAGACCTCCATCCCATTCCAGTACACAAAGGATGTAGGGTATTGCTTGTCCTATCAGTGACCATGCAGTGCCACTTCTCCAATCTCTCTTCCAGGAAAGGGGATGGCCAAGAGGGAGAGCTTTGTCCCATTACCCTGCCGTTTGCATCACCTGTGGCATCACTGCCCAAACCTCCCCAAGAAGGAGAGGCAGGATGAGTAAGACCCAGCACTGCCTTTCCTCCCTAAATAGAAATAAAATGATGAAAAGAAAATCTCTAACTCCTTGCCCTTCTCCTTGATCATGGTGTAAAAGACAATAATTGATTACATTTAATTCAGAGAAGGGCATTTTAAAGTGTAAATCTATATGCAAAATGGGGAGAGATGTATCTTCCTGCAGACCTAGATGTCCCTTAGTGATACTGGGTTAAACACAGCTAAAAAAATCCCTCACTCAATGAGGGAGGCATTCTCTCAGTGCTGGAGACTGCAGCTGCCACAGGAGGTGGTGGAGGCAGACGGGAACAGCAGGTTTTGCACACAGTTATGGGCAGGAGGCAACACAGATACTGAAAGGTCTGAGCAGGATTGCTCCCTTCAACAACTGCAACATTGGACACCACCACAAGAAATATTGGGCTGGACCAGGCTCTAGAACTGAGCCAGCAAATCAGATTTTGGTCCCCTGTTCTAAGGAAAGCATGGGCTGTAAGTGCCATGAGTCGTAAGTGCCATTCACAGCCACGTTTAGACCCAGTTTTATCCATCCTTTTCCCACACTCACCTGCCCAGAAGTGAAGGCATCTAGCCCAGCTGAGAGCTGGCACAGGTCCTGCAGGAGGAGACGAGAAGATGTCAGCCCCTGGAGGGGATAGGCAGTGCAGGGGAGAGATGGCCAGCCTGGAGGAGATGGAAATGTGGCACACGGCAGTGTCAAAGGATGGGTTCTCACCCCTGGCTGGTGCACAGAGCAGTGCTCTGCATCCCTCTGGAGACAGCCCTATTTGAACTAGCTGCAGGGTGGGGTGGCAAGTGTAAACACCCTGGGACACAGAACATATAAATCGTTAGGTAACAGCACAGTTTAGAAAGTGCCTTTCCCCAGAATTTGTTTGTGGAGGCCGGTTAAACACTGTTTAGGCAGAGTCAAATGACTGTGGACATTTGGAGGTGATTTCCATCAATAAAGTGGTTTAATTGGTATTGCTGAAGAAAGTTTCCAGCTTCCCATTTCAATGGTGGTTTTATTTATTTATTACAAGAGACATAATTAGGTTATTGCAAGGAAAGATCAAAGTCTAAAGTGGATTTCCAGTATCTGTGATGATGATGAAATGATGAGAAATGATGAGAAATGATGATGCTTCTTGTTATACAAAGATTCCATGTGTGAGATGGAGATTAAATCCCAGGCAACAGACTGAAAACATCTGTACTGGGTCAGGCTGGGATGGAGTTCCCTTTCTTAATAGCACAGGGATGGGACACAGCCAAGTTGCCATAGCAACACTTTGTACCTTGTCTATCCCTCCACCCAGTTTTCTCACTTTTGCTCTTCCAGTTTCCTCCCACCACTTTGGGGTGGAGGATGGAGCTGTATCAGCCCACCACAACGTCCTTGTTCTTCACACCCTTACAGGAAGGTATGAGGAGTACCTGAGTTCCTTATTGTACAAGTGTCCTGCCAACAGGGAGAGTTATCCCTTTCCATCACCTGTGCCAGGGCTGGGGCTGTCTCCTGCCCTTCCTTCCTAGATTGTTTTGGTTTGGAATATGTGGTGAAAGGTCAGTAGGGAAAGGTGTCTTCTGTCTGTCAGCCAGGAATGGCCCTGAGATGTATCCAAAGCATGCACCTAGATTTGTCAGTTTGTCACACTTCTATAAACACACAATACAACAGGGGTTTGTAAAGTAGAGGTTTGGAGGTTAAGGGTGACTGTGTTTTTGGGGTAGTGAAGCTACAGTGCACTGAGTGAGACACCTGTGGCTTTCACCTTCTGAGAAAACAGATCATGGAAATCTACACTCCAGGGAAAGGGCAGAGCAGCTCTGGGCACACTCATCTGGGGGCACTCGAAGGCGAAAGATGAAGGCTGCCCCCAAAAGAGTCCTGTAGCACTTGAAGAGCAGGACATTGTTGTAGGTCTTACAAGATGCTCCGGCCTCCCAAGGATCATGTGCAGCTCCTGCTGAAGCACCACCACTGTAGAGGCTGAATGGGATCAAGAAGAATCCCTTGAAATTTATTGCACGGCCAGACTCACTAAGCTCAGCTCCATGCACTCCCTGCTGCAGGGTCACTGACAGTTTGTCAGCCTCTGTGGGTCGTCTTCACATCCCTCTCACCAGGCATTCCAGAACAGGACCTGGCATCCAGATGTCACCTCCCTTGCACCAAATGGCAGGGGTGACAACAGCCAGGTGTCCCCTTGCCTGCTCCTGTGGTCCAGGTCAGGGCTCTCCATCCTTGCAGGGAGAGCATGTTGTTGGCTCATATCCAGTTTGGTGCCCACTACCTTTCCCAGGTCATTTCCAGTAAGGCTGTTGTGCCACAGCTCCTGTTCCATGTCCCCATGCCCTGCCCTCATGCAGGGCTGCCTGCCACCAGCACATACTTCAGGTAGGTGTTTAGCCTGAAAGCAGGAACGTGTCACACACACCAGAGTTCTCATCCAGCTCCTGCAGCCCTCTCTTGCATCACTGCTGCTCTTTGCTGGCAGTCCACACGTGTTTGTCAGGTGAGCACAGGGCTTTTTCCATTGCACTGGAAACTTCAGCACTACCCATCATGCTCAAGTTTAATCATCAGGTTTTCTATAAAATTACTGACACGGATTCTGTCTTAATTCTTGGTGTTACTCTTTTGGCTTCAATTCTTTAATTGCAATAATGTCTTAATGCTCTTCTACGTCTAATAGGTGTTAGAAAGCATTCAAAGGAGATGATGGGGAGGGGTCTGGAGGGCTACCAAGGGCTGGCTGAGGTCACTTGGTTTGTTCAGCTGGAGCAGAGTACACTGAGCTCAGATCTCCGTAAAGGCTGCAGCTCCTCCCGAGGGCAGCTCCAAACTCTGCTCTCTGTGACAGGGACAGCACCCAGGGAAGGGCTGGAGCTGTGCCAGGAGGGTTTAAGTTGGACATCAGGGAAAGGTTCTTCCCCCAGAGGGTGCTGGGCACTGCCCAGGCTTCCCAGGGAATGGGCACAGCCCCGAGGCTGCCAGAGTTCCACATGGGTGGGATTGTTGGGGTGTCTGTGCAGGACCAGAAGCTGGACTGATGAGCCCTGTGGGTCCCTTCCAGCTCGGGATATTCTATGGTTCTATGACTCTGTGATTGCTTTCCTACCTGCTTCTACATGTAAGAGACTCTGCTGAACTCACTGGCATGCTGAGCTGGCAGTGAGAATCTAGGTGACCACGCAATGCCATCAGCCATTTCCAAGTACATCTCCCACAAAGAACCAGAGGCCAGTAGACCAAATATTTATGAGCTTTGAGAAATCTACTGTTGACAAAAACACAAACAAATGATGGTGACAATCCCTGGCCCAACCAGGCAGAAGTATAACTCCACAGATCCTCTGGGAGACAGCAGAATCTGGAGGGAGGGACCCACAGCAGGCAGGGAATGGGACAAGGTACCAACTCTGCAGGAGGTGCTGAGGCTTCTTTCCATGACAATGGAGTCAAGAAGAGAAAACCTCCCACCAAAGGGAATCCACAGCTATAAACTCTTACATGTTGGACAGTCAGTTATACAGTCAATCTTTCTTTTCTTTTTTTTTTTTTCCTTAAAAAAATGTCCCAGAATGAGCACATCCTGCTCCATGACTGCCCCACAACACATGGGAAGGGGAGACAGGGGCTCCCACCTCTCTCCAGGAAGTGCCTGCTAAACACCACCTGCCCTGAGGCCAGCTCGGAGCTCCCTTTGAGGATGAGCATCACCAACACCTGCCTGGAAGCAGCTCTGTGGAGCTTCACACCGATCTGTTGCTAAACACTTCTGCCAAAGTGTCGCATTCTGTTGTCCCCCATACCACAACGATCCTATCACAAGTTTTTGGGAACATCTTCTCTCACCCACGCAGCCGGGTAACAACCCAAATCCTTCCCCCATCTGCCCACTCTCAGGGCTCTCAGGACGGGAGTTTGTTTTCCTGCGGCAGAGGCATTGCACGCAATGTCACCACCCCTCAGCACTATTTGCTCTGGGCCCAGCATCCCACTTTCCTCACATCGAGCCGTGGCTCCTTGCAAAACATCGGCCAGGTGTTGGAGACGATCCACCAGCACCTTCTGGAAGGTGTCACACCCCCCGGCAGCTCCTGCCGTGCAGCACCTCCAGGTGGGCAGGATTTGGTAAGGCAGAAGTTGCTCAGTAAGGGTGGGTCAGACCCAGCTCTGGAGCACTGGCAGGTGTGTGTGACACAGGGGTGTGTGAGACGGGGGTGTCTGTGTGTGTATAGGTGTGCGGGCCAGGCAGGCATGCACGTACAGATGTGTGTGTTTGTACAGGTGTGCACATACAAGTGTGTGCCCAGCACTGATCCGTGTACAGCCGTGTGTGTCCAGGTGTATGCCCAGCCGTGTGTGCACAGGTGTGCCCGTACAAAGGTGTTTGTTCAGGTGTGCCCGGCACGGATGTGTGCCCGGCACGGATGTGTGCCCGGCACGGATGTGTGCCCGGCACGGATGTGTGCCCGGCACGGATGTGTGCCCGGCACGGATGTGTGCCCGGCACGGATGTGTGCCCGGCACGGATGTGTGCCCGGCACGGATGTGTGCCCGGCACGGATGTGTGCCCGGCACGGATGTGTGCCCGGCACGGATGTGTGCCCGGCACGGATGTGTGCCCGGCACGGATGTGTGCCCGGCACGGATGTGTGCCCGGCACGGATGTGTGCCCGGCACGGATGTGTGCCCGGCACGGATGTGTGCCCGGCACGGATGTGTGCCCGGCACGGATGTGTGCCCNCGGTCTCTGACCGGCTGTCGCGCAGGGGGCCGCATGAGCACGACCCGCGCCGACCGCGGCAGCGCCGACCTGGGCGCGCAGTTCGTCACCTGCGAGCCGGAGCTTACGGGGCCGCGGCTCAGGTGAGACCCGCCCCCAGCGCTTCGGCTCCGGCCCCATCTCTCTGATCCCGCCCAGCCGCAGGTGGGAAGCGCGGGCTCGACAGAGTCTGGGAGCACGGAGGAACCCCGCTGGTGGAGCTCGCTGCCCGCACAGGTGCCGTGCTTTAACCCCCCGCCAACACCCAAACCCCCCAGCCTCTCGCTCGCTCCCCCGCCAGCGGAGTCGCGGGGAGGAGTAAAAGTTGGGAAACGCAGGGGTAGCTCACCGCACCTTGGGGAAGGGGATGGAGGTGTGGCCGCGGTGCGGAAATGCAAAATTTGCGTGGAAAGCAGGGAAAAGGCAGGTGCGTTTCAGGCACCTGTGTTCGATGTCTGGATTCCTGCACTCCCCGGAGTTTGTGCTAGTGTTCAGAGCTGAAAGGAACTACAGTCTGTTCCTCTGCCTCCGGGTCAAGCCGCTGATAGTTCCATCACAGGTAGCCTTTCTGTCAGGTAAAAGGCCAGGCCCAATGCAATACCAATTTAGTTTGTGCTTTCATTGCTGCATTTATGCATAACCTGCCTTGAAATGCAGCCTGTTACAATTCCAAAGTCAGGCTTGTCATAACTTTGGTTCTGGGAAAGGGAGCGAGTTTTCATCCCTGTGAATTTCTTCCTTCCAAGCTTCTACGAGGAACTTGTGTCTCACGGCATCCTGAAGCCACTGACCACTCCCGTGGAAGGAATGGTGGTGAGAGAAGGCTCCTGCAATTATGTGGCACCCCAGGGCATCTCCTCGGTTGTCAAGTACTACTTAAAACAGTCAGGTAATGCTTTTGGATGCCTTTGTGTGAAGGGAAAGGTTTTAATGGTTGTGATTTTGGCGGTGCCTTTGAACGGTCTTTAGAGTTTAAATCCCTGATGAGGATGTTTAAGTTCCTTGTTGGTTTATGTTCGTCGGGAAGTTGCTTGGGTGGATAAACGCGTCTCTGAGCTCTGTGAATTTCTAAGTCCCACAGGTATAAAAGTCTCTAAATAAACAGAACATTTGCTGTGTAACTGACGGCAGAGGAGTGAGCTACACCATGTGTTTTGGAGAAAGGCTGTGAGCCTGCTAGGTGGACATTCCTTTGGAAAACGAGTTTAAACTTGCTACCTGCTACCTTATGTGTCATGTGGCAGAACCATGTGTACAGTTCAGTGATTAATTTAACCCTGTTTAGAAAAGTTTGGGCCATGAGAGTAGTCAAGCTTTGCTCCTTCCATACAATTGTCTTAATTTTTTTTTAATCAGCTGGTTTCTTTAAACCGCTAATCTTGTAAATAATTAGCTGTGGCAGTGGGAAGCCATTCCTGCTTGTCCTGTCATTCTATCCCTTGTAAACAACTCTCTCTCTGCATTTTCCCTGTGGAATTCACTGCTACACTGCTTTTTCCCCGCAGGTGCAGACGTGTCCTACGAGCAGCAGGTAGCTCACGTCTCCCTGCGGGACGGGAGGTGGGAAGTCTCCAGGAAAGCGGGACCCCCAGAGCAGTTTGATGTGGTGATTCTCACCATGCCTGTCCCACAGATCCTCCAGCTGCAAGGTGACATTGTGAACTGTAAGTTCAGACCTCAAAATCGCAGGTGTCTAATTTAAAATAGCATTTGAGCATCTTGTGAAGCAAAAAAATAACACTCAGCAGTCTGAGCTGCTTAACTATTCCATCAGGATAGCATGGGAAATGATAAGAGGTGTCTCATTTCAAGGCCATACATGTGGTATGTGACCAGTAACACCTTGACAGCATAAATTTCTAAATAGTTCAGTCAGTTCTGAATCTGATCTTTAATTTTTTTGCTGACTTCTAAAGCAGCTTGCAAATAGTTACTGAATTGAACAAGTTTCCTTGGGCATTTCTGTAGAGGGAAGTATTTTCATTAGAACCTCTGATTTTAAGCTTTCTGCTTAAGTAGGTAAATATTCTTCAAGAACAGGACTTCTCTGATAGTTGCTGTTTTGTGAGGCCTCCCATTTGCCCTGTTCCTTTACCCTGGAAAATAATGATGGGTCTGGCCCATCCTGTCCTTACTGAGCTGGTCTGGTTAATAGTGAAATAAATAAAAATAGAATTAAAAATAACATTGAAAATAGAAGAGAAGAAAAGTAGAGGGAATGTTTTTTTACAGCTTTCCCGAGGTTCTGCTACTCTGCATCTCGAGGCTTTCCCCAGCTGGCACTGATGGCTTTGCAAATTGTTTTTCTTGGGGTAATTAAATCCTTTCTTGTTCAGAAAGCAGGCAGCTCCCCTTCAGAAGGTTTAATTAAGGTGAACAGTTCATTTCACTTGCTCTTGTAAGAGCTGGAGCTGTCAGATGCTTCCCACAACATCCTCTCTTCATATTCTGTGTAAGTGCAGGATTGACTTTTATCTGAGGGAATCCAGAAAGTTTTGTCTTCTCCTCTCATTCTTCCTCTTCCTCTTCCCCTGTGTGAGACCAGTTTCCAGATGTCCATCCAGCTGTTAATTCTGCGTCTCAGGCAGCAGAGGACTGATTCCCCCTGCCCCAGAGTTCCTTGGCGTTGGAGCCATGGGCATATTTACTCCTGTTTCTTTAGGCTAATAGCTAAGGGGTGGAATAGATGAGGAGGGTGTTTCAGGGCCAGAGCAGGGTGCAGTTTCAGATCTGTTCTGACTTAGAGAGGGTCAGGTGCATCGCTGTGTGTCTAAATCTCAGTGTTGTTTTGGCTGCATGTCAGAGGGCTGAGTTTTGCTGGCAGAGAAGAAAGCTTTTCCTGGATTCATCTCACTTGGGATTTAAGATGCAATTTCATGACAACTGCTGAAAGGAATAGGTGTTCTCGCCCTTCCACACTAACACTTTTTAGTCATTTGAATGCTCTGGTCTCCCAAATCCAGGGGCAAAATCTGGCAATTCTGACAGGAGCCATATTTGTGCGTTCCCAGTAGCGATTCCAGCTGCCCCTGGAAGGGGAGGTTCCTGCTGCCTGTTGGAAACTTCCCTCTGGCTGCCACTGCTGGTGAGAGCTCCTATTGCTCTGTGGGATGGAACAGGAGATGTGCAGAGCTGGAGGAAGGGGGGGGCTTCCTCCTGTGTGGTCAGCAAGGGTCACGTGTGGCCACTCTGCCACGGCAGGCAAGCAGCTTAAAGGGAAGGGGACAGGATTTGGGAATTTAGCTGCACTGCAGCTCTGGAAGGTCTTTATTATATAGAAGAAGAACTCTGGAGCTAAATGAAAGATGTGTTTGGACAGTGTTAATCTCAACTGCTGTTGTGGTTTGGGATGGGGGATGTTAAAGGAGCAAGTTTTGGCTGTTCCTGCACATCTCTGCTTTTTAGCCTTCGGTGTAACATCCCTGCTTTGGCAGCATCCTTCATCAGAGGCATTTCTGGGTTTAAGCCTCTCCCATATCCCCTGTGGTCTCCCTTCACTTGCCCCATCTCTCTGGGATGCCTTTTGGGGGTAGTTTTGCCAGCGGTTGAAGTGCTTAGCTGGGGATGTGTGAGCCATTTGGGTATAACTGGGCTCCCAGTTCAAAGCCAGGTGAAGTTTTAAATGGCTTGTGATGAGGTTTTGCTGGCATCAATGCGTGGATAAAGGCTGCAGGAGAGGAGAAGGAGCAAAGGAGCAGCTGGGTGGAGTAGGGGATGCTTTGATCCATTAGTGAGGGTTAGAATTAGCCTTTGACGTTTGTGTGTAAAAAAGCCTGAGAGTTCAAATGACTTGCTAGAGTTGGGAATTTACCCCTTGAGGAATTTGAGGGAGGAGGTCTTTTGCCCCTCATGTTTGGTTTGTTGTTTTTTTTTTT
This sequence comes from Aegithalos caudatus, assembly GCA_013389925.1. NCBI lineage: Eukaryota > Metazoa > Chordata > Aves > Passeriformes > Aegithalidae > Aegithalos > Aegithalos caudatus. Next base: position 115,851 of record WEIU01018167.1, read on the forward strand.
AATGATTTTTACTTGTTTACATGATATTCAGAAAATTAATATTTTGAAATAACTTCTCAAATTTCACATTCAGTGGCAAAGTTGCTGTTTTAATACTCAAACTCAGCAGACTAAACTAGACTTGATACTTTTTGTGTCCTTTAACCTCTTAGATGAGCCTGAACATGATGTCATTGTCAAGCCATGTGCATTTAGGAGGAGACAGGACTAAGTGGCCTTTGGCAACCTAAAGTTATCATTTTATATGGGCTGTGTGAAAAATGAATGTTCCAGATTTACTTATCTTGTGAGAGAAAAGCCAAGTCTTAGATTAATGGAGAAGCTATTGTGTAAACATATCCAGTTTTTAAAAATAGATATAAAATAAATAATCTAATAAATAGTGTGTGTGTGTGTATATATATATATAATTCACCTTGGGTTTCAAGCTTCTGTCATTCTTTCTACAATTATCATGCCCAAATAGGTGCAGCAGTTGCATATTTAGCAGCAGCAGAGGCAGAACTACTTCCAGCATGACTTCCTGGATAAAGGGTTAACTCCTTGCAACTTGTTTGGAACAACAATAGGTGGCAGCAATCGAATGGTGTTTGGAACATTCAGCTTGAATAACCAAATTAAATTTACTGCACTGATCTGGGCTTTACATATTCTGGTAGTAAAATATTGGAGTTGTGCAGAAGATGGAAGGGAAATAAACGTTTCTGAGGTTTGTCGTGTCAGTTCGAGGAATGGAATAAATTTACTTAAAAGCAGGATCTTTGCAAATGAAAGGACAAGATTTTGCAAATGTTTGTTGTCCAACAGTATTTCAAAGATGCTGTACTGTTATACAGGCTGCTGATGTTAGAAAATTCCTGGATTTATATCCCAGATTCCATGTGATCACTGAGCAATGTAGTTCTTTCCGTGTGTTTTCAGATCAATTGGAGAAACCTTCTTATCAGTATGTTTTTTAGTTTAAGGCATGTGGCAGCATGGCAATTTAAGGTTGCAGCGATTTGCAGTAGTCTTTGTTTTTTTATTTGTGTGTTCAGAATGTTTTCATTATGTTGCTTTCCTTGGAATTTCAAATTACAATTCTGCATGTTTAAGCTGCTAATAAAACAGGATGGCTTGGCTTTTGTTTTGAGCCTGACCTATTTTTTTTTTTTCCATCTGTGTGAATGTCCCACATGTTTTAAATAATACAAGCTGATGAGAAGATACAAGTGAAATAGGGCTGTATTTGCGTGGGAAGGCTTTATAATGTGAGTTAGGAAAGCACAACTCTGATAATTTTTCACGACTCACAAGTCCTTGCTGAGTGAATGTGTTTATTTTTGGATAGCATGATGATAAATTTGGAATTCAGTGGTTCCAGTTCCAAGCAATCTAAGCAGGGCTTATCCAGCTTGGAGCTCTCATTACCTAACAGATCTGAAATGTCCAGTGTAAACATGTACACTGATTTGTTAGTTGCTTATCAGGGAGCTGAGGCCACAGTGTGGAAATACTTGGGCTTTCTGGAAACACGAGGAGTTCTTGGTTGTGGTCCTTTTAAAACCTGCCCCTCCTCTGGCTCCAGAGCACCCCAGCACTGCCTGAGGCTGTGGCAGTGCCTGTGGTAAATTCGGGTGATCCCCTGGGATGGGTGTGTCAGAGGTGATGGTTTGGTTATCAGGGCTGCAGCAGAACGTGGAGCATCCCTGTGCAGGAAACCCTCTTGACCTGCTGGATTCTGTGTGCAGGATTCAGCCCCCTGGGCTGGGTGCAGTGGGAGTGAGCTGTTCCCTGGATCCAGGTCCAGTCCCTGTGTCCCACTGTTGCTGGCAGCTCTGCCCCTGGCCTTACACAGCAGCCCTTTGGACCCTCCTGTGAGGAGATCTGGCTCACCAGTGCAGCAGGGAGATCAGAGATTTCTGTCATACAATCCCAGAAGGGTTTGGGTGGGAAGAACCTTAAAAACCATTCCCTGCCATGGGCAGGGACACCTTCCACTATCCCAGGTTGCTCCAAGCCCTGTCCAACCTGGCCTTGGACACTTTTAGGGATGGGGCAGCCACAGTTTCTCTGGGCAACCTATGTCATGGCCTCCCCACCCTCAGAGGGAACAATTCCTTCCCAGTATCCCATCTGTCCAATTTAAAGCCATTCCCCCTTGTCCTGGCACTCCAGGCCCTTGTAAAGAGTGTCCATCTTTTTGGTTGGCTCCTCCAGGCGCTGGAAGGCCATAGTGAGGTCACCCCAAAGCTTCTCCTTTCCAGGCTGAGCAATCCCAGCTCTCCCAGCCGTTCCTCCCAGCAGAGCTGCTCCATCCCTCTGATCATCCCCGTGGCCCTCCTTTGAGAGGTTGTTGTTCTCCTGGTCGAGGATTTGGATTTGCTGGTGGAATGGTCTGACAGGCGTAAGGGAGGGAGGAGGAGGTGGCCCTGCACACCTGGGGAGCGGGGGAGTGTCTGAGGAGGAGCAGCTGCCACCAGAACCTCTGCCAGCCCTCAAAGCAGGCAGAGCTCCTCGCTGCCTGCTGCAGCTCGGGTATAGCCTCTCTAAGGGAGTACTTCTAAAAATAAAGGCTGCCAGAGCTGGAATTGCACATCAGGAGGAGAAAAATCAAAGTAGGCCGTGTGTATTCTTCAGTGTGTGTTTGACTTAGTCTGTCTTTAGGGTTTTTTTTTAATATCTACAGTGCTTGTAATGGGCTTATTCTGCGGTTATTGAGCATATTGGAAACATCTCAAACACGCTGATCCTAGTGACCTTCTCTGGGAAGTGTGGGGATTAAACCCCAGGCGTGTGAGCAGGAGGGGCCTGGAAAGGAGAGTGCAATCCAATCTGTGTTAGATAAAGGGCTACTTTGCATTTTGGTGTTGTCAGCTGAACCTGCCTGCCTCGCACGGAAAGCTGGAACTTTTGTTTGACAGATCTCAGGGTAAAACAGAAGGAAGAAAAACCAGATGCAATTTGCTGGAAGAGCAAAATGTAGCTTCTTGTCTTCAGGCTTGGTTTCCACTCCAGGGGAGCCCATCCTTTTGCTAGACCAGGGTGCCAGCTCTTAAAAAGTAAACCTGCAGAGAGGGTGAGTCCCTCTCTGTCACATCATCACCTTTTAGTGCCTGGAGACGTGGCAAAAGCCTTTCCTCCAGCAGTCCCAGCTCCTGCCCCACCTCCAGCTGCAGCAGCACAACTGTCTGTGGGACCACAGACACATGGTCCCCACGCCCTTTCTCCTCCAAAAAAAGGGTGGGGGAGTTATTTTTAGCAGGCTCAGTGGTGTGATCCTCAGTTCACCGTGTGGCCCACAGACTTGCTGGCACGTTCTGCTCTCCCAGCAAGGGTAGGGGAGCAGCTCAGGGGCCGGGCCAGTGGCTGAGCCCTCTGAATGCTCATGATTCTGTGGTTTGAGTCCTAAGCTTAGGTTTCCTGTGCAGCCCCAGGAGGGATTTCAGAGCACCTGCACGTTAAACTGGCAGCAGATTGTGCTGATTTAGCTGAGGTAGTTTGAAAAAAAAGTTATTTCTGACATGTAAGGCAGTGCTGCTTTTGTGTGCTGACACTTTTAAGTCTGCCTGACATGGCTCTTTAATTCCTTGACCCTGGATGTGCTTCTCTTCCTACCATTGCGGCTTGTGCTGGTTTGGCAGGGTCCTTCAGCACCAGGGCACTTGGTCACAGACCTCTGTTTAATGCTTCTTTAGCTCTTTTGTGTCATTCCAGTACCCAAAATAGAGAATGGGACCACAGACATACTGGATCAGCTGAACGTGAGCCCGTGTGCACAACGTGTTGTTTTGGTTTTTCTAATCTAGATAATAAAGGTGATGGTATTTGAACACAGGACATACTTGGAACAGAACAAATAAATACTCTGAAACTTGTTTATCGCAACAATAAACACAGATACCTCTGAGTTTTTCCCAGTCTTTGGTTCTCTCCAGGGGTTATGTTCAGATGGAGAAATCTTTCCAAAGCTGCTTTTTGCCATGAGCCCTAAAAGGGGGTGGGGGGAAGTTCCTTGCCAAAAAATGAGACCAAACTGAGCAATTCTGAAACTTCCTTTATTTGTGCCTTGTGGGACATGTGTTTAATGAGCTGGTGGTTTCCGTGTTGTAGGAAGCTGGGATGTGCTATAAGATCTTATTCTTCAGAAGTCCAGTTAGGGCCTTTTTACCAGCCTTAAATTAGAACCTGAATCTAAAATGATTTTGATGGTTGGTTTTGGGAAACAGTGATAATGTTATGTGTCACCTCTCCCCTCAAATAAA
>WEIU01018167.1:129665-188092 GCA_013389925.1 Aegithalos caudatus
TTTTTTTTTTTTTTTGTTCGGGGAAACTGGATTGAGTGTTCCCTTTCTGTGGGAGCAGTGTGTCCCAAAAAATGCTTCATTTTGCTATGTAAAAATGTTAATTTCAGAGTGGTGCAAATACTGGGCCTTGACTGAATTTTAGCACTTTATGAGGATTCTTTTTTTTTTCAAAGGAGGGTAGAGTGTTTCAGGCTGGGGGAAACAGGGATCTGTCTCTTAAGGAAGCATTAAATCAAATGGCTCTCTGGGGGTTGGAGTGCCTGGGAAGCTGAGGTGAATTGTGCACTGTTAACTAGTCCCTTTAGCAAATGAGAGGTTTTGTTCTTGCCTTTTTGTGTACTGGAAGGGTAATGAGCCTGTGGCTCACCCTGGAGAACCCTGAGATGCTGCAGAAAGCAGTGGAAATGCCACCTGTGTTAATTAGTGCCCAAGTCAGATAGGTAATAAAAGAAGGGATGTGGACCTCTGGAAACAGGAGCCCTGGGAATCTAAGAAAATGAGGGAGAATAAATTAATCTTTGTGTAAATTCAGTGTTTTTAATGCACAGGGCTGCAAAGCATAGACACAGGATGAGGTTCCTGCTGGAGGAGTTAATTTGGATGTGTGTTGACCTCCCAGATGCATCTCCAGATGGACACTGGTTTCACACGTAATTCTGCATTTTCTCAGTTGTTTTCTAGTGGTGTAGGAAGCAAAGCAGTGCTGCACAGGTGTGGTTATGTGTAAAATGGCCAGCCCTGAATTTTAGCATGCTTTTACAAATGCATGCTAATTAATTGTTCATTACCACACTAGATTGTGCTCCAAAACCTCTCAGTGCAGTTTACAGTGTGTATCTCCTCCTTAGAGGTGATCCTTTGTGACATGTGCTTTCATTGCAGGGCACCTAAAACATCTCCTTAAAGATAATTAACGAGTTGTAAATCTTTCACACTGAACAAAAGACAAAACTGCCAGGTAGGAATTTTTTTTTGTGAGGCCAGACCTTAATTTCACTTGAAATACTCAGAATATTTTCCTGACATGTCTTGTAGTGGAATGGAAACAGTCTGCTGAGTTGTCATCAATAACGTTCTTTTTAAAAAAATTAGGAATCCTGGTCATTCAGACACTTCTAATTAGGCCTCATATCTCTGGTTCTATTTTTGGGAGGCATTTGGCTAGCTGAAAGTGAATGTGCATAATTATCATGCCAGCTCACCCTGGCACTGGTTTTGATGTCAGCAGTTTCACTCACTGAGGCTACAAGTTGTGATTCATCGATTGTTTTAGGATTAGAAATCTTGTGCAAGGTTTGGAGAGGCTGGCTCTGTGATTTGTGACTTCCTCAAAGTGTTTTTAGAAGGATGAAGGGAATCTTGTGTGTTCCTGGGCACAGCCAGCACAGGGGATCAAGCATTCTGGAAGCTGTGCAAAAACTTTCTTTTCTTTTCTCCTTTTTTTCTCCTCCTGGTTTATTCAGGACTCTTACTGCCCAAGAACTCCAAAATATCTTCTGCAAAGTTTCTTCTGATGTTAATTAGCATTGTTTCATTTTTCAAATTATTTTTCATAATTTGGAGGGAATAGCAAGGGTAAATCCCATCTGCTCTTTGCCAAGTTTTATTCTGCCAATCCCAATATATGGTGCATGCTAGAAGTGTTTTTTAAAAACAAATTGTGTTTTGATTTGGGAACTAATACTACTTTTTTTTTTTCAAGTCTTTCAGCTTAGATGAGTTTATTTGGTTATGTTGTTTTGAGTTTTTCTGTTCAGATAGGTAATAAATTTTCTATTGCTTATCCCTGGCAGAGCATTTGAAATGGAGTCCTGCCCTAAAACCCACACCATTACAATAAACGCTAATGACCTTTGCAGGAATGATGAGCAGGTAGAATCCAGCTCAGTATTTTGAAGGTGAGCTCCACCTGTGGCTTTGGTTTTCACTGTGGCTTTGTTTTCATCCTTTTATTCAAGTTGGTAAAGCACAGCTGAAGGCTAAACCAGATGTGATTATAGCAAACTTCAACTTTAGGTAATTCAGAAGAGAATGCATGAAATTTTGGAGTGAATCCAGTGGGGCTGGGTAAAAACAATCCAGCGATCAGATCACATCTGGATGGAAGTTTCACTTTAGAAGCAGCTGAACAGCAGGAAGATCAGCATCAGATTTATTCATGCAGCCTTTAAACACAGGCCTGTTTGGGCAAGTAATGAGAACTTTGAGCTGCTTCACTGTTCCCTCCATCCAGTGTGCACAACCTGGTATTAGCAGTGTTGTCTGGGAATGCAGGCCTTAAACGTAATTTTCAGTTGTCGGTAATGCCGTCAGTTGCATGCAAAGAACTGTGTAGCAAAGCCTGTGGTGCTCCAGGTCGAATCACCTTCCTACTGGTCAGGTTTTGGGGTTTTGGAGTCTTGTCCATAGTCACTTTGAAATCTGTGTCTTAAATTCCTCCCCTTGAAATGAAAAGGAATTCTGTGACCTGACAAAGTGGGGATCTTGGTCAAAGGCTGGACTCTGCTTTGGAGGTCTTTTCCAACCTAAATGATTCTGTGATTCTGAACCTTCAAATTCATGTTATTGGTTGATAGGAAAATATGAAATAGTTGAGGCTGTTTTGTTCCTGATACCCATCATATACAGTTTATAAGTGAGGGGCAAGTGTGACTCTTTCCACTAATTTAAGCCAAGTGCAAGTTTTCATAGAAAATTTAAAATCAAACTTAGTCTCTCTCCAGGTCTCCTGGAGCCCTTTCAGGCACTGGAAGGGACTCTGAGGTCTTCCTGGAGCCTTCTCCAGGTGAACACCCCCAGCTGTCCCAGCCTGGATCTGTAGGAGAGGTGCATCACTGGGTATTTCTCAGAATGGTTTTATAAAATTAATCAGTTATTTTGCTTTCCTTAGGGGGTTTAAAACCTTTAATTTAGAAGCAGTTTGGTAACTATGTCAGTGTATAGATTAGCCAGCTGTCTTTGTAACCTTTGTAATCACCAGAAAGTTTGGCCTTCTGTGGGGTTTTTTCCCAAATATCCCACAAAGGTGAACTCTTGTGGGACAGAGGGACAAAATGAGCCCTGGCTCAGTGACCAGCTGAGTTCCCCCTGTGGGGGCTGCTCACTGTACCACAGCCAGTGCCTTTCCCAAATCTGCCAATCTGACCACAAAATAGAAAAGAATAATCCCTTCCCAGTCGGGCTTCCAGGAAGCTTGGGGCAGCAGGATCACAGGGCTGGGCTGAGTCCCAGGTTTTGGAGGTGTAAATAAACCCAAATTCTCTCTATGCACTGCCTGGCTTTCACATTTCCATTTCCACACGTTCCCATTTCCATGCTCCCCACATGGAGCTCTCTGGAGGAAACGTGGTTGGGGTGGTGCTGCCATTCCTCCTTCCTTCTCTCACTTAGCAAACTGGATTTATTTTAGACTGGAGTCAGGCTGGTTAAGCAACTATGTTTGCACTTCTCTGTTTGCTGGCACTTTTTTCAAAACTGTGGACTTTCTTGTTCAACATGAACACAGCTCACAGGCCTTAGATCTACTGCAGGGACTGTGAAAGTTTGTTAAATGCATCCAACTTCACCACAAAGCCATCAGGCCATTTCTGTTTTTCTGGCTGAAGTGAAAGAAAATAATGAACATCAGTAGGGTTTTTATTTTCATTTTCTCTTTCTGAGGCGCAGGTATGTGCTTTGGAGAGTGAGCTGCACAATTTTTTTGTGTAGTTTCTCTTGGTTACGGTGGAGGAAGTTTGCAGTTCATGGGAATCCCAGGCTGAGAGAGCAAAGGCTGGGAATTGTCTGGTTACAGAGCTGCGTGAGGCTGCAATCTGTCGTGCAGAAAAAGCCATGGAACGTCATAAACTCCAGCCTGGATTATTATTCCAGTCCACTAAACTATTACTCTCAAGACTCAGCAGTAATGAACCCATAATGTGTGGTTTTGGTTTATTAAAAATGTATGTGGCTTTTTGAACTTTTAAATAACACGCACACATGCTAGACAAGTCTTTGCTGTGCTATCACAATCTGGCCTCGTTGAGCTATTTATTGTTTGTCTGGCTGTGAATATGCTCTTTATTTGTGTTTAGTTCTTTCATGTTCCTTTTAAAGGAGCTCCCACTCAGAAACTCACGAAGCACAGACATCAGTAATTTAAAAGAATGACTGTCTGTCCCTGCAGTGCTTCCTTCCAGAAAAACTGAGAGTAATTATACATACAGCTCCTGTGGAATGAAAATTGGGCACTTGATATTTAATAAACAGAGATTTGCTTATCATATAAGAAGTAGGAGACTGCTCAGTGTTTTCATTTTTACTCCTAAGTTGCTTGAGATTTGGAATTAGGGTTTTTTTAGTACAGGTTTTATCTAGGCTGTGAAATGTCCTATTGAAATGTTCATTAATGTTTCTTTTCTGGGGACCCATTGGATAAACATGAGCAAATGTTTAGTTTTGCCTGTTTTTACAAATGACTTTGATCATTTCACCATTCCTGCAGTTTTCCACTGAGCTAAATTTGTATCAGTCAAATTTCTTTCTAATTGCGGAATTCTTTTCAGGGAAACATGCAAGACCTTCTTTTGTCTGTTGATTGTGTGGAGAATTGGAGGGAGAATAGGGCACTGATGGAAAAAAAAGAAAGCATTCTTGGGCCAGGTAGATTTATTATTCGTCTTTCTGATAAAAATCTAACCGAACTTTTTGAGTGGTCTGGTAGTGTAGGGCAGGAAGAAGAGCCACTTGGCCACCTCCATTCTGGCAAATCCACAAGGAATTCAAAGTGATGGGAAGCAAGCTGGGACCAGTTCAATGCTGAGAGCACATGCCTGGACAAGGTTATTTTTTCACTTCTGTTCCCGTTTTACACACCAGGACTTGTCAGCGGGACAGGGAGATCTGGTATGTTCTTAAATGTGATGTCACCAAACCCAATGTGAATAAAAATGTATTTCACTGCCAGACTTTGGGGGGAAACTGATGAATGGAAAACGAAAATCTTGTGGCTGGCTGAGGAGCTGGCTGTCCTTAGCCATTCCAAAGAAGTAGAATTACTGCATTTTCTCAGTAAATCTTAATTGTTTGATCCTTGTTCTGTGCTTCTTGCTGTGTCATCTGATGAATGCCATGGATTAAATATAGTACATTCATTTAAACCACCCACAAACAGTCCTTCCTTCCTATCTCAGCCTGGCCAGCTTTAAAAATAAGTGCTGTGTGCTTTTATTTACCACATCCTGCACTGCATGACACTTCCAAGGATGGAACCAAGGAGAACACATAGCAGTGCTGTTCCATGATTGGAAATTAGATTACAGATTAGAAAGCCCAGAGGGACCGCTCTGACCAGATAACAGAGTCCCCTGGAGACCATAAGACTGTTTTAATTGGGGCCAATCTAGAAAGAAACATCCAATCTTGGCATAAACACTTACAGTGATGGATGAGCCAAAGGATGCTTGGTACGTTTTAGTGGGGATTGCTCTGGCTTGTGATTTTTTGGCTTTTGGGAAGGGCAAGAGGTCTTCCATTCCTTGCCTTTGATAGATTTATCTCTCCCTTAAAATCCTGCCTTGGAGGAAACCTAGATTTAGCTGGCCAGTAGGTCTCTTGCTAGGACTGTGGAGTGAAAAATCCTCTATCAAATGTTTGCTTCCCAGACTTATGCAATCCCTGTGGGATTAAGTTGTTCCTTGGCCTTCTCTGCGTGGGCTGGACAGAGCACAGTCCGTGAGCTTTTCATCTGCAGGCATGGTTTCCAAAACTCTTCATGTGTCCTGTCCAGGACTTCTTGCACTGCATTTCTTTCACTGGATAAACCTGGATTTAAATCATACGAAGGGGGGTGGGATACTTTATCTGTCTGCTTTTCCTGTCATATTATACCTGCTGTCCTGCACATTCCTGGTGGTTTTCAGGGGGGAGGACCAAGTACAAAAAGAAGTTGGTAATGGGGTCATTTGCAGAAGTTAAGGGGAGACTTGTGCCTGTGTTGTACCCTGGAGACAATACCACAAAGAAAGCATTGTCTATGTGATGAACCTTCAGCCTCTTCCTCCAGGCTCCTGGCACAGCCAGTGTTCCTAAAACCTGGAGGCTGAAGCCCCCTTTGCTCCCTCCTCCCTTGCAGTTTACAGTGACACTGGGAATGTGGCTGGAATCCCTGGCCTGGCCCTGCAGGATCTTCCCACAGTTTCCCCAGGGACAGGCAAGTTCTTTTGCAGTTAATATAATTGACTGGGAAAGAATCCTGTTTGCCTCGGGATGAGGAACTGTGGGATTAAACCTAGACACATGGTGCACACGCTGGAATGGAGGCTGCAGAGGGATCGGAGGCTCTGTGTTCTGGGAACATTCCTACTTGGAATAGGCATCCTCAATGCATTTTACACGCAGAATTTCTTGGATAGAAGGATACTGAGGTGGTTTTTACATTTACCTGACTCACTCAGTCTTGATCCATTTTACCAGCATAAAACAAATTCTTGTCATAAAGCATCATTTTTCTAAAAACCTCCTTTTTTTTTTTCCTAATGAGCAGGTGATTCTCTGATTTACTTTGGGTAAAACGTGGGCTTTGAGGCTGTGGGCAAAACTGACTTTGGTGAGGCCAGGACTCTTTAATGAAAATTATGAAATATTGCTGACCTGGGATTTTAATTCTTCATGATCTGTGCCACAGATTTGAGCCAAAGCTGAATTAAATCTCAGAGCTTGAAGTCTGGTTTAAAGATCCCTCTTTAACTTTCCAGGCAGCAGTGGTTCAGTGGTGTTTTAGGAGGTGTATGCACGTTGGGTGTTTCACAGCTCTGCTGGGGACATCAGGTGCTGTTCCAGGGGGATTTTCCAGTGATCCCGTTCTCAGGTGCCTCTGGAAAGGGTGGGATGGGAGGAAAGCCCTCCATGCCCAGGTCAGTGAGTGCCTGGTGTGCTTTGCAGAGCCCATTTGTTGTGTAAGCAGCTCCACTGTTGTGGCTCCTACTTTAATTAAGGCTCTGACTGTATTTCCATAATAAACCGTATTTTAAAAGGGTTTATTACTCAGCTGTAAAATCTGCTGTGGGCTGCGACTTGGACTAGGAAGGATTCATCTTTTAAGTGTTTCCTGAACTTAAAAAGCTATTTTTTAAAAAGTATGGCTGCATAGAAATCTTTGATCATATAGATGAAATCTTTATTTACAAAAAGAAGAGTTTGCAGTCCTATAAACAATGCCTGTTGAAGTGGCTGGTGTTGACTGCATTGCTTAGGGTATTTTTAACCATGAAATATCCATTATGGTCACTTTGTAATTTGATGTAATTTGAATACTGATGTATCTTACTGTCTGTGTGATGAAGAGTAAAAAGCCTCACTTAGGGCTGGGGCTTTAGTGCCTGATGTATTTCAAGCAGCAAAAGGGAGAATTCCTGTCTCTTAATAATCTTCCTGTAAATCAGAACAAGTGTAGGAAGGGACAGTGTGTTAATGCCAAGCAAAACTGCAACTTCTCCACATGTTAGGATACACTTGTCCTGCTGTGCTCTGTTTTCAGCCAAAGGCCAAAGTCATAATAACATCTTTTAATGAGGGAAGTGCATTATGTATGAACTAACAGAGCAGCCCAGGACATGATTTTTGAAAAGAATTTTTTTTCCAGATAACTGGACAAGTTTTCCTTGTTTTGTTGTATTGTTCTGGGGTGTTTTTTTTGTTGGTTTTTTTTTTTTGTTTGTTTGTTTGGGGTTTTTTTGTTTTTTGTGTTTTTTTTTTGGTTTTTTTTTTTGTTTTTTTGTTTGGGGTTTTTTTGTTTTTTGTGTTTTTTTTTTGGTTTTTTTTTTTGTTTTTTTTTTTGTTTTGTTTTTTTTTTGGGGTTTTTTGGGGGGTTTTTTTGGTTGGTCTGGGCTTTTTCTGGCTTCTGCTTAGTCAGGTGAGAAAATCCCTGCAATGTCCTGCAGAAGGGGCTGAGCTGTAATTGATTTTTCCCTTCAGTAACTGGTTGTTCAGAGATTTCTGTAGGACTAGAATCTGTGCCAGTAGGATTTCAGCAGAATACTCTGAAACACAGCAAGGTTTTCCGGGTGTTTTTATTCCTCCAGAAGAAGTTTCCTATTTTGGGTTGGCTATTTAAGTTGAAAAGCTCTGCTGTTACTTACTCTGAATGTGATAACATTTAGCTGCTTATTCCAAATTATATTTAGACATACACAACTTGATCCAGGGAAGAGACCTAATACCCTGGAAGCCTGGACCACTCACTTAATGGGTTTCTCTCTTGCCTTTGTGACAAGCACAAGTTCCACTGAATGAAGGGATGTATTGAAAATAAGTAGTTTCCAATCCTGGTGATTGAGAGTGGGGCTGCAAGAGTTTTTTCCTCTGGCTGTTTTTGTCAGAGAGCTTTGATTATATCATACAACTATGCAAAACTAGAAATACTGTTTTTACAGCTATCATGATAGTATTTTTCATGTGGTTACAGTGGTATCAGTTTTATTCTGCAGCATCTGGGGGATTTGGTTTTGGTTTGTTTGGTTTGTTTTTTTTTAATCCAGAGTTCAAGAGTCACCTTAAATTCTGAACTGCTTTGACCATGTCTGGAAAATTAAATATTATATTTTCCATGCTAGTGAGAGAAGTTGAAAGAAATGAAAAAAATCAGAAGGCAAACATGCTTAGTTTCAAAACCTGACCTGAGAGCTGGAGAAGCTGAAGTTTGATGATCATGGAATGGTTTGGGTTGGAAGGGACCTTAAAGCCCATCCAGTGGGCCTGCCATGACCCTGCCATGTCAGGCACCTTTCACCATCCCAAGCTGCTCCAAGCCTCAAAGTCCAGACTGGCCTTGGACACTTCCAGGGATCCAGGGGCAGCCACAGCTGCTCTGGGCACCCTGTGCCAGGGCCTGCCCACCCTCCCAGGGAACAATTCCTGCCCAATATCCCATCCATCCCTGCCCTCTGGCAGTGGGAATCCATTCCCTGTGTCCTGTCCCTCCATCCCTTGTCCCAAGGCTCTCCGTGTTTCCTGTAGCTTTTTCAGGCCCTGGTAGGCCACAACTGAGTCACCCCAAAGCTTCTCCTCTCCAGGCTGAACATTCCCAGCTCTCCCAGCCTTTCCTCCCAGCAGAGCTGCTCCATCTCTCTGCTCATCCTGGTGCTTCCCCTGCACTCTCTCCAGCAGGTTCATGTGCTGCTGATGTCACAAAATCATCACAGAATCACTAAGGTTGGAAAAGCCCTCTAAGTTCATCCAGCTCAGCCTATGGACTCAGCACTGCCCAGTCCAGCATTGCCCCACATCCCAATGTTCTGTGGCTTCCCACAGGGAACGGGGAGGTGATCAGTTCTGCTGTGTCCCGATGTTGACATTCAGCTGTCCTGCAGCAGATGGCAGTGCTCCTCCCAGTGCTCCTCCCCGTTCTCCCCGTGCCTCCTGCACAGCCTGGCCTGCCTACAGCTCTCCATGCCTGGCTCCCGTCCTGGCCTCAGCCCCTTGCCCAGGCCATCAGGGCTGTGATTTTGTCTGTGTGTACATCAGGGATGCATCGCTGTGTTTCCTGTTCCAGACTTTGCCCTAGGAATTGCTGACAGGGGGTCAGGGAGTGTCACTGATCCACCTTAGATACAAGCTGTAATTGGGGAAGCTGTGTTTGGATCTGGGCTCACATCCAGGCTGCCACAGGAGGAGGAGGGAGAGAGGGTGCTTCTACTTCCTAATATCCAAACTACTTCTTAATATCTAAACATAATACCTATTTTAACCTTCCCCTCTTCACTTAAGGCCAATTCCCCCTTGTCCTATCACTCCATACCCTTGGGAAAAGTCCTTTTGCATCTCTCTTGGAGCCCCTCTAGGCTGCTGATGTGACAGGAGAGACTTCACACGGGTCTCACAAATTATTTAAAGTTTGAAAGTTTAAAGTTTGAATCAGTTTCTTTTCACTGACCTGTCACAGGCCATCCCTTTCTTCACATTCTGTGTTGAGCCTGGTCTCTCAGGTGACAATAAAGTACACACAATAGGTTTCCCTCTGGCACTTCAGCAGAGAAATTCCTTCAGAATTTGGGATGGTTTGCAGAAAACATCAAAGATGGAAAACCTGTTAATTAGCCACCTGCTTTTGAAAACTTTTCTTTCTAGTTGTTGCCTCTTGAAGTGTTTTTCTGGGGTTGGCTGATCCTCTTAGAGATGGGAATTCTCTTTCTGGAGAAGTGCTGAGCCTGCTTAACTACCCCACCTCCCAGACATCTTTTTCCTCCAGCTCCTTTTTAAGGTCAGAATTTGTTATTTCAGGATGCATCTAATGAGTACTGTGCAGAAATTTAAGCTGTCCTTCTCCTTGCTACTCCAGCCTCCTGCATGGAAGGTGCAGATCCTGCAGGGCTGCCCACTAGGCAGGCTTTGTGCCATTAGCAAGTTTCCATTGCCATTTACTTTTCAGCCATCAAATTGTTTGTACACTTCTAAACTTGCCAATCTCTGCAGGAACCCACTAAAAATACCCACTGGCAGCTCCTCACACATTTCGTAGGATCAGGGAATGACAGAATGGTTTGGATTGGAAGGGACCTTAACAATCATTCCCCTCCAACCCCCTGCCATGGGGCACCTCCCATGAGACCAGGTTGCTCCAAGCCCTGTCCAAGCTGGCCTTGAAAATTTCTGCATTTTCTGTATTTTTAGTGTATTTTAGCATCTTGCATCTCCTGAACAATTTTTCAGGTTGGGTTGTGTATGGTCTCAGTCTTTCTTGAAAAGGTGGAACTTTCAAAGGAACTTTTGGTAGAGAGATCTTTTATAGTTCTGCCATTCAGAAGAGTAAATAAAACACACAGAGCATACTTGGGAGGAGGGCAGCAGCTCCATGGATGATTCTTTTCAGCAGTTGCAGTGGAAATCTTTAAAGAGACTTTCAGACATTTAGCACTGGCCAAGGCAACTTTAATTCTTAAACGGTTTAATCAAAAATAAAATATCTTGCCAATTCAGTAAAAGGATTCATCCCATTGTTTCTCCTAAGTTTAGGGAGACAGAACATCTGGCATGGGAATGCACAGAAGTGTCAGTCTCAGTTGTGAGCCTTCCTTCTGGACTGCCTCTCTCTGAAAACCTCAGTTCCACGTTTACCTTTTTCGTTCAGGTTTCTCTTGATTTATCTTTCACTTGGTTTTTGAAAACTGGTTTTTCTTAAACGTTTTTTCTTTGTAAATCTGTTACCTCTACTATATTTTCTGTTGTCTTTTCCTCCTGTCTTACTGCCTTGTATTTAATGTTATTTTTTGCTCTGTACATACTGCCTTGATTCTCATCTGTTCTTCTGCTCATTTCCCTGCTCCTTTGTCTAGTCCCGGTTTCTTCCCTTTTCTCTCCTGCCTATCCCTTTGTATCGACTTCAGATTCTTCTGTTTGCAATGCTGGAACACATCAGAAATTATGTTTTCCCATCTCCCTTGCCCTTTTAGTTACTGAAATATGCGCATAAGAATTCAAATGGGCTTCTAAAAATAGTAAAAGGATAAAACTGTTTGTTTCAGCTTTTCAGTCTTTGCTTTATTAGAACTTCTGGGAGGGAAGGCCCAGAAAGTCTATAACTAATCCAGCTGCAGGGGGAAGAAAAAAAAAAAAAAAAAAAAAAAAAAAAAAAAAAAAAAAAAAAAGGCAGAATAAACCCCAGAAAGAAATATGGCCACAACTTATTTGATTTAAAACCACCCAGAATAAAACAAAAGCCCCAAATCTCACATGTGCTCTATCTATGGATAGTATAAGCATGGCATGTGTAATCCTAAGTGGCGTTTTATATCCTGGGTCTCCTTATTTCTGTGAGGAGGTTTATTGTGTTTTTCACAGTTCTGGTGGTTCATATTAAATCCACAGAACTTGGTGTGGGTTTAAAAAAGGAATGGCTTGCCAGGGCCATTTTTAGAGAAGATGAGAGTCACATAAATTGTACAATATCTGATGGATGAGAATTTCTTCCTGCAGGAAATTCTGTCCAGTGGTGAAGTCCTGGCATTTTCCATTGTCCAATAGCTTCTTCTTCCCCAGCAAGAGGATTTGCTTTATAAGACTGCTTAGATAATTCTCAGATGAAAGTAAATGGATTTGATAATTTTATCATCATCCTGTACACAATATTATGAATGTTAAACTTCAAATTCTATCCATATTTGGATCTGTAGATGTTTGTGACGTGATTATAAAGATCCTCAGCCCTGTGATGCTCCAGTGTTATGTAGCTTTATCTCAGGGTGAGGATTCCTGAAACTGCATGTCCCAGATTCTCCTGAACTAATTACTACAGTGCAGAAACCTTCTAAAAATAAACTTTCTCATTAGATACTAGGTTTTGTAATAACTTTTTCTGAAAAGTTGTCTTTTCCTCTTGAAAGAATAAACTTCATGGGTTTATTTCCTTCCCCATAACCCCCTGAAGTACTGGTAAGGCAGACAGGCACATTTAGTGGCTGCTTTTAAAAAGTGTTTGTGATGAATTAAAGGCTGAGACAGAGCTATTGGACATGATTAGGCAAAAGATGATAATCAGAAAGCTTCTAGTGCCGTGTTAGTGGAGTTTTGTGTTTGCACAGGCACAATTGTGGTGGATTGTATTAAGCAAATATTTCTTTTCTCTGGTGCTGAGGAGGGAAATGAGTGTCTTTGCCTTGTGTCACCTCTCTGAGCACCTCTCTACCTTATCCCCTGCTTTCTTCCTTTTAAAACTACTGCACCTCCCTCCTGCTTGTGTTACAGGTATTGACAAACCAAGCACAGGTCTCTTGGCAGTGTCTTAGAGGGATGAGAACTTAGCCTCTGAAATAATTTGTATGCCTTTGGAAGCATTTGCTTGAAAGCCTCATTGGGAGTTTAAATTACATTTAAATGGATTCAGTGTTTCAGCTCGTGATGGGAAGATTTCTCCCAACAGTAGAAAATCACAGACTTCTTCCAAATATAATTTAGTCCTTTTTTTTTTTTGCGGGGTGGGGGGGGAAATATTTGTGTGTGATTTGTCATTAATTTTCTAGCACCAATGGAATGCTTCTGTGCCAGTGCCTTTCCTCCCTTTCTCGCTGGTAACTTTGTCATCCTGATCCTTTTGCCTTTTAGTCAGGGGTCACATTCCACAGCAGGGAGTGACATAAACAGTAGGATTTCATATTTTGTGACTTTTCAGCTCACCGTCCAAGGGAGAGCACAGAACTTTATCAGATGGGGGAAAACATCTTGCTGCAGCTCTGCTCTCCTCAGGGGCTTCAGGATTGTCATAGAATCAGAGAACATTAAAAGAGTTGGGACCTTAAATCTCATCCCATTCCACCCCCTGCCCTGGGCAGGGACACCTCCCACTATCCTAGGCTGCTCCAAGCTCCAAAGTCCAACCTGGCCTTGGACACTTCCAGGGATCCAGGGGCAGCCACAGCTGCTCTGGGCACCCTGTGCCAGGGCCTGCCCACCCTCCCAGGGAACAATTCCTGCCCAATATCCCATCCATCCCTGCCCTCTGGCAGTGGGAATCCATTCCCTGTGTCCTGACACTCCATCCCTTGTAAAGGGATGTTTTTTGTGGATCCTTCCAGCACTGGAAGGCCACAGTGAGGTGACCCTGAAGCTTCTTCAGGCTGAACAATTCCAATTCTGTCAGCCTTTATACTAAAACTGCCTTCAAAGCCCTTTTCTCTTTGGGATTTGTTCTGTGCTGCAATTTTTTTTCCTTCTTTTCTTTCCTGTGGTGGAAGCAGGATAGATTGGGTAGCTGATACGGTATTTCCTGTAAGGAATCATCTCCATAAGGGAATCATTCTTTGCAGATTTAATGAAAGAAAACTGTACTGGATTGTATTTTTGTTTGTACCATCATGGCTTGCATCTCTTAGAGGTTAGGTGTCCAACTTACTTCAAGGTATTGCAAAATACCCATCAGCTTTCACTGAGGTTCTGGTCAGGAGAGAGTGGAAATGAGCAGAGCTGGTAGAGGACCCATCTGAGGATGGTAAAATACAGAGGCAACTTCAGGCCAAACCCCTGGAATGAGGAGAAGTACCCTGGAAGCATTTAAGCTAAATTGTGTGACAGATAGAAACTCAGAGTCATTAATAATATCAAGAAAGGGAGGCTGTTTATGATGAATTGAGAAAACAAAGCTTAACACTGAGAATTAGCAGTTGAATAGACGTCCAGAAATTCCCTATGGATGTGTAAGGTCATTTACTTCCCCAGCAACCGTTTTTCTTAACTAAGTAAAGCAGCAGACAGATCCTTCAATACTTAACACAGTCTTTCCTTACAAGTAGAAACCGTATAGGAACCACAACTGGACTGTTAGGGAGGAGGGGATGGCAGCAAACCATTTCTTGGCTGTGTGTCCCACCTCAGTTCTGCTGATCAGGGGGGAGTGTGATTGATAATTCCCACACCACCAGGAGGAAGAATGTTACAATTTGGTTTTAACACCTGTGCCTTGGGAAGGTGATAGTGCTGCAGGTCAGTGTGGGAGGAAAGGAGGTGGATCAGAAGCTCCTGTTCAGGTTCCTGCTGTTTGTGCATCCCCTGGTGCTGCTGGAGACACCCTGGTGTGCCTGCAGCTCCAGCAGTGCGTGCTCTGCTGCATGCAGCATTCCAAAGCTCCAGAGGTGCCGATGGGGTGGACGGCCAGAGGCACGGAGTGACTTCTTGGCTCAGTGGCCTGGGATTCCTCTGCCTGGAAGAGACAGCTGCATTGTGTTAGGAGTGTAAAGCTTTCTTCCAGCACAGGCACTGGAAAGCCCAGGAAGGCTGTTTGGAGTGACTCAGAAAATGTCAAAAAGCAGAGGTCCGAGTAGAGGTGATACTGGAACTTACTAGTCTGGCCTGAATGGGGGGAAAAAGTCCCCTGAAAGTCACCCCGAGGGGGGTTCTTTTCAGAGTTGAATGCAATTCCTTTGACTTTTTATGTGCACAGCTCTAGCCTGTATTCCTTCTTTCTGCATCCTCCCGGTAATGAACCAGATGCACTTTAAAAAGAGAAGAAAATATGTTAATAACTTGTCTTAAGTGGAAATTTCCAGAGGCCAGCTGAATCCTTCCTCAATAATTAATGCCTGAAAGCATTTTCCTCCAGTTCTTATTTAAATGGAAATAGCTTTGGTGTCTGATATTGTGAAGCTGCATTGCACTGCCTGGTACTGCTTTACACAGCTTGACCTAAGCTGGGAAGCAGGGAAGTGTTTCTAGGATTCTCTCTTTACTGTGACCTTGTGGGAGATGCCTAATTGCTGTGTCCTGGCCCTATGGGCCATTAGGGTCTTCCACGAGGAGCTGCAGCCCAGAAACCACAAACAACAGACAGATCTAATTCAATTTATTTATGTGTTTCTTCTGCCCGAGTCACAGCATGGAGCAATAATCCAACCTCTTGCTTCGCTGCCTTGAAAAGCTTTTAATGCTATTTCAGCAACTTGTCTAATATTTAAAGAAAATAAATCCTCTTGGCTTTATTATTGAGCTCAATGCTGTGTACAGTAGGTGAATAAGCTATTTGCTAAACGTTTTATAATGGTGATTATGAAAGCAATGAGCTTTTACATTTTGGCACCAGAGAGTACCAGAACTGTGTGTAGTACTTTGTGACTTGATGTAGGAAGGAAGCTTGATTTGCAAATTAATCCAGTTTCATCTTCCTGCTGTGCCATGTCATTACGGAGGACTTAGAAGAGCTTCCTTCCTACATCAAGTTACAGAGTAACTTCTGTAAATTAATTTGCAAATTATTCTGGGGGAAATGTGACAATGAGCTTTATTTTTTATAGCCAAACTTTTCCAAGTCTCTTACCTCAAAGGTAAGGTCTTAAATCTATGTAGAGATTCCCGAATAAATCAGATTTTCTCAAAGATGTCTTCAGTTTCTCTCAGCATCAGTGCCAGCCACAGGAACTAGTAGGCTCTGTGAGAATAACACACTAAAAATGTGGTTCAGTATGGAAACTGGATTTTCAGTCCTGCTGATCAGAGTGATACAATAGCCTACCATATGTATGATCTACATCTCCCCCTACATGCTTACAAAGCAGGAACTACAGTGTACACATGCATTTTATTTTTTATTTGGACTTTATTGACTAATTTCTCAGGGTTCTTTCTAAGTCAGTCTAATTTTCCAGGCATGTCCAAAATCTCCTGGAAAATTCTGGGGATCTTAGTTCCTTCCTTGCTGGAAGGAGTTACTCTGTACTGGTGGCTCCACAGCCAAACAAAACTGTAAGGAATTTCCCGGCTGAAATGTGGGCATTTTGAACCATGACAGGCCTGGCTTCCTTTCCCCAGGCAGGTTGTGCTGTAACCACAGGAAGGGTTTGGATGGTGAAAAACACTCAGTCATTGTCTTCTCCTTAAGTTTTACTTGCTTATAAATGTCACATCCTGTTCTTCCCAGGGTGGAAGCTTAGCAGAGATTCGTATTTTCAACTGTCACTAATTTTGGATCAAAACCATGGACGCAATAACCCACGGGGAGCTGCATTTCCTTGCTGTGGTGTATGGGCATTGCATGACCAGATTTTGGGTTGAGGGTCACCCTCTGCCCTCACAGCTCAGACCTCCAAATAGCCAGGCTGAAAAGTTATTTTCTTCATTAATCCAAATACAAGGAAGTGTGAATCTAGTGTCAGCATGTGCATTAAACTGACCTCAGAGTGAACATGCTGGCTGAGGAGAACAGTGTGGAGCTCCTTGTGGCCATGAACATAAACACAGGCAGAACTTCTTTCCATGAGGGTGGCAGAGCACAGGAACAGCTGCCCAGGGAGGGTGTGGAGTCTCTCCCTCTCTGGATTCCAAGCCCACCTGGAAGTGCTCCTGTGTGACCTGCTCCAGGTGACCCTGTCTTGGGCTGGGGGTTGGACTGGATCATCTCCAGAGGTCCCTTCCAACCCAGCTCTCCTGTGATTCTGTGAATTCCTAATAATCTCATCAAGAGCAGCTGATAGACAAGTTACCCAAGCTTTGTTCTCAAAACCAGAAGCTTCATAAAAAACTTGCTTGTGCTGCCTTTTTCTCCCCCAGCATCTTCACTTCTAAATCCACTTCACCATCTCCATTTCTAAATGTGCCTTTCCTTCATGTACCACAGACTTTTGATAATGAAGCTTTGTGCCGAGTGAGCCAGGGCTGCTGTGATTTGAAGTAGATTTGAAGTAAAGCAGTTATTTAGAACTACCCTCATGCAGAGGTGAGGGACATGCTGGATCCGAGCAGATTATTCCAGCAGTGGGAAGAATATCACAACAATAACTGTGTTTAGTGACCATTTCAGTGCAGACACAGCCATAGCTGTGTCCACAATTATGATGCCCTTAAAAAAAAGGAAAAAAAAACAACAAACTTCTAAGCTGTTTGATAAGGAAGCTGGACTTAAAACTGAAGCCTTTCTCATAACCTCTGCTCCCTCCCACGCAAAGCAGCACAGGAACAGGCTCCATCTTGAAGCGGTCAGCGCGGTGGCAGAGGGCCAGTGGCATGGTCACTGTGGCCTGCACAGCCTGTCCTTTGTCCCCACGCAGCTGGGGAGCTCAGGGCTGCAGCTCCTGACTCTGGAGAGCAGTGGGAGAATCTCTGCCAGCCAGCTGGGGAAGGAGAAGTGGCCACCCAAGGAGGCTTTATTGTGTCAAGGTGGTGACAATGTGCTCAACCTGAGTAAGTCACCTCCCCAGCAGAGCTGTGGCAATAAACTGTCCCTGCAGATATTATCTGAGCTTCCCATTCTGCTGGGTGAATCTCTTGAGATCCCTTAACTTGATACCTGAGCTGAAAATATCTTTGTAGCCGTTTTACCACAGTTTCCTTTTTAGCTTTTAGAACAATGGTAGTCACTGGGCTCTTACAGATGCCCTATCACTGGCAGTGTCTGAGTGATGCGTGTGGATTTGCAGCAAGTGAAATCTTAAGCAAAGCAGCCTGAGGAAATCACAAAACCCTGGTCAGTGCTGGGGTTTCTGGAGGTGTAGCTGTGAGAGAGGAACGTGGTCACTGAAATAAAGTATGAGAAAAAATGAAGAAGGTGAAGAATTTCAGGTTACTGCAGGATGGCTGGCCATGACAAAGTCACAAAGTTCAAGCTGGGCTCTAATTCTATTCCCATCAAAACTGAATTGTTAAAAATTTACAGTGAAAGGAGTTAAGACAAAAAAGAGCAACCTTCTCCTGAAGTAGAAAGTCCAGCATCCTCATATTTTGCTGTTTTAATAGCACTTTCATTCCTTAAAAGTACTGCCAAAGGATTTTTTTTTTCCTTACAGCTTTGGTGGCTGGTCATGTCTGTTTAGCTCTAGATTTACAGTCACCTTGGCAATACCTTAATTAGTGATTTCAAACATACTAGGCATTAGCTGCTGTGCACTAAAGCAGAAGATAGTTCTGGCTGTTTGTTACCTTTTTTGGAGCTGGTGATTGTCAGGATGCAAAATCCCCTCTGCCACTCGACAAGAGTGGCTGGTGAAACAAAGTGAGGGTTTTCCCTCTCAACCCTGGAAGTCTTTCTTGGTTTCTCTGCCTGAATTTGCCCACACACTCTTAGGGTCATGCAGGAGCTAGATCCAGGCATCCCAGCTGAGCTCTGATGTCGTGTGGTGACTTCATGGGGAGATGAGTCTCCATGAGCTTTTAGCAGTACTGAATTAGCAATAGTGATACTTGCCAAAACAAGCATTGTTTTAAATACATCTCACATCGTAGCATCTGTTTTTCCCTGCAGTCCTGATGTGTTTTCTCCCTGCCCCCAGCAGCCTGAGTCCTGCACTGACCCATTGTGGCTCTCACCCATCTCTGCTTGCCCAAAAGTGCAGTTGGGAGCCCAGCCCTTGCTGGAGCCTCTGACAGCTGCCACAAGCTGGTGGGGAGGGGTCCAGGTGTGCACTGTCTGCAGGGTAGGGTGTCTTCAAACTGCCAGAGGGCAGGGATGGATAGGATATTGGGAAGGAATTGTTTCCTGGGAGGGTGGGCAGGCCCTGGCACAGGGTGCCCAGAGCAGCTGTGGCTGCCCCTGGATCCCTGGAAGTGTCCAAGGCCAGGTTGGACTTTGGAGCTTGGAGCAGCCTGGGATAGTGGGAGGTGTCCGTGCCCATGGCGGGGGTGGGAAAAGATGATTTTTAAGGTCCCTTCCACCCAAACCTGTCTGTGATTCCATGATACTGCAATCTCCTCCTGTACTTCCTGACAAAAGAGTAAAAGTCCAGGATTAAACCTTGATCACCCCAGTCAGTTCCTGGCCATCGGAGCAGCTAGGTTTATTTTTGCCTCCCTGGCTCTGTGGTGGGAGGCTGGGCTCCCTCCTGCATGCCTGGGTGGCATGGTGCCCATGCTCCCAGCCTGCCAGCTCCAGCCTTGGCTCTCCTCTGTCCTGCTGGCCCTAATGGGATCTCTGGGTCCTCTCCTTCCCACAACACAAGTGAGGCAGCGAGGTGACGTTAAAGCCCTGGAACAGCAGATAAAAGGCAGTGGCTGTATTTATTGAGTGTTACAGATAAGTAATCTGCTCTGCTGTCAGTGTCTGCAGAAACAGCAAATAAAGTATACATGCCCCTTGCTTTGATGTGATGAAATCTCCAGAGGACACTCACTTCAGTGGCGCTCGCAGTGCAGCTGTAGCTGAATCTTGCAGTGGAAAATACAAGATTTTCATGTCTTCATGCATTACTTTAAAAATATCACTGTGGCTATATGCTGGTCAATTCTGTGTTCTGAAAGCTAGGGTTGTTTTGGTTTTGTTTTGTTTTGTTTTTTTTTCCAAAATGTTACTAAAATCATCTTAACTGTTTTTGTTGGAAGGGGAAAAATTAATAGTTATTTTGTGGTTTCATACGCAGCGTTAAAACAACAGTCTGGTTTTCATTTAAACCAATAAAAGTATGGAAATTCAAAATGAAGGTTCTCTCCATGTCCTTAGATCAACTTGTTGGCCTTGCTGAAATGCATAATGGATGGAGCAGGGGGAAAACCTCAATCTTACAACTCTTAGCTTTGTTTTTGCATGTAGCTCGGCTTGTTTTTTTGCTGCTGGATTTCAAATTTGACGTCACTTTCTTGCCTGTCCTCTCTAGCTATAAAAACTTCCTTGATTTGGTAAATGCTACTTAGAACCCAGTGAACCACAGACTTTTTTTTTTTTTAAGAACCTAAGCAGTAGTGAAGGAAATTAGTTAGCAAACACACATCAGTAATTGAATTCATACACTTGCAAATTGTGGGGTATAAAACTGACTGTTGGGGATGATGGGTTTTAGTTAGTTCTGGTTTATGGAGTGGTCAGAAAGAGACCAGAGGCAAAGCTGGAGCACAGAAAACCCCAGGCAGTCCCAGGAGAGCAGCCCTGGGATGAGGCCCTGTGTGGTGTGGGATCCCCATCCCCAGGGATGCCCTGACATGGCCCCAGTGACCTGGGGCAGCTGCCCTGGGCCTGAGCCTGGCCAGGGGTCCAGGGCCCTTCTGCTTCCGGCCTCCAGGTTCCTTCCCAGCTCTGGTTTAGCCCGGGACGGGGCAGGGCTGAGTCTGGAGGAACCTTTTTTCACAGAAAGGGGTGCTCAGGCCTTGGCAGGGGCTGCCCAGGGAGGTTTGGAGTGCCCATGGCTTGTAGGTATCCCAGGAAGAGCTGGAGGTGGCACTGAGTGCTCTGGGCTGGGGACAAGGTGGGCATCGGGCACAGCTGGGACTCCATGGGCTGGGAGGGATTTTCCAGCCTAAAATAATTCTGTGATTGTGTGAGCTCCTCAGTGTGTCTGGGGCTCACATCTCACCAGGTGAGCATCCTGTCACTGTCCCCAGAGCACCTGCAGGTGCTGGGCACTGCAGCAGGCTCAGCCTGGCTGTGACTCCATCTCCTCAGGGCTTGGGAAAGTCACTTCTTCCTGAAGCTGTTCCTTCCCTGGCCACTGTGATTGAGCTGCCCTGGCTGTTTACAGCCCTTTGATCTGGGAAGTCACAGCCTGGAGCTGCCTGCCTTTCCCTCTCTCCCCTCTCCTGGCCTGTTCAGCAGGGCTGGTTGTCCTTCCTTTCTGGTCAGCATATCACCGATTGCAGTGGATGTGGCATTGGTATGTTTACTCAGCTAACATCCAACCTGATCTAACTGTTTCAGTGCCACGGCAGAATCAAATTGGGGTAGTAACAAACCTGCTGAAACCCTTTTTGCAGATTTCCAGGGTATAAAATCACTATTGCAGTTTTCTTCATATTGATGGGTAAATCTTTTTCCTCTGTTTTTTTTCTTAATGACCATTTCTAGGTTCTAGCACAGTAAGTTGTCCAATACTGCATGGACCAATGCTTCAAGGCATGATGGAATGCCTTGCCAGCCCTATCTCCACAAATTCCACAAAATCTCCTGTACTTCCCCCCACCATTCTCCGGCCAGACACCATGTGTAGGTGTCTGTTTACACCTGACAAAATCTCAGCTCATCCTCAATCACCTCTCTGCTGTCCAGCATCCATCCCAATGACCCCTAACACCTTCTGAGGCTTTATATCTGGTGGAGACATCTCCATAATGACAGGATAAATCTCAAATTAGGTACTTGAGAGCCAACTGGCTGCCACAGCTTTGGCAGCACTGAATGTTGTGAAGGTTGTACCTGCTCAAGGGCTCCCTGTGATAAACCTGAAGCAAACTCCCACCCTGAGGTGCAAGAAAGCTCAGCTCCATCATGGGGAATTTGCTTCATAGGCTGGAGGAGATCTTGTTTATTTTCCTTTGTCCCAAGGGAAAAGCTAGAGTAACCTGGACAAAGGGTAGTGTTTTAGGTGGGATGTTACAACTTCGTGTCTGTTTGCTTGTCTACAGGAATTTTATATTCTTTTGAAGCACAGCAAGAATGTGCAATACATGGTGATTGTGAGAAGGGTCCTGGTGGGAATGGACATCTGGGAGCCCAGCTGGGCACAGCTCCTTCCTGAGAGGGGCTGGGGGGTGGTTCTGTGTGAGATCTGTCCCCTCTGCTGTGTTTCATGTGCAGCTCTGTTCTCTGCTCCCTGGGCTCCTGTGGTCTGCCAGGAGGAACTGGGACAAGCCCCAGGGAAATGGCTTACGCCACTCTTCCTGCTTGGAAAAGAGCCCCGGGATAGTTCCCAGATGCTGGCACCACATTAAGCTCATGGCTTTAGCAGGAGCTTAGCCCAGGGAACATTTCCAGCAGGGAGGGATGTACAAGGTCTTCTCCTGCTGCCATCCTTTCCTCCAGGGCAGCCCTCCAGCCTGCCCCACAGCCCTGCTTAATTCCCTGCCTTCCCCTCCAAGCCACACCAGACAACCCCCTGTCCTGAGGGCTGCAGTTGCTGGAGGGAAGCTGTGGAAGAGGGGAAGAACATAGGAGGATGGAAGTGACAGCCTGCAGGAGACTCAGGGAGCTAGGGCAGTCCTGGGTCAGCCTTTGAACAACACAGAAAACTGGGATGGAAGCCAGAGCCCTGCCTGGGACATGCCAGGCTGCTCTGGACCTTTGGAGCCCTGGGTCCCAGGGGAGGAAGAACGCAGAGTGGCCTTGGAGTAGATCCTTCTTGGAAAGATCTGAGTGCAGGGTTGAGAGGCAGCTGGATCCCTCAACTCCTTCTTGGAGGGAGGACTGGAGAGAGAAAGGGAGCTTCTTCAAAGCCCTTTGTGCCCAGCCAGTCATGCTTCCTCCACCTGGCAGCTCCACCACCACCTACTTCCAGATGCCGTATTTCTCCTCCTTTCTTCTCCCCAGATTTTGTGGCTTGGTCAGTGTTTCTTTCTGCTCTCCCCATTTCTCTGTTCCCCAGCGTATTTGTGGGGAAAATATGAAAAAAACCTACCCCCCAAATTTTTTCAGGTTTTTTTTTTTTTTTTTTCTCAGGGACATTTCAAGGTTGGTTTCTGATGGGATTTGAGGTGGAATCAGACTTGTTTTCCTCTGGTGTGCTGCTCAAGCTCACAGAAGCCTAGGTTCAGTCACAGGAAGAGAGATGGAATAGAACTCCACAATCAGCCAAGCCTGGTGGATTTCTCTGTGGCATGAAATTAAATAGTATTTGAATGCACACGGTGGGGCTAATGCTACTTTGTGCAGCTTTTTATGAAGATTATGAAATTGCAGCAGAAAGCAGATCTTACTGTAATTAGAAGATAAAAGAGTTAATCATAGGGAGGAATTAAGATTCATACTTGCTCTGAAATTTTCTAAACTGCTTTAAAATACCTTCTGCTGAAGGAGCTGAACTTCACTAGGAACCTTTTGTGTGCTGAAGTGCTGAGTTTTCTTCCATCATTTGAATTGCAGCAGAGGAGTCACAGGGCTGTTTTCCCCAGAGGTTCAGAAGGCTCTGAGTTCATTTTGTTGATATTTGAAGTCATTTCGATGCTTGTCGAGCCATATGACCATTCACTTGATGTCCTTGGGGCAACCCAAGCATTTTATTGCTATTTATTCACCCTTCGAGAAAAGAAATAGTCACCCAAGTCATTGAAGTTTCGAGTCAGAGGCAACGTAAGGGAGAGTAGGGAGATGAACCCCCAGCAGCTGGGGGAGGGTTGTGTGTGAAGGACACATTCTACATAATTCACCATTAAAATTTAATGAAAAGGTGTCCCAGAAAAAAAATACTACAAAGTACTAGGTTTAATATTAAATTCTTAGTTTTAGCAGTCTGGTCTTTTTCAGGAGGGAATAATCAGCTTAACCACAGCATTCCCATATTTAACGTTCTGAGAGGAGAGGATTGTCTGATTTTCTTTTTCCTTTCCCCCCCCCCCCTTTTTTTTTTTTTCTCCACAGTAATTAATGAAAGTCAAAAGCAGCAACTGGAATCTGTGAGCTACTCATCCCGCTACGCCCTGGGGCTGTTTTATGAGGCTGGGACAGGGATTGCTGTCCCCTGGGCTGCTCAGTACATCACTGATAATCCCTGCATACGCTTCATCTCCATCGATAACAAGAAGCGCAATATAGGTCAGTGCTCCCATTATTTCCCTTAAACACAGCCACAATGGAGGGTGTAGACCATGAGAAATGCTGTTTAATTGAGTGTTGCTATTCTGAACAGAGTGAGTATTTAACTCCAAGCCGCAGTGGATGGCGTTTAATGTCACATTTGGCCTGTAATAAAGCACACAATGAGAACGGGCCGGCCCTCAGAAAATCAGCCCCCAGCACATGGTTTACGTTACTGCGTTTATGAAACCAGTGTCAGGGGATTGGAGACATCAAAATGTTGCTATTCCAAGAAAGAGCTGGGGTTCCTTTGTTTAAAGGCTGATTCATTCACTCGCCAGTTTGTCTCCTGTCACCCGTTACTCTACAACTCCTGCTCTTTCCACGAGGCTTGGAAGTGGGAAGGAGTTGTATAATTGGAGCTGCTCAGCCCAGTTCAGAGTTAGCCAGGGTGCTTTTGTCTTCAGGGAGAGTCCCTGAAATGGCTGCACGTGCTCAGCAGGGCTTGGGGAATATCCCCCAAGACAGACCCTTCTCCTCTCTGGAGGATGGCAGTTGAGGAAGTGTGTGTTTTTATTTATTAAATGTGTTTCACATACCAGGAGTGTGGTGGCATAGAACAGCTCAAGAAAAAACACTTGCAGACCAATTAGAGTCACAGAATCCAGCATGGTTTAGCTTGTGAAGGACCTCAAAGACCCAAAGTTCCACCCCCTGCCATGGGCAGGGACACATTCCACCTGTCCAGCCTGGCCTTGGACACTTACAGGGATCCAGGGCAGCCACAGCTGCTCTGGGTACCCTGTGCCAGGGCCTGCCCACCCTCCCACGGAACAATTCCTTCCCAATATCCCATCCAGCCCTGCCCTCTGGCAGTGGGAAGCCATTCCCTGTGTCCTGTCCTTCCATCCCTTGTCCCCAGTCCCTCTCCAGCGCTCCTGGAGCCCCTTCAGGCACTGGAAGGGGCTCTGAGGTCTCTCCAGAGCCTTCCCTTTTCCAGGCAGAACCCTCCAAGGTCGCTCAGCCTTTCCTTATAGGAGAGATTCTCCATCCCTCTGTGCAAGCGCAAATTTGTTTTCCCTAAGAATTCAGCCTGTTGATCTGAGAACAATGAAAGCAAAACAGAAGAATGGCTGGACTGGCCAAAATAAGGATGTATCCACCCTGATATGCTTTCTACAACAGGGACTTAGAGTGAATATGTGCAAAAAAGTGCACAAGCACAGCCAAATACAGTGATCTTTTTTCTCTGGCATTGTTTCCTTGTTACTGACAGTGTTCAGCTGGAGGTTTTCTTGCATCTGAGATTCTGTTGCCATTGTTGTGTTCAATGAAAAATACCTGATAGTTAACAGGACCTGCTGATATTATCCTTACCAGTGTCAAGGAGGAAGTCACCCATACTCTCCCACCTCTCTGCACATGTGGTCTCAAAGCCCCAGCACCAAGAACAACAAATACAAGCTGATGGAATTATCAAACAGCTTGGCTGTCTCCTGATGCAACTGAACCAAGTACAAAGCACATTATTTGGGGCACATTGTTAACAAGTAGGTAGAAAGAACCAGAATATCAGTGTTGACACATACCTTTCTCACTGAAATTTCCCTTGAACTAAGAGAGAGTTCTGTTTATATGAGCAAATTTTTCCAAGAAGAACAAATTGTGTGTGTGTGTCTCTTCCTAGGAGACAGACTTTAGACAGCACAGGCTAGGGAGGCTGAATGTGAAATTTATTTACATGTGAAGTCCTGCAACCAAAACACATGAATAAAAAGTTCCTTTATGCTTGTTTTAGCACATGTGAAAGTGTTTTGCATCTACATTTTTCTTCCCGTGCTTCTGAGTGCCCTCCAGAACATTTCAGTGGGAGGCACAGGAGCACCTCGCTGTCCCTTTTCACTCCACTCCACTTGTTGATCTTCCCATTCTTTCCTTCTTCAGCCTTGATTATTTGGACTCATCTGAAGAAGAGGATGGTGACAACCAAAAAGTGAACGTTAAGAGAAAGCAGAATTGCTGGGTGAGGCAGCTGAAGTCTTCCAGGGCAGTCTTCATTCCCCAAAAGCCATCACTTTTTCCAGTTGCCTTTTCACCTGATGTATCCACAGTTAATGGAGGATTATCTCACCCTCACTGCCACTTCAAATAGTAGCTTTGTAATAAACAGCCTCGAACAAGAGAGATCCAGAGAAAATATGAGAGAGAAATTAGGGAAAGAAAATAACTATAGCTGATAGTTGTCCCCTGCAGGAGGTTTGGAACTGGATGATCTTCAATCCACTTTATGATTCTATGATCCTGTGATCTTTCTGCTGAGGGGCTCACATATATAACCTCTCGCCAAAGCAGGTAGCCCAGCCCTCAAAGGCCAGGAGGCAAAGGCTGGCCTTGCAGTGGAAGCTGAGGCTGTCCTTGTCACTTGTCTGAGAAGTGGCAGCCCCTGCCTGGAGTCAGTAAAGCAGAGACATCCACATTGTGAAACACAAACTGGCCTTGTTGTAACCACGCAGTGGGGTAGGTTTGATAAAGCAGTTTCTCTGACGCCACCAATTACTGGTGTGAGCAGGAGCCTCCAGGAGGGAAGGCTTTTTCCATCAACTGAGGATCCCAGCTGCTGTGGGTAGAATCCTTTCTCTGCCTGCAGAAGTGGTGTTACATAAGGAAGTGCCCACGAGAAAGAAGCGTGTGCTGAATTCCCCGTGTGCTGTGCATGAATATTAAACACTTTGTGGGATTGGCTGCCTCCAACACCCCATCCATATTTATACTGGGTTGGGGGGACAGTGGGAATTCTCCAGCATAAATTATTTCTGGAATACCGCAGTCTTTGCATCTCTCTGCATTCCAGGAGGACTAAAGATAGATGACACATAAAAGGGGAAGTGGTTCCTTTCTTTTGCTCCAGGATTGCGTGGTTATGTAATTTAAAGGGAAGAGATGCCTTACAGGTTTTTAGCATTGTATAATTCCTGAGTATCCTCTTCAGTTTTGAAATAGAGATTCCTTTCCTTCCCAAAATAAGAATTTTTAGGAAGATGAAAGAGTTAAAGAAGTATATAAGCTTTTGCCTTGTTACCCAGTTGTGTTGTAATCCTCTGCCAGCCCTGCCTGCCTTTTAGAAAAATAATCAGGAACTGTCAGTAAGGCTAATGAAATGCTGGGTTTCTGAATATAAAAAGGTTAGTGCCATTCTTTCCATGACCCCTCCCAAATGTGCCTTTTCAGACAGTAGATTTTATTCCAGGGAGAATATAGGACTTTAGAAACCACAGGAATTTCTGAGGATAACTGGGGAAGCTCTCTGGCCCTCCTTCCAAACAGCAGCGTGGCATTTTGGAAGTGAACCTCCATCTCTCTTGCTTTCTAGGTGTAATAAAGTTGATCACTGCTTTTTTTTAAAACTTTTAAGTAGGGTTTATGAGGCCTGCACGTTGACTTCTCTTTTGGCACCGTGTGATGCCTCCCAGGGAGCAGGGATGCAGTTCCAGCCTGTCCAGAGGTGTCCAGCTTCTCTGCTGCCCTCGATGCTGACCCAGCAGCATTCCCTTCTTCCAGGGGTTGGTTTGGTGTAGCAAAAGCCCTTTCCCTTCCCCTCCTGCTACCCAGGACCAGAATGGGGTTCAGATGGCAAAACACATCTCCCCAAGGAAGCTTACAAATTCCTGAGGGTCAGGAAAGAACAACATCTTGGCATCCGTTATGGCTCCAGGTTTTGGGCGGCAAGCAATGTGAGAAAAAGACACAATGCTGTTCCCCTAAAATGCGGAGAACATTCCTGTAGGAGATGTTGCCTATCACACCCATAGAGACCAGGTTGTAACCCTTGGACAATCCCTGAGCACTCCAGCCATCGTAGAAAACATCTGCCTTTGAAGCTGGCCCCACTTCGGAGCAGGAGGTTGGACTAAGGACCTCCAGAGGTTCCTCCCTCCCTTCCAAAGTTCTGTGGCTCTGAGGCAAACAACGTTCTGGTGAGGATTTACTGAACACACAAAGTAATGAACTGGGAAGTGAACCTAAGCATGCCCCCTCTGCAAAGACAGGAAATTCTTCAAGCTCTGTCTGCATTTGCTGCCCAGCAAGTTTTAATGTTAGCACAGCTGAACCAGTAAAAATCTCCCATTCTCTCTGGATGTTTTGTGGATGCATCTGTGGAGCTTGCAAATTGAACTGCAGGTTGTGGCTGCTTACTTTTATGCCTTTATGAAAGTAGATCTCCCTCTCGTGAGGGTCAGTGGGTTTATAGGCTCTGCAGATTCTGTGAGCCACAGATGTGCTCCAAAACGTCCCTCAGACATGATTTTCTCTCCTAGGATATTGTTGTTTGGGCAAATCCAGTTACCTTTTGCTTTTCTGGGGTAATAGGAGCTATAGATGCTTCTCCCTGTCTTTGCTAAGTCTCCTCTGGCAGGTGGGTCCTTCTTAGGGTGCCCCATTAATATAGTCCCAAGAGCACTGTGCTGTCCCCATCCTGGCACCTTGAGATCCATTTAACCTGCCAGTTACTCCTTTTCCACAGTTCCTTTTCTAACCTGTCATGCTTCAGGAACATGATAGACACCATGCTGACTGTTTCCCAAATGGATCCTATGGCTTTCCTGCTCTTGTGGTGTTCTCTGTGCTAAGGGAACTTCAGGCCCAGGGATCACATCTCATCTCTAAAATGCTTTTTCAGTTTAGAGACACTGAACCCTGACCTTGGCATAGATTGACCACACCAAAGTAGATTTTGCATTTTGTCAGGAAGAATACTTTGGTGGCAGATGATCCACTGTGAGCTTTCTGCAAGAACATGTCTTGTTTTATTGTAATCATAATTTCATATGTTTTATTTTATTGTAAGTTCTCTGTCTCACTCCTTCCCTGAGACTGATGGTAGGGAGGATGTGGCCACCACAGGAGCTGACTTTACACCCTTGGTACCATCTGAGAACTTGCCAGGGCGGGAGGAGATCCCTGTGGGTCGACTTGGCACCACAGACTGTTCACATTGTCACTGCTTGGAGAAATTCACCCACGAGCCTTTTCATCCCCCTGTGACAGTGACAGCACACCACAGTTCTGCACTAAATATGTTACTCCAAGCTCAGAGCCACCTTCCTGACACCAGATGTCCTTGGACTGCAATCCACTGTGCTAGAGAAGTGGCCCTGGGCTCTGTTCTCCGTGCTCTTCTCCAGGGCTCCTTTTATTAGCCCCATCCTTTTTCTGGAAGATTTAACCCTGTATGAATTTTCACTGTCATCAGTCTCTTCTTCCCTTTTTTTT
Organism: Aegithalos caudatus; assembly: GCA_013389925.1. Lineage (NCBI taxonomy): Eukaryota > Metazoa > Chordata > Aves > Passeriformes > Aegithalidae > Aegithalos > Aegithalos caudatus. The sequence goes on from WEIU01018167.1 coordinate 158,815, forward strand.
CACAGCCTGGATGATTCCCCCAGTTGGGAATTGATGATGAGTGTGGAGACAGTCCCAAAACGTTCAGAAGCTGATGGCTCCCGCCTCCTGCTCACAATCCAGAAACCTTTCTCCTCATTCCCAGTTTCTAGGTTCCATCACCCAGGGCCCTGTCCCAGGGGTGCTCTGCTCACATAGGAAGGGGTTTGCTCTTCCTGGTCCTCTGTCCCTCACTGCATCTGCGCAGAGACCAGAATACCTGGTTTCTGCCCCAAAAAGGGGAGGGAAAGTCTGGGTAGCATTTCTGATGCCTGCAGAGATATGTCCTGTGGTAGCTGTGAAACCAGGAAACATCTTCCTGCCCTTTTTTGCACGTTTTCACAGTTCTCAAGAGCAAGGGTTGGCTGAGCTGGCCCACCCAAGAAAGAGACTCAGAGAAGGATTCCTTCCATGGGAATTTAAAGCTGTGGCTTTCACACTTTCAGATTTGGTACTGCTGCAGCTCTGAAGTGATCAGGCCAGGACAGGGAGTTGACCAGAGAATGACATTTTGGTTGCCTTTGGAAAGCTGGGAATGTGTCATGTTCCCAGAAGGGATTTCTGGCTTGAAGAGCTAGAAATTTCTTCACTGGCAGAGCAGAGATAAGGAGTGTATCAAGCTTGGTGCCCAATAGCCAGAATGGTCAGAAAGTGTTCAACTACCTCTTCTTTTGTGGAGTCCTTGGTCAGAAAACATTTGTTTGCAGAAACTAAAATCTTCTAAGAATACTCTAGTTCAAGCAAAGTTCTAACCAGGAGAGGTTTTCTGCTTCCAAAGGAGGGAGTTGCTGGTTAAAGGAGGGAGAGGGAATCACTTAACTGAAGAACAGCTCAGCTGAAAAGTGGAATAACCCACGTGGTGTCCTTGCTCCGTCCTGCAGGAATGACTCACACAAAGATCTATTGGATCCTCATGCTGCCTTTAGCCCAAAAATCCCCTAATCCAGCCAAATTCTCTGGGTGCAGGTTGTTAGACCGTGTCTGTAAGCTGACAAGCCGACATGCCAGCAGGGGCAGGAGTCACCTGCTGCAGAGAACCTGCAACCAGCCCCAGGTGTAAAAAAAGCCTGGCCTTTTCCAAGTCTGCTGGGATCAACGTCAGCACTTGAGCTGTGATTTCATGTTCCAAAGATGAGAACAAGCTTTGGTGATAGGACAAAGGGCCATGGGTTTAAACTGAGGGAGGGTCGATTTAGATCAGATAAAAAAAAATTTTTACAATAAGACTGGTAAGGCCCTGGTACAGATTGCCCAGAGAAGCTGTGGCTGCCCTTGGATCCCTGGAAGTGTCTAAGGCCAGGTTGTTGCAGAGATTGTCCTCCTTGACTTGTGTTCTTGTTGTGAACAACTTGCATTGTTATTCCTTGTGCTCTTTTCCCATCTGGAAGAACAGGGTGGCACCACAGATACTTTTGTTCTTACTGACTCCTAGGCCAGAGGCACAGCTGTCAGCATGTGGGGAAGGCAGGTATGAAAGAGCAATCCTTCAAAAGCACCTCTCCTCTTTTCTTTCTTTCTTTCTTTCAGAGTCTCCTGACGTTGGGCCCTCACTAGTGGTGCACACGACTGTGACCTTTGGAAGCGAGCACCTGGACTCAGACCCTGCAGAGGTGCAGCAGATCATCCTCAGCCACCTGCAGAAGATTGTGCCCTCCCTGCCTAAACCAAGCAGCATCAAGTGCCAGAGATGGAGATACTCCCAGGTACTCCCTGGTGGGAATAGTCAGGACATGCTGGGGCTGCATTTTCCATCCTCGGGCAGCAAGAGGAAAAGGGATGGTTGCTTGGTATCCATAACGTATTCTGCCATGTGACCATGAACAGCATTCAGGGCTGGCCAGCAAAAGCCAAGTAATTTTTAGCCATTTTTTAAACATTTTGGGCCTGGCTCAGTGGTGAGTTATGCAGCTCTCTTGCTAAGTAAGGGTAGGAGTAGTGCACAGGAAGGAAGTAAATCCCACGTAATTCGGTGGGATTTTCACTGGTATTTAAAAATCATGACTCAATGCATCTCTCTGCATCCAGAAGTATGTGGTAATATTAGCAAAATTCCCACCCTGACACAGAAGAGCAGAAATACAGACGCACTCATTGTTACTATTTGATTTGGCCCAGCTCAATTTAAGAGAATGTTACATAAAAAGTACTTTAAAGTAAACTACCTAAGAGTAATAATAACAAAATGTGTATATTTTGCTGTCTTCTTTTAAAAATCCGAGGAAATTGTTGGTGATTTCCTGAAGTATTGGAATGTATATCCATGTTTACCCAAAGCCTCTCCAGTTAAATTACACCGGTGAATTTGAACGTGGAGGTTGATGCAAAATATTTACTTTTAAAGCAGTCCCCTAAAATTTTTTCCTTTTTTGAAGTTGCTGTGGATGGCAGTTGTGGAGTCTGCTCATACCCCTTGATCTGCATCCAATTTGGGAACCTGGTCTTGTTAGCATAAAGTTTATTTTTCTGCGAGTAAAGTATTGGTGGATTGCAAAAGCAACCTTAGCACGGGTATTAATGTTTATATAAAACATATCAAAATCGTGGTGTGTTCTCTAAGTTCCTCTTTTTGTCAGTTCAGGGGGGTCTTTTTGGGAAAAACAGGTGTCACTGTTAAGGTTCCCTGGTTGTGACATCTGGTCTTTTCTACTGAGAACTACTGGTGCTCACAAGAGCTGTGGGTGGGAGGGGGGAGAAGACTTGGATCCAGCTCTGGAAAGGGTTCCCAAACCCCATCCCACCTCCTGCTTCTGTTACTGCTGCCAGCCAGGGCTGTGACTCCAGCAGCTGCTGGTGCTACAGGAGGAATTATCACCAGTCTGTAATTTGGTGGATGAATGTCAATATGTCTTAGGTTGCAAATAAGTCCGTGTAAGTCAAACCCGTTATCTCAATAAAGAGATCTCTAATGCCACCCTATAAAATAATCACTGCCTAAATGAAATATCTGGGGCAGAGTTCCCTCTTCCTCCTAAAGCTCTCTTTACTTTCAGTTATAATAAGCTGTTGCCACAGAGGCCAAGGGAACTGATAAGATGGGTGCATCTTTCCCCTGACTCTTTCAGATGGGATTTATCCTACTTGTTAATTAAATCCGGCTGTAACATCCTTCACATGGCCAAACACAATCCTGGGATTAAAATGCAGACATTACAATTATCCGTGGCAGATGAGGGATTAGGACTTCCAAAAATCTACTGACACTACTTAGCAGCACAGCTGCAATTCTGGATCCCCTTGCTCTAATTATGATGAAGGCACCATTAGCATTCAGAGCCAACAGCTTCCCAACCTGCCGTGTGTCTTTGGCAGAGTCACTTTATATGGAATTACTGAGGCTGGAAACCTCCAAGATCATCAAGTCCAACCTTTGACCAGGTACCAGAAGGGATAGGAGCTGTGTGGTACAGCCAGCTTCAAATAAATACTGGGTAGCTAAGAAGAAAGGACACTCAGAAAAGCCTTTTTCTGCCAAATCTTTCTGCATTGTTTGTACTCAGCTGAATCCGTAAGAAAAATTCAGGAATAAATTAAGTACTGACTTAAAACTGGTCTGAGGGAGAATCTCTGGATTTGCCATACCTGGTTAGACTCCTCTGTTAAGTTGAATAAAGGATAAGGGGTTACAACTGGTCATTTCAGCTAATTTCCTCCTTTGAAGAAATGCTAACACCCACTAGCAGAAAATGCAGCCAGCAACATAAATGTGGGTGCTTTGCAGCTCATCCACACTTGGCAGTGGCAGAGAATGGCTGGCTGACAGTGGCCAGCTGAGGGTACATTTCAGTCAGTGGAAAAATCCCCTGGATTTAGCAAGATTCCTTGGAAATTGACTGTCCCAGGAGGGGATACAGTAATGGTTTACTGGGTGGAAATCCAAGAAATTATATAAAAAAACTGGATACTCTCTGTATCATGCTTTAGCAGGTTGGACATCAGGAGGAATTTCTTCCAGGAAAGGGTGCTGAGGCCTTGGCAGGGGCTCCCCAGGGAGGTTTGGAGTGCCCATGGCTGGAGGTGTCCCAGGAAGGGCTGGAGGTGGCACTGAGTGCTCTGGGCTGGGGACAAGGTGGGCATTGGACACAGCTGGGACTCCATGGGCTGGGAGGGATTTTCCAGCCTCAGGGATCCTGGGACCCGAGAGACGGGAGGTTCCCTTTCCTGTGTTGAACCTGTCTGGGATTTTGCAAGCCCCACTTTGCTGAAGTGAGATCACCTTTACACCTTTTTAGACTTCTACACCAAGGACAGACACATCATATCTGCTGAGACTGGCTGAGAATAAAACAGAAGAGGCTGTAAAGTTTCCAAATTTCCACACACAATAAAGTTTTACTCTAATTATTCAACTCCCAGAAATAAGTATTTTATTATGGTGCTTTGATGTTTAATGTTTGGATCTACCTTTTGGAGTGGGAGGCCAGGCTGGACAGGGCTTGGAGCAGCCTGGGATAATGGAAGGTGTCCCTGCCCATGGCAGGGGGTAGAACAGGATGGGCTTTAAGGTCCTTTCCAACCCAAACCATTCTGTGGTTCTGTGATTGCTTCTCAGGAATACAGATCTTTCTGGTGTGACATTCAGGTAAACAAAATACCTTCTCTTCCCATTCCCTTTATGTTTTTCATTTTCAGGTTATGAGAGCAGTGCCCAATTGTCCAGGACAGATGATTCTTCACACTCAGCCTCTCCTGATCTGTGGGGGTGATGGATTCACTCGTTCCAGCTTCGATGGCTGCATAGAGTCTGCCATGAGCCTTGCAGAGGCTGTGAAGCCTCATTTACAGCAATTTCAAAGTCAGGCTGCTAAACTTCCTCTGGATTTGTTATGAATTTTGCCATGATAGATTGAGTTCGAGTTTAACATCAGCATCATCTTGCAAAAAACAAATAAAGGGAGATGTATCGGTGCAATGGATTAATTATTGGGATGGAATTAAATTGAATTTTCCAGTATCTGTGCTGAGAGTGGTTACTTTGATTGAAGTAAGACTTTCCCTGGCTCTAGGCAGAGGCACAGAGCTCCAGCACTCTTGCCAGGTCTCCTGATACTTTTACAGTCCATGAAAATTATGTCAAGGAGAGGAGCCTGACTTGAAGCAGCACAAAAATCCATGAAGCTGCCGAGTTTGTTCCTTGGAAACTCCTTATTTACTCCTTGTCCTAGTGACAGGACAAGGGGGAATGGCTTCCCAGTGCCAGGGGTCAGGGATAGGTGGGATACTGGGAAGGAATTGTTCCCTGGGAGGGTGGGCAGGCCCTGGCACAGGGTGCCCAGAGCAGCTGTGGCTGACCCTGCATCCCTGGAAGTGTCCCAAGGCCAGGTTGGACTTTGGGGCTTGGAGCAACCTGGGATAGTGGAAGGTGTCCCTGCCCATGGCACTGGGGTGGCACTGGATGGGCTCAGAAATAACTCAGGAATTACCAAGAAATTATTTATTCTAAATTGGATTTTAACTTGCCCTTCCTCTTCAATCACATATCACAGTCTAGTACCTCTCTGCCTCAGCACTAAAAATAACAAAATTTAGCAGACAGAATTTAAACAGTTAGAGGAGTACAATTCAGCCTCTGTTTTTCTTATTTTACCACTGCATTTCACCCAAACCTGACATCCTCTATCACAGCACCTGACCGCTGTGATTTACTGCTGCCTTTGGCCATTTCTAGTGGAGTATTTTAAGTGACACTAAGAATTTAAGACTCATTAATTTTAAAAGTAGACAGAAAACTGGATGTGAGGTGTCTTTGGCTCAACACTGTGTTGTTCCTCTCAAATGGTTGTTCTCTGAAGAGCTGTGATGCTCTTGCAGGGGCTTTGCATCAGCAGCAGCCTCTGATACCAGGAGTGACAGACCAGTGGAGATGTCTCTGCCTCTGTCCTTTCAGCAATCTCTCAGCCTTGGTCACCCTGATGCCTCAAAGTACCTAAATCACAGATTCAGAGATGTTTTTTGAGTCATGAGATGTTCAACTTGGAGCTTTTTCAAATCCTGGTGAGTCTCAAATTTCTCCTTCCTCATATCCCAGGATCCCTGAGGCTGGAAAATCCCTCCCAGCCCATGGAGTCCCAGCTGTGTCCGATGCCCACCTTGTCCCCAGCCCAGAGCACTCAGTGTCACCTGCAGCCCTTCCTTGGACACCTCCAGGCATGGGGACTTCAAACCTCCCTGGGCAGCCCCTGCCAAGGCCTCAGCACCCCTTTCCTGGAAGAAATTCCTCTTGAAAATACCATGCCAGTCTACTAAAACGCCTCCGTTCTGCAGCATCCCTCCAGATCAAGATGATTTAGATAAAGACTGCTTGGGGTTTTTTTAAGGTGGAGAGAAAAAGTTGTTGGATGTGTTCCTGTGGACGTGCTCCGGGCAGCGGGAACGCTGGGAGCAGGGAGATGCGGAATTCCCACACGAGGCAGGTGACAGGGTGATGTTTCAAAGAAGCCACTGTATCCAGAAGGGTGGCAACAGAAGAGACTTGTCTAGTTGATTTCCTGGGATTTTCCCTGAGTTTTGATGGACTGGCAGATCATCCATTCCAGCCGCTCCCTCCTTGTTCCCAGACAAGGGGGATGGCTGTGTCTGCTCTCATCTGTGCCACGAGCACAGCCACTGCCTGAAGTGGGGTTGGAGCCTTCCAGCTCCCAGACCATGATGTTCTTGTCTTCCTCATCACAAGGAAATCCAGGGCCATGGGTTCCCAAAGCCTTTCAGCTCCCAGCTGTGGTAACTTCCACCCAGGGAACATCTCTTGGCAGAGCTGCAGCCTGTGCAGCCACTGCTCTTACAGTGGGGTCAGGGAATATGGGAAAAAGGCTGCGATGGATGGATCTGCCAGCTAATCAAAAGTCACGTCCATCCAGGGAAAACCCCAGGAAATCAACCAGACAAGTCCCTTCTGTCTCCAGAGACCTGGGCTGTGCTTTTACACAAGCATACAAAAATAAATAAATTAAGAGATTAATTTAGTTTTGGAGACTTGGGGCTTTTCTTTTTAAAATTTTTTTTAAAAGGCAGCTGCAGGTGGGAGGTGCTGCCCAGCTGAAAGCACCCCTGTGACCACATTTCCTCTTGGTGGAGGGGTAGTGTTGTGCTGCTGCAGCCCCAGACTCAAAGCAGAGCTCTCTGCTGCTGCGGTGGCACCAGCCTGAGGTGTGACACTGGCAGAGGAGTTTCCTCCTTGAGTCAGTGCAATGAAGAGGAACCTGACCCTGTGCCACCCAAACCGTGCAGCCGTGTCTGGGTCACCAGCCCCAACCTGGCACCGAGGGCAGCGATTGCAAATTCCAGAGTGACCGACTCCACGGGGCTGGTGACAGGCCACCAGGAGACTGTGCCAGGCCACCAGGAAGGAGGCTGTGGATGCCATGGGGAGGCTGTGCTGGAGCCAGGAGCCCGGGTGCTCCCAGGGCGCTCTCTGAGCTGCCCAGCGAGCACCTTGAGCCCCTGTGCAGAGATTTCCCCGCAGCCAGAGCCGGTTTTGCCTCTAATCCAGCCTCTGGCTCAGCTGTGCCGTGCCTAAGCCGCTTTGTGTGGCAGAGCTGAAGCCCTGAAATCCCGGAGCCTTCTGCTGCCGCCGTGCCCGGCTCACCGCAGCGCCTCCCTGGCAGCCTCCTTGGGATTTGTGCTTAATTCCCACATTCAGGTGTGGGATCGGCCGGGGCTGACACCGCCACTGGGTGCAGACGCAGCCCCACGGGGCACGGAACAGCCCCTTTGGCGACGAGGAGGAGGAGGGACAGTGACTGGCTTTCTTTTCAAAAAGAGCCGAGCAAAATTTCTCCCCTGGAGGTAAATAAATGGAAACAGGGAGAGAGTTATGGCTCAACCCCGGTGGAGAGATTTTGTGTTGAGTAAAGGGGGTGCAGGGCAGGTTGCTGTCACCTTGGAGGTTGCGGTGATGAAACCCGTGGAGACCCTTGGAAAACCTCGTGATTCCCGTCATTTCCTAATTTTCATCCCATAACAGCGGAGCGTCACCATGGGAAAACCCAGCCAGGCGTGTGTGGCTGTCCCCCTCGCTCCCAGCATCTGGGGAAAGGTGTTTAGTGGGCGGGCAGGCAGCCGGGCTCGCCCCTCCGAGCGCTGCCGTGGGAGAAGGAGCCCGCTCCGCCGTGCCCCTGCCAGCCCAGCCGGTCACGGGGCGCTGCGGTCACCCACAGCCCGCCGTGACATTATCGGCTGTGCACAGGGCTGCAGCCCAGCCCGGCGGCTCCTCCTCCCTCACCTGTGCCGGGCCCGAACATCCTTCCTTTCTCAGCGCTATCTCCGCTGACATCTCCCCCGCGGGGCCATCGCGCACGCCACGGGCTGCGGAGAAAAGCTGCCAGCACCGAGGGCTCCTTTCGGGACATCGAGGGTTTAAGCATCCTTTTTCAGCCCAGACTGGGGGAGAAAAAAAAAGTAATAAAATGAAAACCGTGGTGGGCAGTCAGCGCTGGAATATAGGTCAGCCTCTGTCCCGGCAGCTGCTTGCCTTGCCCAGAGCGCAGGGAAAGGGGATGAGCTGGCAGCAGAGGAGGGGATCAGCCACTCTCCCTCGCCACCTTCTCCGAGCGCAGAAAATCCCTGCTCAGCACCTCGCAGCTTAGCGAGGCACGGCCGCCCTTCCCGTTTGCAGAGAGCCATTTGCACGTGGCCGGGATGGGATGGAGTCTCGGGAACACGCCGGGACAAAGGGATATTTGTTCTCCAACTGCTCACAGATGTGTTGTTGCAATAGCCACGGGCTGTTGCTCCGTACAGGCAGAGCTGAAGCGAGTCCGGTCCAAACCCTGGATCAGCAGCACCCTGCGTCCCGGTCATTTGGGGTTTGCTGCCTCAGCGCACCTGTGTAGTGCAAATCCTACTTTCCTTTGATTTAAAAGGCAGTCCTGGAATGCAAGCTGCAAGCACAGCAGGAAGGAAGCAAGTGTAAATAATCCCTGTCACATATCACAGCTCCAGCCGGTCCCCTGACCCTTGCCAAAGGATTTTTGAGCAGCCCTGGGCTGGGGAGAAAACAGGTTTCTGCCCCAAACGCGGCTGGAGATGGTTACTGGCTGTTTCTCCAGATACAAGAGCTCATGTTAATCCCACCCCCTGCACCGTGTGCTGGAACTGGGAAGGGAAACAGCAAATGAGAGGGACCCATCTGCACATGGTCCTGGTCCTTGACTGACCCCATATCAGTCTGCTGCTCTGGGCGGGATTTTCTTTGGGCTTTTTCCCTTAGAACTTAACTCACAGGTAGGATTGATGCTGAGTGAGCAGCTCATCTCCAGAGAGAGGAATTTGGTTGAGCAGGGAGAATTTCAGGAATAGTTCATGCCCCAGCAACGTGGTCAAGCAAGCCTTGGCCAAGGAGGGGACATGATTTGGAGGAGTGTATTTTTCTTTGCTCAAATCTGCCTAAAAATAGGTGAATTTTTCTTGTGGGACTTTTCTTCTTGTCCGCAAGTATTATTTTTTAATTTGGTCAGTAAGGCAATGATCTTTTTTTTTTGTATGGTTAATTTTAAAAACCCCATACATATATATTTTGCTTCTGATTTTTTCCTGGAGGTCATAAGTGGACATGAAAATCCTGAGCCATATTTGCTGATGCAGCGTACACACAGAGGGCTTCATGTGGGGGTGCTCAGCCTGGCCTGGGTCCAGGTTGTAATTTGGAGAGGAATAAGATATCCAACTTCTAAACCAGTGAGAAAAACAGAGCTGGGACACCCTATGAGGCAGATTTTCTGCCTGTGTCTGTGAGCACAGGGTACTAAAGAAATGCCTGCTTCCAGGGAGCGACCAGAGGGTTAATTTTGGCTCCCTCTGCCTCACTTTATTCTTTGAATAATAAAATTAGTTGTTCCAGAGCCTTTTGAAGGGCTGAGCTGAGCCTTCTTGCAGAACAATACATGCTGTGCTCTCGATGTCAGTGCCCTTATGGTGAACTTTGAGCTACACATCTGCTATAAAGAAGTAACTCTTATTCCCAGTTGGCCATGGCTAGGAAAGGATTCCAGCTCCATCCACGCCTCGGCGCAGCTCTGTTTGCTCCATGGAAGCCTGGCCTGGGAGCAGAGGGGTAGGAACCATTTGGAAACCTCGTTCAAACGCCCGGGCACGTTCAGTGCTTTCCCCAGGTGAGGGAGGGATGGAGGTGAGCCCTGCAGGAGCTGAGCACGTGACTGAGCTCAGGCCCATTCCCAGCAAAGCCCCTGAAATCCGGCATCAACTTCCCAGCTGCGCCGGGAGGCTGCATGAGGAATTCCCTGGGGATGCTTTCAGTTGGTGTTTAGAGAATCCCAGAATCCTCCGAGGCTGGAAAATCCCTCCAGGATCACCAAGTCCCAGCTGTGCCTGATGCCCACCTTATCCCCAGCCCAGAGCACTCAGTGCCACCTCCAGCCCTTCCTTGGACACCTCCAGCCATGGGCACTCCAAACCTCCCTGGGCAGCCCCTGCCAAGGCCTGAGCACACTTTCCATGCACAAATTCCTGCTGCTGTCCAAGCTCAGCCTCCCCTGGCACAGCTTGAGGCTGTCTCCCCTTATTGCAAACCAGAAAAAGCAGGACAAAGGTGTAGGGAGGAGACTGAAATGGTGAGAGCACAAGGTATGGTGGCATCTCCCTGGAGACCCTCGTTCCCAAATGGACATGCCATTTGTTAGGTATTGCAGGCAGCACTGATGGCATCAGTGAAAACAGCCAGTGGCAAAATAAGTGGCAAGCTGTGGGTGTCACAGTGTCACCTTTAGCATCACCAGGTGTCTGTGTGGGATGATTCATGCAGTCACACGTCTTGGTCACACGAGGTGTTAGATCAGATGGTTTCTCACACCAGCTCATGGAGTTCAACATGAAAAAAAGGCAAATTCTGTTTCTTTTTCCTCCTTTGCTTTTAGGGTTGCTGTTGGCTGTGGATCAGGATTGTCTCATTTGAAATGATTTTCCCCTTACAAGCCTCACTTCTGACTCTCATCCTCTCAGTTCCTCTTCTTCATGCCGGTGGCACCTCCATCCCACATCACCACTCCTCAACACTTGCAATGGGAGGTGCTGTGCCCAAAAAGGAGGTCTCCTCTCCAAAACCTGCCCCTGACCACATGCTTGTTAAATAAGCCCCTACATTTGAACCTGTTGAGTGGAAGTCACAGTGAAGAGCATAGACATACAGGTTTGGGGCAGTTCAGTCCTCTGGAATCAGGGGCTGTTGCATTTCCCTCACGTGTTGCAACAGGAGCAGCTCGGGTTCATCCCAGGATGCTGAGAAATGGTAAAATTAGGACTTCATGCAGTGCTTGATTCATTCCTGTGTCAATTTCCTAATGGGACCGCCTGTGGCTTGAAGCAGCAGGACTTGACAGGCCTTTTGTCCCTGCCCTGAGGAGCCCATCAGAGTACAGTAATTCCCTCTTCAACACACGGCAAGGAAACTGCTCCGTAATCTTCTTTTCCAAAGCAATATAGGCCAAGCATCTTGATCCGTTCCTTTTCAGCCTGGATGGAGGCAGAGATGCTGGACGTGGCTGCAGGATCCTGTAATCCCCTGGGATGTCCGTGAGCATGCACCTTTTGCTCTGCAGGACTTGGACCCGTGCCCAAATCAGAATCCTGCTGCAGCACCTGCCCAGAGACGTGGGTTTGAAGGGCAGGAGCTGAAGGGTGTCCAGGAGCTGAGCTGCTCCAGTTTGAGCAAAGCAACCAAGCGGGGTCTTTTTCCCTGGTGGAAAAACCACTGGATATGGAAAAGTGGAGCTATTGCCAAACACGGAAATGTTTCCTGATCTGTTTACTAATATTTGGTGCTCCTTTCTGGATGCCGTTCAAACCGAAATCCAACCACACGCGTCAGCAACTTCCTGCCCTCCTCCCTATCCTCGGCTCCCGCAGCCGGGGGAGCAGCAGGGATGGGAAGAGCTGGTGAGAAGCGAGGAGGGAATTGGGTTGTTCTCATCTGGCAGCAGCCGTCCCAGGGATGCTGGCGCCAGGCTGTGCTCGGAGGGGCACGGGGACAGGCCAGAGGCATTTGTTGCATGCGATGCTCCCGGGACGGGCAGCGGCGGGGTCGTGGCAGGAGGGCACGGACGGGCTCTGCCCGCCCAGCCCCTCGGGCAACCCCAGCCCGTGCCAGCCGGGTTCCTAATGGCAAGTAAATAGGGTATCACAATTGTGTCTTTATGATAGGGATGTTTACAGCTGCCCCGGGCTGTGGGGGAGGGATGGGACGGACGGCGGGTTCGCCGCTCCCGAAAGGTCAGCGCGGCACATGGGGCTGCCCTAACCTTCGGACTGCTGCGGGCCTTGGGCTCTGCTGCTCCAGCCGTCCCCAGCATAGGCTGGACAGCATTCAACGTGCCTCTTGTTCCTTGCTGAGAGCAGGAGCTGTGCTAAAACCAGGGCTTTTCACCTTTTACTTTCACTGCAGGTTCTGCAGTGTTTGAAAATGTTGTTTCAACATTTTCCTATCTGGCCGTAAACCATCTAGGGTTTTGCTTCCCTGATCTGTTTGATCCACGAAATTACAGATGAAGGGAATACTTTTGGTTGGAAGGGAACTTAAAGCCCATCCAGTTCCTCCCCACTGCCATGGGCAGGGACACCTTCCACTATCCCAGGCTGCTCCAAGCCCCAAAGTCCTATCCCAGCCACAGCTGCTCTGGGCACCCTGTGCCAGGGCCTGCCCACCCTCCCAGGGAACAATTCATGCCCAATATTCCATCCAGCCCTGCCCTCTGGCAGTGGGAAGCGACTTCCACTCCAGTTACTGATAAAATCCCTCTCTAGCTTCCCTTCAGACCCTGGAAGGAGCTGGGAGGTCTCCACACAACTTTCTCACAGCCCCAGCTTCCCAGCCTGGCTCCACATGGGAGGTGGTCCAGTCTCCTCAGCAGCTTGATGCCTTCTCTGGATCTGCTCCAACAGCTCCATGTCCTTTTCTTGGAACACCAGAACTGTGCACAGGAACTTCCCTGCCCATTCACTCTCCCCAAGGGAGATGCTGGCTCTGAAAACTCACCCTGAGTGCAAGCCAGGAGGGCAGACACCCTTCTCAAGTCCACTTTAGCTCAGGTCCACACCACTGGGCAGATCCATCCTAATCCAACTTGTCTCTGCCTGCAAGATGAGCAAAGAACAGCATTTGCAAGGAACACTCATTGCTCCACTGGTATCAATACTTCCCAGTTTCAATGGCTTCAGGTCTCTGTTTAATTACTTAGAGCTCACTCTGTTAATCTCATATTCTTATTTATTTGTGGCAGAAATCAGCATTGAGTCTCCACAGAAATTGTTTACTTTGCTGTTGTCAATAGAAATTAAAGGTCAAACAATCAGAGCTGAGCCTGTAGTTCTAACTTAGTATCTGTTTATAGTTTTGCTGTGAGTATTAATAAAAAATATTTGTTTGGCCAAGGAGGCTTCATGGCTAAAACAAAGGTGGCCATGGAATAGAGATGTGGGGGAAAATAAGCCAAGCCCCCTCTCAGCAGAAAGCATGGGCTGAGGGAAGCCTCACAACTGCAGTCACCTTGTAAATCCATCTACACTGATCAAGGTGGGCATTTTCCCCTACAGCTGCATCCCAGCCAGGCTGGAGCACCATGGTCCTCACAACAGTATCTCCTGATCCCTCCAACTTCTTGGGCAACTCTTTACAGCTTTAAAAACACATCTGTGCAGGGTTCACTGTAGCTTTTTAATGAAAGGCAAAGGAATTCTCTTGGGAACTTTAAAAATAGCCCTATCTGGCACAAGAAACCAATTTTCTCTGGCTTCCAAACTTTCCGCTTACAAGAGTTTTGGATATATAGCTTAAGTAAGGCTTTGGGGTTTTTCACTTTTGTTCTTGTGTATCAGATTCTAGTTTCCCTGGAGAAATTGAGGGACGGGAGGAAAAAGCATCTATGGAGTCAAAATAGGGTTTGACTTTTTAGATGCTTCAGCCCTCTAACTCCACCTTGTTCCATCTCTGCCAGACCATGCCCAGGCCCCCAAGCAGTCTGAACCAAAGCCTCTTCCCTCCTTCCTTGTGTGAGTTGAATTAGAAAAGACAGTCTCTGGTATTTTGGAAATGAATTTCTGATGCCTGGGTAATGGTTAAGAGCTCTGTATCATCAATAATTAAATCCCATTTGTCTCTTCCCAGTGAAGAACTGAGATTGCTTTGCTGAGTCTCAATCAATATCAGCCATGAGCAAACCAGGACTGAAACAAGGACTCACTGGAAAGAAACCTGCCTCAAACTGGGGAGAAAGAAAGAGTGTGGAGGTCTTATTTTGCAGTCATCTGTTCAGCAGCTCCTTGGGTTCAAAGGGTGCAAGGCTACGACGCAAACTTGAACAGCATCACACGTTAGCACAGGGCTGTGAGTAATTCCGAAACCCTCACCTCTGAGGTGGAGCCAAATGGCACAAAGTGAATCACCCACAAGCTCAGGACCCTTTTCTGCTGGCAAAAGAATCTGTGAACACGTTGCAAGTGGCACGGGTTTCTCTCTGCTTATTCAGCATTTTGGTTGGCTTGGCTTTTATCTTGCCAGTATTGCTCAGTGGTTGGATCCCGAGGCAGCCTGTGTGTAGTTGTTTTACTCAGAAAGCTGCTAGCACAGGTGTTCTGAAACAGAATGGTTTAGGGGAGTCGAATTTTTCCATCCCTCAGTCTCTGAGCTCTGGGCTTCATCATCAGGTGCTCAGCTTGAATAAGGATGTAAGGCAGAAATCACTTGCTCATCACATCCGTCTTCACAAGGGAAGGTCTCTTTGATTTCCTGTGTCAGCAGAGTGTGACAGTGTCTGTATTGTTGCAAATCCCCTGAGCCCAAGCATCCGGTCTTGAACTCTGCCCAAAAACCCAGGGAAAGGTGTAAGAACAAGGAAAACATGCAGGGAAATTTCACCTGGGGGCTCTCGCAGCTTCTGGTGCTTTGCTGCCCAGGGATTTTATGAAGTGGGTCATTTTGGAAGCCATCAGCACCTTGGAAGGAATTCCCCATTCATTAAGCCATTCATCACCCTTTTAAACTCACAAAAATTCCTTACATCCCCAAAACCAGGGGACTCTGCAGGGGAAACCTGTGTCCTGAAAGCAGCACCCTTCTTCCTGCTGACCTGAACCTGCTGAAGTTGGTGCCATCTGCTACACTCTGATTTCTATAAAGAAAGCAGGACCTGTCACAGGCAACCGGGTGGATCTGGTTTAAATAGCTCCTTCTGCAAGAGCCATTCCAGCTCTTTCACCCTTCCTGAAGCTTTCCCAGCTCCCTTCTGAGATGGGGAGACTAAAACTTCTTCCAGCATCCAAGGCACAGGGGTGTGGTGGATTTGTGCTGCAGCATCTTGGTGGTCTCTTTTCCCTTACTGGTAATTCCTCAGGGCATTTTGGCTTTTTTTTTTGGGTGCTCCTGAGCACTGGACTACTTCTTTCCAGAAGATCCATCAGAATGTTGGGATGTCATTCTGGAGTGCTGATAGCAGTCAGAGCCAATCTCCTCACTGGTGGCATCTGGGTCATTTTCCCTTTGTAAATCACTTTGCACCCAATTAACAAATGGATCCTTTCACATTGTCCTTCAGCTTTAGNGCCAAGGAATGTGCTGAAAAGTCTGGATTTCAGTCATGTGGGGTTTCCCCTGCTGCAGCTTGTGCTGGTGGATCTGAGGCTCTGGCAGTGCCCCTCTGAGCCGAGTCCACATCCCAAATCCCTCTGTAATTACCTACGTACCCACTGAGCTCCATCCACACTGGCACCAGGAGCTCCTGGTGTCCCCGGGGTGTGGCAGGGACACATGGGGAGGGTAGCACCTGCAGCTCTGTTTTGAACATTGCTTAAGTCCTGAGGAATGAGCCTGGAGCTCCAAAAATCTGTACTGACAAGGAAATAGTTTGGTTTTGCCTCACACGGGGGCAGTGAGCCAGGGGTTTGCCCTGGTTAATGAGCTAAAATGTAAATAAAGTAAATATCCTCATTTGTGCAGGATTCCTTCTATTTTACATCAAGGGCAGTTTGGTCTCCATCCCTCAGAGGGCTATAAACCTGTTAAGACTAAAGTAACAGAGGGAACATCAATCCAAGAGGATGAGGCCAGTATTTTATAGCCTGTGGGTGTGTCCTCGTGTCCAGTATTGGACAGTAGGACACTCGTGGGTTTGACCACCCTATTACTTACTGTGCTCTTCCAGCAGCATGCCTGGGAGGATACTGGAGTTCAGCAGCTGGAAACTGAAATTCTAGTGCCTTTTCCTGTATTAGCCACTGCTCTGTGCTCAAGGAGAGATGTTTCTGCAGGGACACTCTGGAAAACCCCAGAAAAAGCAAATTCTTTTCTCACACAGTTACACAGAATATTTCCTTACACAGAATACCTGCTAAACACCCATTCAGCTTGAGCTCTGCTCAACATTTTTGAGGTCCCAGGAGGTCCTAACATCTCCAGTGGCATCATCAGAGATTCTCCTGTCCCCTCTGGAAGGCCCCGTGGTGCCAGCCCTCTTCCCTTTGGTGGCATTCCACCCATTCCCACTCTTTCCCCAGCCATAAAAGCCCTTTCTTCAGTCCCACCTGCCCTGCCCAGGGGCTGGGACAGCTGGAGGAAGAGGAAAGATTAGGCCAGACTGCCCCTACTTCAAAGGGCTGTTCCAGGGATTTCTTAATTAACCTTACACCCCACTTGAGACATGTGAAATGAGGCAAAAGTACCGAGGCTGCTCCCCGTGGAGGCACACAGCTGGTTTGGGTAGGATATTTTGTCTTTTTTGTGTGTGGACATATGGGCTGTGTTAACATTTTGGCACGTGGCAAGGAGTGCAGGGAGGTTTCCTCTGGATCTGCTACGTTGGAGAGCTTTCCTCTGGATCTACTGGCTTGGATGGGGAGTACCCATAGGTTTAAAAGGGGAAGTTGGAGACCTCAGGCCAGCTCACATCATGGATGTGAATTTTGCACTGGGATTTAAGCCCTTGGGATGAGGTGGGAGACCAGCCCCAGGAGAGGGATGCATCAGGAAAGGAGCAACTCACTTTCTTGTGCCATCCTTTGCTCCACCTGGGTCTCCATGGACACAAGTTAAAGTCTCACTGCAATGCAGTTTATTGAGCAGCAGGAGGGCAGCTCAAACCTGGGTGTTCCTGTGTTTTTCCCTTGGAGGAAGTTTCTAGAAGAATTGCAAAGGGGAAATAATCATGGAATGCCAGAATGGTTTGGGTTGGGTTAAAGGGAACTTAGAGACCATCTAGCCCCACCCCCTGCCATGGGCAGGGATACCTCCCACTATCCCAGGCTGCTCCAAGCCCCCAAGTCCAACCCGGCCTTGGGCACTGCCAGGGATCCAGGGGCAGCCACAGCTGCTCTGGGCACCCTGTGCCAGGGCCTGCCCACCCTCCCAGGGAGCAATTCCTTCCCAATATCCCATCTATCCCTGCCCTCTGGCAGTGGAAATCCATTCCCTGTGTCCTGGCACTCAAGTTCCAGACACAGGGCTCCTCTCCAGCTTCCCTGTATCCATTCAGGCGCTGGAAGGAGCTGCAAGGTCTCCACACAACCTTCTCATCTCCAGGCTGAACATTCCCAGCTCTCACAGCCTTTGCTCCCAGCAGAGCTGCTCCATCCCTGGGATCATCCTGGTGCCTCCCCTGGGCTCTCTGCAGCAGCTCCAGGTCCCTCCTGTGCTGGCCCCAGGGCTGGGGCAGCTCTGCAGGTGGGCTCTCACCTGAGCCCAGGGGCAGAGGGGCAGAATCCCCCCCTCCCCTGCTGCCCACGCTGGGGCTCAGCCCAGGGCATGGGGGGGTTCTGGGTCCCAGCTCTCACCCCCAGCACCCCCAGGTCCTTCTCTAGGGCTGCTCCAGCTGCTCATCCCCTGCATGGATCCTGGGAGTTGCCCTGACCCAGGGGCAGCACCAGCACTTGAAACCTCACGAAACTTAATGCCAAGGTTTTCCCCTGGCAGGTCAGTGTTACTCCCACTGCAGCCCAAAGGAAAGGGCTCACTCAGAAATTCATAATTTTACTTCCATGGTGCCATGATTGTGACATCTCCCCAGCCCCGGGGTGTTCTGCAGGCTGTGGGTGGGGCTGCTCCTGTGCTCACGGGGCTGAGAGGAGCAGAACCTCCCCACCTCTGCCTCCCTTCGAAAACTCCCCTATGAGACTGATTGTCAAAATCGAGGTCATGATGCAGGTGTGTTTGAGAAACCCTTTCAAGTGATATGGGGTGGGGAAAAGCAACAATCAGAGCTTGTTACATCAGCAAGCTCTGACCTTGCCTGCAAGGTGAGCAGGCCACAGAGAGGAATCAGGTCTGTAGCACAGCTTTCAGCAGAAACTGCTCCACTTAGGCACGAAAAATGACTCTGTAAAACTAAACCAGTGAGCAATGGAAACTAACCTTCAGCTTTTGGGGTTCCCACACTTCATTAAATATATCTGGAGTGGGGGAGTGATGATTTGTGAGAATGGAGAAATGCTTCCCATCAGCACAGCTTGTCATGGAAGGTTTTCAGTATCAGTTATTGAAACACACCCTGAAGTCAGCAAGGGCAGGTGCAGCTTCCCCAGGAGCCTGAGGGCTGCAGGAGGTCTGCACCTCTGCCACTGCAGAAGCGGATACCATTTTCTAGCCTGGTACCATCAGCCGTGGGAGGTTTTTTAATCATGGATCTTACAGATTGGACCACCGGTTTGCTCTGCAGGCTGTACCTGTTTCCTCCACCTGGGTTTTCTTCAGCTGGTGCTAAAGAGGACACTGACTCTAAATCAATGGATTTATGGCCACAGAGTCTTCCTGACAGGATTTTTTAATCTTCCCTCTATACTCTGTAGATTTGGTATCTGTGCTTTGAGACATTCATATCACAGGCACTGTTGGTGGGACAGTGTCTACACTCATTCTCTATTAAGTAATTTTTAATTAAAAGCAATTTATTTCGGGTGTTTCCACAGCAGAAACCAGACCTAGCTTGACTTACAACAGGATAATACTCAAGAATTCACCAACCCAGATAAGCAGTGTGAAAACAAAAAATAAATTAATGGATATTTTGAGAGATGGCGATGGTTGGCAATCCTCAGATCACAGGATCTTGACAACCTTGGTTTGTGCCATAAATCCCCATCCCTGGGTGGAACTGGGCATGATTTTGGAAAAAAAAAAGTGTCCTTCCCCAGTGGCTGGTCTGGGTTTATCCTTCTATCAAACAGTCGCTTTTAATTTAAAATAACTGAGCGTTTTTTCTCTCTTACAGGATCCGTGAATGCCTCATATGGCCAAGAAAATGGAGATTCTTCCTAACCATGGACACCACGTATAACTTTTGTTGGTTGTAACTGTGACCAGATGTTGGCACTCTCTGTGCCCCTGGAAATCGGGCACTCTCCTCTTCCCAGGCTCCCCAAGAACCTCAGCCCTCTGACCCACAATGAAGGGAAGGAGGGGAAAAAAAGGAATGGAAAGAACCCAATGCTACTGCTCATAGTATTTTATTTCTCCTGGATCTAGTGAAAGGGAAAGAAAACTTTGAGGCTGAAGACAATAGAAATCTAATAGTGATGCTGAAGTGCTATTTCTCCTTGGATTTTTCTGTTCCTTCTTTTCAGCAAGCAGGAGTATGTGGTTTTGGTTCAAGCCATTGTTGGGAGGAGGTCTGAAAGCCAAACAACCAAAGGTAGAAGTAAAAGCCAGAGATGAAGGTTTCTTTGAAAACCAAAGAAATCTCTCTAGATTTAAGCTCTCAAAAATTTGCCAGAGTCAAAAGCACAAGAGGCAGGTTGTTTTCTGCAAGGCTGTGCCCACAAATAGCCCAAACACACACCTCCTTGAAAGCAAAGAAGATCAGTAAAAGATCACCTTGTTCTTAACCCCTGCTGTGAACAGGAATCCCTTCCAATAAATTGTCCAACCTGGCCTTGGACACTGCCAGGGATCCAGGGGCAGCCACAGCTTCTCTGGGCACCCTGTACCAGAGCCTCAGCACCCCCACAGGGAAGGATTTTTTCCTAATTTCAACTTTAAAACTCCTCTCTTTTGGGGTGAAGCTGCTCCCCCTTGTCCTCTTACTACACATTCTTGTAAATAGTCTCTCTCCTGTTGTGTGATCTCTCCTCCAGACACCCCAAACCATGAGCAGCTGATCCTCCAGGTGTAAATTGGATTGGCACAAATCCCTGGTGCAGGCAGGCTACTCTTCCATCAGCTGCAAGAAAATTCCCAAGCACCACCACTCTGCTGCTAGGGAATTTAGGATCGAAGAGTCCAAATCTAGAAAGAAAATGAAAGTTGGAGCTCAGACCCATTAGAGCTGGTATCATCATAATTGTGGTTTTCCACATGGGGGCTTTGAGGGAAGGGAGCAGCGTGAGGCACAGGGGGTGCACAGGCAGACCTGGAGTTTGGAATGAGGGTGGGGGTCCAGCTGGGCATCCCCCATCAACAGTACCACCCTCAGCCAAGCTCCCAGCTCTGTGCCAGGGGGCAGGACAGGCACCATCACACTCTCCCCATCCCATACACCTGAACCATCCCCCCATGGCTTCCTGAGGGTTCCAAGGGGAGATTCTGTCATGCCAGCCCTTGGATCTCTGGAATCCGGGTGGCACAGGCAGATCCAAGGGAGTGGTGCCAGCTGCAGGCTGTGCACAAGGCTGTCAGCACCATCTCCAGACATGGAGTGCTCCAGGAAAGCTCTTGAGCACCAGCCAAGCAGGATGGATTCCGAGCTCCTCATCCACTGCCGGAACCCTGCAACACTGGGAAAGGTAGCTCGCCCTCCCTGAGCCGAAAATTGAAAGGATTAGCACATTTTTCATCCTCCAGAAGAGAGAGGAGACTGTTTTACCTCTGGAAAATGGGCTGTAGTCACTGACTGCTTCCTAGGGGATTACATGGCATGCCTTGCCCAGAAGTGCGAGTAGTTTTTGGTAGGGATCCCCATCCCTACCATGAATAATTTCCCAAATGCAGAGGGCCAGCACAGCAATCCTACCCCCAACACTTTCTGGAAGCAACATTTTGTCAGGAAACACAGTGCTGGGGGAGCTGATAACTTGTCCTGGGCTCTCCACAGCTTCCAAAAAGGGGCTGTTCACAGCCCAGGCCCTGGAGAAGCACAGGGCACCACAGCAGCAGCCCCTGCTCCCAAGGGCATCTCCAGAGCTCATTTCCTTGCTCCTTCCTCAGCCACTCCTTTGTGCCACTCTGGGATCACAGGTGTCCTGGTGTGGGTGAGGTTGGGAGCCCAGTCAAAGTTCAAAGTGACAAAATGACCTTTGCAAGCAGAAGGGAGATTGCACTTCCAGCAACACACCCAGGAATGGGACAGGCAGTGAATATTTTTCCCTTTCCATAGCTTGCTCTCTGCCCACAGCTTTTATTGGTGAATTTGGGGTTTTTTTTTAAGATATCAGCTGTTTCAAAGCCTGACACTGAAGAATTTCCCCCCAGTTTAAAAGCTGCCACTGAGTGCAGAAAGCTGAAATTTGGCAGGGAAACAGAGAAGTTCCTTGGACAGCTTCCTTTGAAAGATTTGGGAGTTCAAAGTTCCACATCGAGGTTTCACAGCACATTTTGCACCTATTTTGTGTTAAGAAGCCCATAAACGACTTGCCCAGAAAGATTTCTCAGCACATTATCCCTGCTGAGGTTAGTGGGTGTTTCTCACCCTTTGGGTAGAGAAAGCCGGGTTTGCCAAATTTCCCTGGAAAGCACTGTGGCCATACACAGGAACCTGCATCAAGGTTTCCAGTGACATTTTAAATCTCATATCCACAGCAACACCAACAGGAGCAGGTGCAAGCTCCTAAATTCCCATGAATGGGAAAATCCTCAAAAATGAAGCTCTAACCAACAGTCCTCAGAGATCACAACAGCTCAGCTGCAAAGAAGAGAAGGTCTGGGGTCTTTTCTGCCTTGGGCTGGGGTTGGTTTTATGCTGGGTTTTAGACTTGTCTGTAGACCTTGCATAATCAAAAACAGAACTGTAAATTCATCATCTGCTTTGTTCTGTGCAAGTAATTCTCTATTCACAGCTCACCCTCATCCTGCAGAGCAACTCACATGCTCTGGTTTGTTACGCCAGCATAGTCTAATTCCAGAGATCACAAAAATAATATTCCAAGTCTAATCCCAAAGAAAGGATTACCAGGGATCAAATCCATTATTTCACAATAAATCCCTTTTATGTCTTCTTTTTTTCCCATCAGCGATCAAAGCAAGTGGATTTCAGCTCTAAAATGCTGCTGCTGTACAGCAGAAGAGATCCTTGCTCAAGGCTTAACATTTACTTGCTTTTTCTTTTTTCCCCTCCTTTTTTTTGCACAGTATCAAAGGAGATTTATTTTTTCCCCCTTGCCAAAAATAAAATCTGGTCTAGATTCTCAGCTGCAGCTGAGAGCACTGGGAAAGAAAGTAGCTACAGCCCATTTTTGCAGCTTCCTCATCTTGTAGGACAGTTTCTAATCTCAAATTGTCAGCAGCCCATCAGAACTGTTTTTCCCTTTGAGAATCTGAGCTGAGGAGAGAAGCTCTGGCGGTAGAGGGGGAAGATTTAGAGACCACCAAAGAGTTTTTTTTTTCCCCTCTAAACACAAGGACAGGCTTATTTCACCAGTTGCAGTGTTTTTGTCACTGCTGTTGCCCCAGTTTGCTGTGTGAAGCCCTGAAATGCCACAGGAGCCTTCAGCATCCCACTGCCTAGGGGTGAGACACTGCAGCTCTGATCCCTCACTCCTGTTTTCCATAAAACACAGCCAGAGCCACCAGCCACAGCATTTCTGCTGGCCTGGCTGCTGGGGGCAGAGGCAGCCACCTGCTTCCCCTGCATCACATCCCAGGGAAGACAAAAGCAATCCTGAACCTGTGTCAGCCTCCACCACGTGCCAGGTATAAATAGCACACAGTGGGCAAAGCAGTGCCTCCTCATGGCTGGGAAGTCGTGGCTCCACCACTAACTGGACCATATTTTCAGTGCTAATCTCAGTCTGTTGGAATTAGTTCTGCTGAAGCCAACAGAATGATCCAGGTCAGATCAATTATGATGAAAAATTCAATTACGGTTGTGCCATATGCAGTGCTATAAAAAGGACTGGGCTGTGCATATGGCTGGAGAAACAAACAGCACAAATGCCCCCACACTGTGATGCCCTTTAGTCTTTCAGCACTTTCTACATGGGCCACAATGACAGGAGGGAAAGTGCCATCACTTGTCCTTTTCAAAAATTACCAGCCTTCAAATGTCCCACTCCACCACCGTCCAAAAGACCAGGAATCATCTCCTCATGGAGGTTGCTTGGAACTCTGAAAGCCTTTGAGGAGGTGGAGTTGGTCAGGCTTGTGGCATGAAAATTTCCACAAAAAATTATAGAATCATTAAGGTTGGAAAGGAGCTTTAAGATTATCCAGGCCAACTATCACCCCAGAACCACCAGCATTATAAAAAACCCCTAGATTTTCCAAATATTTCCTGTTTTAAAAATCTGCCTTGTTTGCCTAGGGATGCATCAAGTCCAGGGCTGGGACTTGGACACTTGAGGACACAACCTAAGAAGAAGAATGCTGCCTGTGCTGGAGATTCATCCCTTTTCCCAAGAATGTGGGGAAATTTCTGCCCATCTCTGGGGGGGTAGAAATGAAGCAGCACTGCAGCAAAGCCTGCTGATTAATGCATCAGTCCTGCAAAGTCCAACAGAATGGAGAACTTCCCACTCCACGCTTTGGAATCACAGGAGCCAGGCCTTTCAAGATGAAAAAAAAACCCCAAAAAATGGGAAGAGGAGGAAGATCTTGTTAAAGAGGAGGTGGGGTGAAGGTTGTGCCATCATCCTCCTGGCTCTCCCTGTGCTTTCATCCCTTGGAGCAGTGATTCCAAAGTGGGGTGCACAAGATGATCCAAAGTGCAGCAGGAGGAAATTCTAGGATGGCAGTAGCAGCATGTGTAATTTATAAACACATGCACAGCTGAGGTGCATGCTTTAAAAAGGTTTTTGCAGAGAGGAGAACATAGTAAAAAAAATGTTTGAGGACCACTGACCCAGAGGAATAACCACTCTCAGCTGGAGTTTCAGCCCAAAAATCTCAGGGAAATCGGCTGCCACAGCAGAGCAGAGCCCCTCAACATGCCTGCAAAGCTGAGGGGAGGTTTTGGTGCCAGTCATAGGCTGCTTCCAGGAAGAAATAGTGTGTCCCAGGATTCCCTTTCAGCCTCCAATGGAATAACCACCAGCACTGCAACATGCAGCAAAAGCCTCTGAGAAGTTGCCATCAACTTGTCACAAAAAATGATGATTAAAAAAGCCCTCAGTGGATTGACCAGTGTTCAAAAATACATCCAAAGGATGCTCTTGCACGTCAGCCTGCTCTGGCATGCTCCTTCTGCACAGGCTTCCAGATGGTCCATCATTTTAGCCCTTCCTTTATTTTAAGCGGACAGCCTGAGGCACAGCAGGACCATATCACTGCTTTATTTGAGAGCAGGGAAAACGAAAGTTCTCCCAGCAGAAAGAAATTATTTTTCTAAAAATAATGACAAGACAAATAATTCTCAGATTTCTTTTTATTCTTATTATTCTTCCCCACACAAGGCCACAGTTTTCAGAGAGCCCAGCTCAGCAGAGGTTTAAAGGTGCCTTTTGGTGGTTGAGAGTCCCTGTATTGCAGTCACTATTCACAGATTAATTTATTTTTCAAGTCTAAGTCATGCACTCCATGCTGGACAGCTTCAAGTACAACAAAAGAAAGCCAATACACTATAGAGCTATTTATTAGGCAATTTTCAAGGTTTTCCAAATGAAACCTGTTAAAAATTATTTCACACCCATTTTCAGTTAAAAAAAAAATTAATTTCTCAGGGTCTGCTGTGGAACCAGTTGAGTTCAGGAGGTAACCCTTAAATCTGGATGATTACATACTGTTTAAGTGTGATACTGTAGCAGGTGGGGGAAAACCCAGCCTTGTGTCTCTGGGAGCTTCAGGGCTGTGAATTGAACGAGCTGCTTTTCCTGCCACCATGTTCTGAAAAAGGAGGGGAAAATCATCAAGAACACTAAGCACATACAATAGGAATACAACTGCTTTTTTACCATTTCTCTCTTTTCTCTTTCAAAAGCCTGCTTGATGTGAAATCATCAGAGGGGAGGGAAGGATCCCCTGGTGTGCCACCGGGTCTGGCTGCGACTGTGGTGTGGCTCCCTCCAAACATGAGCGCCTTCAGCACACACCCAACAAGTCCTACACTCCCCAAATTAAAGAATCTGTTGGTTTAGGAACCCGGACTAAGGTTTGTTTGCATCTGACCCTCCCCTGTGCCTCCTGGCCCTCCGTTGAGAGCTCATCCTTGGGAGATGTCAAGGGGAGCACTCCGAGTCAGTCAGAAACACAAAGCCACTCAGCCTCCAAAAAAACCCCTGGATGGAAGTCAAACAATACAAGTTTTGAGAATTATTTTAGACTGAATTCTTCCCCAGGACATGATCTCCAAGGGTGAAAGCTTGGCCCCACCGAGGCCAAGAGCAAAACTCCTGCAGACCTCAGCAGGACCTGGCTCCCACCCAAAGCAAACTTTTCAAGTCTCAGTCAAGCTCTTCAGCTGCAGATGTTCATTTTTATTATTTCTGCAGCCTTTTTGTCTCACCAAGAGGATCCTTCCGCAGTGGCCATCCCAAAGCTGTTGACAAGACAGAAGAAATTTAATTTGTATCTGAAAAAGAAGTCTGTTTGTTTTTTGTTTTTTGTTTTTTGTTTTTTTTTTTTAATTTTAAATTTTTTTCTTTCCCCATTAAAATCAGTGTGTCTGTGACGTGGTCTCCAAGTGTGGTGGTGTCAGTCTGGCTGGTGGAAGAGTCTGACAGCCCTCAAACCCTTTGGGGACTGGGCTTATGCCCTGTTCTATTCCTGCACAGCCCCTCACCCTACAGGACCCCGTGTCTCCTGCAGGAGCCTTCCAGGGACCATGGTAAAAGCAATTATAGACACAAGGATTTTGATTTCAGCCTTGTTGCCTCTCCCTGTGCCAGCATTGTTTGTCATTCCCAGCAGACCCATGGCATTTTCTCCTCCCAGGGAACAGCCCTGTGACAATGATGTTGGAAGTGCTTTGACCTCAGTTTGGAGCCTCGGTAACAAGTAAAATATGAAGCCTCCACTTTACGACAAGTTCTGTGACTTCTGATGATTTGTTTTAAAGCTCCTGGAAACCAGAAGCTGCACCAGTCCCCATTCTTGCTGTCAGAAGGAAGCATCCATGTGGCCACAGGGGATGGCTCAAAAGCACGGCTCTGAGCATGTCAAAAAGCTGGGAAACAAAGAGCAGCTCATGCTGGACTCGTTTTGTTCTTGGAGATCACCCTGTGGCTGGCAGGGATGAAGACTCATCTCACACCAGCTCTGTGGCCTTGGCCTCATGAGCAGAGGTGACCACAGCCTCCTTCACCCAAGAAATCAATGCAAATCACCACAACCAAACTCAAGTCCCTCTGCTCCCAGTGTTAAAATGCCAAGAGGCTTTGTCACAAGAGGAATTCCCCATGCTGAATGCCAAAGGTTCAGACCCCAACTCTTTACCAGAAGCCCAAAATTTTCCTCATATGCTGGCACTTACGGAATCCTTCTCAGCAACCAGGAACACAATAGGCTTTGGGAGGAAAGAAAATAAAGCAGGCCTTGCTTCCACCTTCGTCTCCTTTCCACAGGCTCTGGCATTTTTTGTGCAGTGGACATGGGACCGCACCCTCCTCATTCCTATAGATGCCAAGTTGGTGACTTGCCACGTTATTGGAGCCCACAAACCTCGGGCTTCATCCAAGGAAGGAAGTCAGGCTCCGGCAGAGGCAACTGCATTGAACTTGCTCAAACATGCAGATTTCCAGAGCTCTCTGCTCCCACAGCCCAAAGGACATTGCAACACCACTCCAAGAGCCTGGCGTGCCCAAGCGGGAGCTGATGTCCAGGTTAGATCCAAGCACAGGAAGATGGGGATCTCAGACCCTGGGAAATGCAGGGCTTTAAAAACCTGTAGAATTTCCTAAGATTTCCCCACAAAGCACAGGGAGATCTTGAGCTTTAGTGTTGTTTTCTTCACTCACATTTTTCAAGGAAAGGCTGGAACAGTTGAGATTGTTTAGCTGGGAGAGAAGGTTTGGGGTGACCTTGTTGTGGCCTTCCAGGGCCTGAAGGAGCTACAGGAAACATGGAGAGAGACTCTTTCCAAAGGATGGAGGGACAGGCCAAGGGGGAATGGATTCCCACTGCCAGAGGCAGGACTGGATGGGATATTGGGAAGGAATTGTTCCCTGGGAGGGTGGGCAGGCCCTGGCACAGGGTGCCCAGAGCAGCTGTGGTTGCTCCTGGATCCCTGACAATGTCCAAGGCCAGGTTGGACCTTGGGGCTTGGAGCAGCCTGGGATTGTGGGAAGTTTCCCTGCCCATGGCAGGGGGTGGCACTGGAAGGGCTTTGAGGTCCCTTTCTACCCAAACTATTCTGGGATTCTTTGATTCTAAAAACTACAGGAACCACATCCAGCTGCTCCAGAAACCCTTCTGGTCCTGCGAGAGAGATGTGAGCAGGAGGCAACAGGGCAAGCTTGAAGAGAGAGCTCTCATAGACATCAATAAGTTCCTGCAAGATAGCCTGGATGCACAAGCTCAATTCTTGTTTTGGAGGGGTTTTCACAGCAATTTGGCACATTAAATAAAATCTTTGGTTGCATTCAAACACACATCAGGAGATGTCCTGTTTGCTGGATGTGTTGGTCCTCTTGGCTTTCCCAGCTTTAGAATCACAGAATATCCTGAGTTGGAAGGGATCCACAAGAATCATGGATCCAACTCCTGTTCCTGGACAGACACCCCACAATCCCACCCTGTGCATCCCTGGGAATGGTGTCCAAACACTCCTGGAGCTCTGGCAGCCTCAGGGCTGTGCCCATTCCCTGGGGAGCCTGGGCAGTGCCCAGCACCCTCTGGGGGAAGAACCTTTCCCTAATATCCAACCTAAACCTCCCTTGACACAGCTCCAGCCATTCCTTGGGTCCTGTCCCTCATTGCTCAGAACTGAAGAACTTCTGGGAGTAATCTCCTGCAAGCTGCTTTGCTTGAGAGAGTTTCACAGACAAGTGGCTTCTTCAGCACCCCCGAAGAACCAGCCCAGAGAGTCATGCAAGATTTCTCCTTCCTCCTTCTCTCCTCACCTCAGATCAACCCCGTGCAAGGAGTCTTTAGCTCTGCAGTCATCTGAGTCACTCGTGGCACCTACACACAGGCAGCCACCTGAAGCAAGCTCCATCAGACCCAGGCTTTGTGCTGCAGTGAGAACACTGCATTCCCTGGGCTGTGCTTCTCCCTCCCTTGGCAGCTGCTGCTGAGGCTGCTCCTTCGACTGTGGACACCGGAGAGCACTGAGAAAAGAACCGACCCTGAACTTCCATCAGGCAAAAAGGAAAGGAGGAGGGGGAAGGTAAAACCTAACAACTGTACCAAATAAATATAAATCATGGAACCCCTGAGGCTGGAATATGCCCCCCAGCCCATGGAGTCCCAGCTGTGCCTGACTCCCACCTTGTCCCCAGACCAGAGCACTCAGTGCCACCTCCAGCCTTTCCTGGGACACCTCCAGCCATGGGCACTCCAAACCTCCCTGGGCAGCCCCTGCCAAGGCCTCAGCATCCTTTCCATGCACAAATTCCTGCTGCTGTCCAAGCTCAGCCTCCCCTGGCACAGCTTGAGGCCCTTTCCCCTTGTCCTGTCCCTGTTCCCTGGGAGCAGAGCCCGACCCCCCCTGGCTGTCCCCTCCTGTCAGGAGTTGTGCAGAGCCACAAGGTCCCCCTGAGCCTCCTTTTCTCCAGGCTGAGCCCCTTTCCCAGCTCTCTCAGCCACTCCTCATCATACCTGTGCTCCAGACTCTCCAGCTTCAGCACGGTTAGATCGGATATTGGGAAGGAATTGTTCCCTGGGAGGGTGGGCAGGCCCTGGCACAGGGTGCCCGGAGCAGCTGTGGCTGCTCCTGGATGCCTGGGACAGTGGAAGGTGTCTCTGCCCATGGCAGGAAGTGGCACTGGAAGATCTTTAAGGTCCCTTCCAGCCCAAATCATCCTGGGATTCCACAGACCCCAGATCCCCTGACAGATGCTTGCTCAGGACCACAAAATGAGCTTGAGAAATTACAACAAGAGGGATATGCAAGATAATATCAGCCAGAGTTGAGAATTCTCTGGAGAAAACAGCCGATTTCTCTCCCCACCAGAAAAAAAAAAAAAAAAAAAAAAAAAAAAAAAAAAAAAAAAAAAAGAGAGAGGGGAAAAAAAAAAAAAGACGGAAAAC
>WEIU01018167.1:200538-257462 GCA_013389925.1 Aegithalos caudatus
AATTTTAAAGAGAAATTGCCTCCCGACTAAAATGTGATGCTGTTTAGGGCACAAGCTTTCACTAAGCATGACCACCAACCCTGATGTTTTTACCAAGGTAAAAACACCATTTTTGATTTCCTGTTAGAATATTTCACCTGACTGTATGCAATATAATTTACCTATAACAGTGATTCTATATATAATAGTGAATAAAAGAGTATATAATTATGAAACCGTGTTCAATGGTTTGTGGAGAGAAGACTTTCAGAGAAATTTTCAGAGAGCTTAAAATACTCAATTTGATCATTGCAGGTCCCTTCCAACTGAAAATATTCACTTCCAGTCAGTCACAAATCACCCAATTTGGATTTCACTAGGAGTTTTTCTCAGTTTAATTGAATTTCTTTAGCAACATGAACTTGGGTTAAACAAGGCAAATGGGGAGCTTCATTTTCAAAGACATCTGCCATATTTTGGTAGACTTTAGGTTCCTTTCTGAGGGGGAAAAGAAGGGCAAATCCCAAATTTCACTGACCCTCAGGTACACTGAAATCCCTCCAGGCAGATTGGGTTCTCAGGACCTGCACTGGAGACTTCATAAACAGAATGTGGAAAACCTGTGGCATGATTTACACTCATTGAGCACAGCATTACAAGCACATGGCACAAATATCACACCCTTGAAACAGCAAAATTCTCCCCTGGCACCTGGGGGGGTAAAGGGGCATAGCCTCTAACCCAGGCAAGGTGTGGGGGAGAGCTCCCACCTTTGAGCTCTGCCACATCCCCAGAACAGGAGCAGGCTTGGAAACCACATCCTTTAACAGGAGACCTCAGTGTGGGTCAAGCAGGCATGCCTGGATATGCCCCTGTGATTTCCAGCAGCATCAGGTCCCCTCAGGCCACTCTGTTGGATTTAATTCCTGAATAATCTCCTGCCTCATCAGCTCCCAGCCCTTGGGCTGGAAACAGTGCTCTGGCTGCCTTCTCACTCTGGTCTCTCCTCGTCTCAGCTGAATTTGGAATAAAAAATACTACCAGCCTTCTTTGGGGGGTGAAAATACCTTCAAATGCCTCCTGAAAATATCTCCATTTACTGGGGGAGAAAAGAAATCCTATTCTATTCAATAGACTTGTGGGCAGATCTTACAGCACAGCCTGCAAACTCACTGCTATTAAACTGAACAGGTGAGGAATCTTTACAGATCAGGATTTATTTTTCTTTGGATGGGGGGAAAAAAATCACTGATTTGGCAACAGTTTCTCATGGGAAAACATCCAGTTGAGCAGGGGTTTTCTGTGCAAGCAATGGGGTCATTGACAGTGTGTCACAGGGAGAGGAGGGCAGGAGGGAGAGGAAAAAAATTCAGCTTAGGCCACTTATTTAGGGTCTAACTCATTAAATTATTAACAATGATGTACTACCAGGAATCCAGCTAAATCAGAAAAGCCGGAAAAATGGCAAAGGGGAAGATGGGAAGGTGGAGAAGACACCAGCCCTGGGGAGCACAGACCCTGTGGTGGGAGATCAGCAGGAGTGGGAAGTGGCTCCGTTTTTGGGCCTTTGCTGCCACATCAAGAAGGACAAACCCTGTGCTCAACAGGCATGTCCATGGAGGAGAGAGCCAGGTTGTTGGTACTTCCCGTGGATTTAGGATTTGCTGTGGATCAGTGCAGGTTTTGAGATCCACAAAAAACACTGGATTCAACCTCAAGATTTGGCTCCTGCCAGGAAAATCCCGGGATGAAAGCCAGGTGTCTGCCAGGCTGAAATGGTCCAATATCAGCAGATTTTACCTTGGGAAAAGAGAGAAAAAGGCTTTAGAAAGATGCTGTAGCTCAACCTGAGGACGCAGCTCCAGCTTGGGGAGGCTCAGGAGGTCAGATCACAGGGGTGTAGCTGATGATAACCCCAAAGGGATAAATATCGACATGAGAGTGAGAGCAGAGCACCTGGCACCGAGTGGCTCTGATTTTATTTATTTGTGCTACAAAGGCTAAAGGAAAACAGGCTCTAAGAGACCACAGCTTGACCTGCACTGAGCACGGCGGGGCCGAGGCACAAATCAGAGCGGGGACCACATCAGCTCGTGGTGAAAGACCACAGATCAGATAAAAAGTCAGCTCTTGGCAGTAATTGGAACAGAAAAACAGAAAAGCTGCAGCCCTGGTGAGACCAAAGTGCCTAGAGACTGTAGCCTGTGCACACGCTGTTTGCAAGAGCATTGGCACCTCTAGGGACACTGAGAATAAAATCCTCACTGGGGCTTGGCTTGACAGCTAAGAAGAGAGCACAAACCTCTTTTAACAAACATCACTCCTGTTTGAGACATCCCTGTAGGGGTGGGGGAAAAACCCTTCCAAGCCACCTGCACAGTGTCATAGCCAAACCTTGGTCCTGAGCAAGTAGAGGGAATAAAAGCCTGGCTCACCTCACAAATGCATCAGAGGTAGAAAACAGGTGAGGACCGACTGTCATGTGAGGTAGAAGATCATAATGAGGCATGACCATGGCAAAAGCAGCTCATTAATTCAAAATGCACATTCAAGAGTACCCGTCTCCCAGTTAAGCTACTTAACAGGCTTCAAGAAAAGGAAACGTGCTGGAGATGCTGGAGATAGAAAGTGCTGACTTGAATCTTGTGATTTTCAATTCAGCATGCAGGGCAGAGAGGAAAAGCGCCTCAACAGTGAGCGCCAGGGGCATGGGCACCTGTGGCCATGGCCCACACAGAGTCTGTGCCAGGTGAAAACCCCTGGGAGAACCATCCCTGCCGGTGTCACCACCAAACCTTGAGTCACAGGGACAGTGACGCCAAACTGAGCGGCCTCCTGGGGAATGCAAAGCACACACGTCCACAAAGCAGCCACAAAGCAGCCACAGCTGCGCCACCAGGGAGCAGGGGATAAAACAGCCTCGCTGCTGAAAGCAGGATTCTGTCCTGGCAGGAAATCTGGAGATGTCTTCCCTCTGGAAGTATTGCATTCAAGCTTGGAGACTTCAGCCTGACTTTGCCAGACATCTCCAAAAGGGGAAATGAGGAGGAGAAAGAGAAGGAGGAGGAGGAAAGACTGTCCTTCCACTGCCTCTTCCAGCCCATGGACTGGGAGCGGCCAACAGAATTCAGGAGATTTTCCCTCACTTCCCTCACAGCACCTGTGAAGCCCCTTGGCCAAAGATGCAGAGGATGCCAAGAGCCAGAAGCCCAAACAGTTGTGCAGTTACACAGTTGTACATTCAAAACTGCTATTCTTACATTTACAGCAAGACACTGAGCTAAATAAAACCACAAAAGCAACCACCCAAAGCAAACAGTCAGCAGTGGGCCATTCAATTCCTCTCTTTCAGGCTTTCTTTTTTCTTTCTTTTAGACACTGTTATGTGGACATTCAGCTCCTTTTACCTCCCTCACACCTCCTTGCCCAGACTCCTCACCTCTCCTCTTGCCTTCCCTTCTTCCCTGCAGTTAAGCCAAGCTTGCTTTGTCTGCAGGACTTTGCCTCTTGGAAAAGTCAGAAGGCATTAATCAAATGCTCTATTGTGCAACTATTTCCATCACTGAGTTGCATCTGGTCCCTGAGGCCTCTTAATTCTTCATTAAGAAAGTGCTCCATGTGGAAGGAGGCGAGAGAGGACTTGGACAGCACTTCACAGGCTCTGCTGTGCATGGCTCTGCACGGTCGGAATGCATCCCTGCAGCCGACAAACAGATGTGCAAAGGAGCCCAGCACCCAGGGCTTTGTCAAAAGGAAGGGGCACAAGCAGCAGCAGGGCCACTTCTGGGTCATCTCACCGGCAGGGTGATGGAGAGGAGTCCCCCTGAGCTGCAGATACAGAGCACAGAGGGGTCTGAGCCCTGAGCTCAGGGCTGAAACCACACAGGGCTGACCCAGCTCCTGTGCAGCTGCTGCAGGACGTGGGCTGCTCTGTGAAAAGCTCAGCTACGGATGAGCTGGGCACAGTTCCATCCCAAAAAGGTCATGAGCTTTGTCAGAAAAATGCACCTTTCAAAGAGAAGGCAAGTATTGAAGAGAGGACATCAGCTCATGGCCACTAACCTGTGTCCAAAGCACACCTTGAACACCCTGGCAGGAACTGGTACTGGGGGTTTTGGGCAGCATTTCTTGGCTGGCTCCTGAGTGAGGGTGTTGGCACTGCCACAGGGGTCCCCAGCTGCTCTCAGCTTGTCTTGTACTTCACAGATCCCCCAGATGATTTCCTTTCCCAGCCATGCTGCTTAACTCAGCTCCTCTTGGCCGGTAGAAGTGACTCCAGGGCACATCCACCTCCTCATGCCGCTCCTCTTCTCTCCTCTCTGCACCTCAGGGGGTGCCTGAGACTGTCTCCCCATCCACCCTTTGCTGTTGTGAACGTGTTGTCAAATCCCTAAAAAACAAACCCTACCTCCCCCAGAGGGGGCTGAAATTCTGCCATTGCACTGCTCTGAACCAAAGTGACCAAAGCTTCCTACTCCCAAGGTTTTTTGCTATGAGGACAGGGAATAAGAGGGATGAGGATGGATGGAGAGGGGAAACCTCTGTCAAGCACACAAACCTGAGCAAGCTCCTGATCACAGGCTGGGACTTTCACCAAGGGCACAAAGGATGGAACATGAACAATGGACTGGCTTAGGGTAATTCATACTTCCACCTCCAGCATCCAGCTGCCTTCCAGATATTGGTCAGGAGATGCTTTGCCAAAGCTCAGGTTTTTGTCCAACAGGTGTGAATTTTTGTCCTTTATCCTGTGTGAATGTCAGAGTTTGGCAGATCTGATCATACACCTCTACAATAAACTCTTCAGATCTTACTCTGGAGTAAGTTTGTCAGAGGGAGCTGACAAAGAGATGAAGGTGGCAAATTATGCTCCTCACAGAATCTTTCTTCTGTGTTTCAACCATCAGGGGAAGCCAGAGCATTCCCTGGAATGCTGCAGCACAGACCCCACCCCCAGAAAAGGACAGACACAATGGTTGCCATCCCTTCTCCTGCTTCAAGGCACAAACACATGAGCTGGGAGTTCTTGTGTGAAGCTTTTCCTTCCTTTCAACACAAAAGAGACAAATTAAAAGCCAAGAGGATGGACAAGCTGGGGTAAAAATAATGCTGAGGGCTGAGAACCACTGAACCTTCAGCCACTCAAAAAACATGGATCAGAGCTGCTTTTCTACACATTCAGATTTCAGGGAAAAGCCACGTCCTTCCCAAGTGCTGATATTCAAGGAAGGGGAATAACTCCTTTTTGTGCTGGTGAGTGAATGTTATCAGTCTCCTCTCACTGCTGCATGATCTTTACCATCCTCCAACGCAAATTCCAACATTTTCCTAAGCTGGTTGCAGTCCCAACTCCAGTCTGGAGCTGTCAGCCCTCCTGTTTCCATAGTTTCAACACTTTTTAAAGCAAAGGATCCCCAGGCCAACCTCTCAAACGCATCTCCCGCCCTCCAGATGCCTCCCAGACACCTCTCATCAGCTGTTTCATCCCATCCTTGCAAAACCCCAGCAAATCTCTATAAACATGTGCCATCACCCCTTTCCTCACAAGTTCCATGCCTCCACCCACGAGGTTTCACTCTCCCATTACCAAATCCGGCTTTACATTAAAGCCTTTGCCGCCTTCTCCTCCAAACTCATTAATTTCCATTTAAAAGGCTCATTCCTGTAGATTTCCATGACAGAATCCTTCCCATTTTCTTCTTCTGCCATTTTCCTCCTGCCACAGGAGGATGGGGCAGCCCTGATCTCTCTGTCCAGGCTGCTGGAATTCCTCAATCCAGCATTTCCCAGCTGCTTTTAGCCTCTTCCAGACCCCACATAACCCCAACACCACAATTATTTTGTCAAAGGCTAAAAAGAACACCAATAGGGCCTGAAGCAGCCTGAATTATACAAAGGGTAATTTAAAGCACAAAGCTCAGCCTCTGAGCTTTTATCAGCTTAAAACTCCTCTCTGATCAGGAAATCAAGAAGGCAAAATGCCACCTACTCCAGGGCTTAGCCATGGGAGACAAAGTAAATTACCAAGCACAGGAGCCCTCAAAAAATAAAAATTAAGCCCATTTTTAAAATATTTTTCTAGTCAGTAAAGCAACATTTGCAGCTGGCAAGTGTAGCCCAGCAGTTCATTAGCAAGTTTTTTTTTATTCAGGTTGCTCATCACAAATCCAGTCCATGTGCTCATGGTTCCCATTAGGGCGGATAAACACATCCAGGTTTGTGCAGAGCACCAGGAGCTCACCAAGGCAAACACACCTGCTGAACGTGCACAACCCTGATGTTTCTCAGAGCTGTTCTTTCTTTTTTTTTAAAAAAGCAACCTAAAAGCATTTCTCCTTGCTATGCCTTCAGAATAAAGCTTGGTGGACAAAAAGAAAAATACAAAACCACAACCAAATGAAAACAACCAAAGAAAGAAAGAAACAAACAAACAAAAAAACCCTTAAAAAACCTAGGCAGAAAATAATTACCTGTCCTATACTGCAACCCAGTGCAATGGTTGAAAAGTTTGGAAGAAGAGAAGATAACTGGAAAATGAGAAGAAACACATGGAAAAAGAATGAAATGCCATTAAAAAAGCCCAACTAGGAAAAGTCTCAAAGGACAGGAGCAAAAGGCAAAGAAATAAGTACTGGTTTTTATTTCAGTGGACCCATCAGTTCAAAATAAAGGGATTTTCTCATCTGCCTAGCAGAGGATTGTATTTTTTAAAAAAGGAGCAGAATTAGCAGGGACAGACGTGGAAAGATGGTGTTTGAGAAGATAGCAAAGAATGAGGGTGACAAGAAGCCAAAGAAGCAATTCACATCCTGTTTTTGAGAAGACACTTAGCTGATTCCTTACTTGACCTCCCTCCCTTCGCATTAATAGGAATTTTTCAATCTATAGGAATGGTTTGTTGGGTTTTTTCTTTCAGTCCAGCTCCCCCTGCACCCAGGTCACCTCAGGGAATG
Source organism: Aegithalos caudatus (assembly GCA_013389925.1). Taxonomy (NCBI): domain Eukaryota; kingdom Metazoa; phylum Chordata; class Aves; order Passeriformes; family Aegithalidae; genus Aegithalos; species Aegithalos caudatus. The sequence goes on from WEIU01018167.1 coordinate 207,471, forward strand.
TGGTCAGACCAACACAAACATCACTGGCAGGGGCCATCACTTATTTCAGAGCCAACCAACTGCAGGAAAAAATAGTTTCAAATTCTCCTACCTATATCTTCCCTTTTTAAGAGAGTGCAATTTATAACCCTGCTGCTTGAAAAGAAGACACAGTTGATAATTATCCAGCCCTCTGCGGCTGCCTGGAAAGGGACCTGAATGAACTGAGCTGCTGCTCCCTGCTGATGCCAGTGGTTGGGAAAGCTCAGCCAGGCCCTGGGAACCCCAGGTGTGGGCATGGAGCACAGGGATTGTCCTCTGTGCTGGCACCCAGCACCTCCTTGGGAAGCTCTGTCACCATCATCAGTCACCAGAGGGGAAAAATTAGCATTTTTGCCTGGAAACCACCTTTAGCTGCCAGGGGCTGGGCCATGGGACTTTCAGTCAACGGGACAAGTGTGAAAGTGAAATCTAATCCTCTGTCCAAAACACTTCTCACCTGTCTCCAGAGCAGAATCCCTTCAGAGAGAAACCCCTATATTTATAGAAATTTTTTCATCATGCTGAACCCTTTTCAGACAACTCTCCTTTGAGCTTCCCGGCCTTCCTCTATGTCTTCCCACCCTGCTTTCATTTTTTGGATGCAAGCCAAGCACACCCCAGCCAAAGGAAGAAGCATTAACAGCTTGGGTAGTGTTACCTGTGCCCTTACCTGTGCCACTCACCTGGCAGGGTCAGACCCCCTGGCCAACACTGCACCCCAGACAGCACCAAAACCTCCCTTGTCCAAACAGACCTGGAGCTTTTTGGAGATGCTCAGCCAAATGTGAGCCAGGGCTGGCCTCGCCAGGAATGGGAAGGAAGGAGGAACAAGAGCCACCTGAACTCACCTGGGGTGCAGCAGAGCACCCTGGCTCCTCCCCCATCCCTCTCACATTCCTGCAGGCCCAGGGGTAACCCTGGGAACAGGGAACACCACCTAGGATTGAAGTGCCACTTTAAAATCTGGCTTGAAAACAGCCAAGCCAGAAGAACCCCAGAATTACCTAATTGATCTGTCCTGAGAGTGGACTTGATGATCTCAAAGGGTCTTTCCAATTTTAACAATCCTATCATTCTGTAGGGGAAAATGCATCTCAATGTCAATGTAAAGCTACTTCAGGAAAAGAATTCTCAGGTGGTACTCATGTCTCATCAAGCACCAGATGCAACATTAACTTATTTATAAGGTGCATTTTGAAGTAAGCTCTCTTGGAAACTAAATAGAGAATCCCAGAATGGTTTGGGTGGGAAGGGACCTCAAAGTCCATCCAGGGCCACAGGCATGGACAACTTCCACTGTCCCAGGATGTGCCAAGCCCCATCCAACCTCCCCTTGGACACTTCCAGGGATCCAGGCACAGCCACAGCTTCTCTGGGCACCCCCATGCCAGGGCCTCCCAACCCTCACAGGGAAGGGTTTCTCCCCAATATCCCATATCCAACCCTGCCCTCTGGCAGTGGGGAGCCATTCCCCTCCTTCCTGTCACTCCAAGCCCTTGTCATTACTCCGTCTCCATCTTTCTTGCAGCTCCTCAGTTGCTGGGACAGGCACCTTCCCCTGTGGTTTGATGCATCAGGCAGTGCCTCTGCCCCTCAGCAGGACAACACAGTGAGGGTTTGATATCCCTGCACACATCTGCACTTCCACTGCTGCACTGGTCAAACCTCTGGAACATACCAGGCTGTGGAGCCACAGCTCCCTTCAAAGCCCTGGATGCACAAGGAGCACCCCTGGCTCCAAGCACTACACTCCAAATTCCACAGCTTTACAAGGACGTCTCAGCTGTTCGCCAGGCTCAGAGCACTGCAATAAAACACCCACACAGTGACAAGAATGAGACTTTAATCAGTTTTAAGTGGAGTTTTAACACTAAGAGATAAAGGGTTGTTAAACACAATAACAAACGGACATCTGATTTGTATGAGGCATTATCCTGTACATGTCATACTTGGTTTTTGTGTATTCTCAGTTACACACAGAGCCACTGTTGCACAGCACAATAGTATTTGAAGAGGCTGAATCAGAGTAAGGCTGCTTAACAGACTGATTTTTTTTTTCTTTTAGTATCTATATATATATATGCTATATGAAAACAGACTGGAAATTTGAACTGGCAGAGAAAGGCAGCTCTGCCAAAACGCTGCAGTTGGAGCCCCTTTTAGTGCACAGTCCCACCCCATCCATCTGCATGCACGACACTTTCCAACAGTATTGAGAAGGTAAACGAGGCACTTCGTGGCAACCACAGGCATCGTTAACATATTGCACACATTTGCTAGGACTAAACATGGAACTTGCACACCAGCATCCTCTTTTTGGATTATTTAAAGGGTTTGTTTTGTTGTTTTTTTTTTTTCCTTTTTTTGTTTTTGTTTTTTTTTTTTTTAATCTGGAAAGCTGATTTTGATGCTGCATGTAAACTCCACTTCAGTTTACAATGTGTGCCCTGGGGAGGAATCTGGAGGCTGATTTGCACAGCTGCCCTTGGAGCAGCTGTGGCAAAGATTTTTCACTGGGGCTGCCCAAGCCCAGGGGATGCTTCAGGGCCTTACAGTTAAGCTCTTACCAAAGTGATGCCTTCAAGTAGGTTCAGACATGTAAGCTCTTGGACATCCCAACAGGCTGAAGCGTACAGTCTGGAAACTCAAGGAAAGATTACCTACAGAATGCAGCTCAAGCTAATTATGAATACTGTCATAAATAAAGTTTTAATAAGGACTCAAAAACCTTTCAGTCATAGCAATTCTTGTCAACTTCTATGGGGGTGGTAACTGAAATAAAGTATAGGAGAGTATGTATAATATATATTTATATATATAATATATATATATAATGCCATTTTTCCATTTCCAATGACTACACCATAAAATGTAAGCAAGGCTTCTCAAAGACGTCAAAACATTAAAAAAAATTACAAAAAAAAATTTAAACCCTTATTCCAACCTTCACATTCCATAGGAAAAATAACAGTGCAAAAGCCCATCCTTGCATCCTGATTCCCGATCCGGCGTCACCAACTGGAACTGCACCATCCAATCCTGATTATCCAAAGTGGGACATGCAGCAGTGCCAAGATCCCAATATTATCCAAGCAGGAACAGTTTGGTTTATTAAGCCAACACAACTTTCAACTGTTATAAACCAGACAAGGTGAAACATGATTGGAAGGATAAGAGTTAAAATTCCTGTTCCCAAGGGAAAACCACCTCCTGCTCATCACAATGGGCACTGAACCTTGATCCAATAAAGTCTAATTAAACCTGTAAGTCAGAAGGTATTTCCAGCTTTGTTAGAATTGTGAATCTGAGGGGCAGAATTGACCAACAGAAACCAGACAAGAAAAAAAAAGAATTAAAAGCCCTTTACACCTTGGTTCACCAATTATAATTAGTGGAAGTCCTGCCTTTTGTGGTTCAAATTCCAACCATTAATGCTGCTGTACAGGGCTCTGACAGATCCCATTCATAATTCTGGCTGAGAACACAGCTCATGAACTTCCATGTCAGCACCAACAAGTTAATTAAATGGGGGGGATGTGTATACTACATCCTAAAAAAGAAATCAATGTGGGGTCAGCTGTTCATGGTCCACTTAGAGGGGCCCGTTTTGGCAGTGACTTCACATCTGGATGCATCAGCAGCTGGATTCCTGAGTCACCTCAGGCTGGGTATGACAATTGTCCACCAGAAGCCAACGTTGAGCCCTACCCTCAGCTGTGTCCCTAGGAACAAATAATCCAACACTGCAACAAGAAAAGCAAGTTGTTGGTGGTTTGTTTGAGGGGTTGTTTTATATAGTAATGTATTTGGGACAAGTTCTGCTTTTTAATCTTCATTTAGAGCATTGAGAATTTACTGCAACACTGGTTTCCTGTCTCTGGTGTGTAATGTCCGTTTTTGAAACATTGCAGGTAATGAGTATTCAAGTAAAATTCCCTAACAGTTAATGACATTTAAAAAAAAAAAAAAAAAGTGTGCAAAACTGCAAAACTCATTGTAATAGAATGTGTAAGGTCAAAGGGATGGAACGGCTGACAGAGGTTTGATTGAGTAAATGCATCAGAAATCTTCCAAACAAACACTAACCTGGAGAATCTCCAATAATATTTCCTGTGCACCATCACAAAATCTTTTTATATTCATGAGGGGAAAAAAAAAAAAAAAAGCTTGCAATGCAGCACATGAAATATTCACAGCAGGAATATGATTGAAAAACTACTAATATAAACTAAGATGTTGACTGATGTTTCTGCACTAAGAGCATCTGACTTTTAGCACTGGCCTTGATTACACAGGAGATGGAGCAGCCATTACAATTCAGAAAAAAAATCCAATAAATCATTGTCAAATTTTGTAACCATTTGTTTCAAGCTCTTACTTTAGTTGATAGCCTCCACATTTGTATGGTTAAGTCATTGTTGCTGTGTTTCCTTTTGGTTTTTTTTTTTGTTTTGTTTTTCGTGACCCCAATTCCTTGTCTCCCTTCATTGTGCGGGTCTTGTGGGTGTCGTGAAGGTTCATTCCTGTACCCCTAGACAGAATCACTCCCTCTAGCTGCCTTTTCTAGCACCATTACACTTAAAAAAATGAAAAATGCACAAACAACAAGCAGTGACAGCGGCGACTCCTCACCCATTGTCCCAGATGAATTAGGGTAGCATGCTGAGGAAAGGTGCATGGAACAGCTGGATATGGTACACAGGGCCACGCTCCTTTCCGAGCATCACCTTCCAGCCCCCATCCAAAAAACATGCATTAGAATGTAGGAAAAACCTTCTAGAAACATCTCTTAGCCAACTGCAGACTTTTCTGTTGCCACACAAGTGCAAAAAAAGGGGCAGGATGTGAACCTGTAGAATTTTTTTTTTCGGTTTTTGAAACTTTGTTTGGTGACAGAACACAAAAGGAAAAATTCCTACGCATACACATTAGGTCTGTCTCCACTTTTATAAAACTGGAATAAAATGGGAAAGTGCCATGTTTATAGTTCCTAATTGAAGTTTTAATGTCCTTTGACACAAAAAGATATATACATATAAGAGCTACGTAACCTTTCTTTTCCCCCCCCAACTGGACACGTGTCAAACCCTGTAGATTTATAGGGCAAAATGAGATTGGTCAGGAAAGAATTGTTCCTATAATTGGTAATCTGACACTATGTCCTTTTGCCATTTAGAAAGGTCCTCTTTTTCAGTTTATTCAAGTTTGTCTCTCTTCATGGTTGGTTTTTTTTTGTATGTTTTTTTCTCTCTGATAAAAAAAATATTCAGACTTTTGTAATCTGCGTATGCTGATCTTCATCAAAAGGTTCATTCTCTGGATCAGAGTCAGTGGTGTCAGAGTATCTATAATGATCAGGTTCATTGTCACTAACATCTGGTGTTACAGAAGTTGAACTGCTAGCCTCTGGGTTTGATGGCTCTTCTACTGTTTTTGTGAAAAATAGCTTCACCTGAGGAAGGAAGAAAAGAACATTTAAAAAGGGAACCCAGACTTCAACTGAGCACAGGCAACAAAGCAAATTTTAACAGCACAGGTTCTTTGCTACCCTGAGTCACACCTGTGCTCCTCTCCCCACAGAAAGGTTTGCCAGCCTCTCAGCACCACCCCTGGCTAAACAAAGGCCTGGCAAAGCAGCAGGATCTCTTCCAGCCCAGCTGCAGGAACTGTGTCTGGCTGAGCGCTCAGGTGTCCCTGAGCTGCAGTAGAACATCCCAGCACACCAGGCCATGCCACCACCCCACCGTCTTCCACAACTCCCAGAGCACCTGGAGATTACAGCAAGAGTGCACAGGAACGAATAGAACACTCTGTAATGAGCGACTTGTGTGTGGGAAGTCTGATCCAAGCAATACTCCAAGCAGCTATGACCATTACCTTCAAATGAGCACTGGCTGATCTTTTACGAGGAGGTTAGAAAATGCTGGAATTCGTACAAATGCCTTTTGCATGTTTAAAACACTGCTGGCAAAGGCTCATATTCCCCAAAGCTAAACTGCCAGGGTAAGGTATTCCCAGAATCACAGGACACTGGGGTTGAAGAGACCTATGGAGATGATCCAGTCTAACCCCTTGCCCAGGCACAGGAGCACTTCCAGGTGGGCTTGGAATGCCTCCAGAGAGGGAGACTCTACACCCTTCCCAGGCAGCTGTTCCAGGGCTCTGCCACACCCACGGAAAGAAGTTCTTCTTGTGTTGAGGTGGAACTTGTGTTTCAGTTTATGGCTTTTGCTTCTCATTCTGTCACTGGCACCACTGAACAGATCCTGGCACTCTCCTCTGCCATCCCCTGGAAATGTCTGTGTGGATTGATGGGATCCCCCCCCTCAGCCTTCACTTCTCCAGACTGACCAGGCCCAGCCCACACAGCCTCTCCTCATCAGGGAGATGCTCCAGACCCCAAATCCTCCTTGTGGCCCCCTCTGCTTCCCATGGAAGAGGCATCGCTGCAAATCAGTTCAGGAGTTCAGCTTGCCCAGCCCAGAACTCAGGCAATGCAACTGGAGCAGGGAAGATGCCACCTGGTCACCAGCTCTCCCACACTTCCAATGGCTTTGATCAACATCTGAAACAACCTGGAGAATCTCAACATCTACCAGCTCCCCCAAAAGCAGGTAAAAGTATGAAAGTACAAAGCTTAAAGCTTTGCTAAGTGATGGCAATACCAACACATGAACTCAGCTTCTACACAGCAGTTTCACATTGTCCCTCCAAAGGCAAGACAAACAAATCATGCAGCTTCTTTTCAGCTTTGTTCACACATAAAATATACTGACCTTGAAGTTTGGAGAGAAATATCTGTTGGCTTTGTCTTTATTTGCTTTGTCTAGATCGTTTTTTGTTAATGTAAGGATTAAATATTCCTTATCATTATCTGAGCGCTCTGTACTGAAAATACCATCAAGTTCCTGATCTGCAACTAGACTTCCATTTTCTACTTTGTCTGAATTTTCATCCAGTCCTATGAAGAATGTATTTACCCAAAAGTGAAACATTTTGTCCTGGGGGAGGAAGAACACAGAAAACAAGCTTGCTTTAGTATTCACTAATGGCACGTTAATTACACTGCTATCAACATCTGGTCAAAAACAGATCTGTAATATCAGGCAAAACTTGGACAACAGTATGTCATTTGTTACATTGCATGCAAAGACATTTTCACCACATCTCCTGGACAACACACAAAAATCTGCATCCATCAAGCTCAATTTTAACCAATTAAGCTTTTAGAGGTCACACATGGAGAGCTGGGCTTAAAACTATCATACCTGCAATAAAAGCAGATGGTAATACATTCAATAAGCTAAAACTTGTAGCCACGAGGCATAAACAGATTTTTTTTGCCCACACCTTGCCAAGCAATCCCTAAACCCAACAGGCAACCTGTGTGAACCAGCTGAGGTGAGGAATACTGAACCTCCCCTGTAACAGAAAGCTTTTCTTGTTTTTATACAGAAATAGCTACAATTGAGCAAAACAAGCCCACTACTACAGTAAAGGATTCATGGGTGCTTCGCTGAGATGCTTTCGCCCACTCAGACCTTTGCTGAGCAGCCCTAAGAGGAAGGCAGAGCCAGTGTCTGCTGTCCTGACACTCAGCAGGAAGTTTCTAGGGTGAAGCTGAGGCAGTGAGAGCTGAAGGATGTTCAGCCTAAGCAGAACTTGACAGAGGACCATCAGCAATCTGATTCTCCACTCTGCCACAGCTCCAGCTGTCTCAAGAGGCAGAACATCCCTGTATCAGAGATCCTGAAGGCTCTGGAGAAGCAGAGCCTTCTGCCAGCCCAGAGCTGATGTTTCCAAGGTCAGCTTTCCCTGGCAGCTTGGTCCTGACTGCACACCAAACTCCTCTCCATGTGACAATAAGCTACATCCACATGGTCTTTACACATGAAATCTTCTGTTTGACTCTGATGTAGCTTTTCAGGCCCAAGATCCAAGATGCAAATGGTCAGTATTGCTGCTAAAGCTGCAGGGAAAGGAACCCACTCCAGAACCTAACATTCCTTGGTGTTACACAGGACCAGAATACAAACTCACTCCTTTGGAGCTAACTTAAATATTTTGGTTTACCAAGGAGATTTAATTCCAGTTTCTTACTGGAAAATCCATGTCCTGCCCTATCTTCCTATTCATCTCTGCTGGTAAGGGGAATCAGAGGTGGACCAGAAGTGGTTTCAGAGTGTAAGACACGAGCAGGCCTCCTGCTGAAGGCAGTTTGGCACCAGCAAAACACCACAGTATTTTCCTGAGCCAATGAAAGATGGCAGGGGAGAGCTGGACTACTTCTTAACTCACACTCATCCTCCTCACAAATTTATTAAAACAAGATACTGGTAATTCACAAGTGTCCCTCTCCACCAAAGGTCAGCAGGCTGATTTTCAGTGTTTTAAGTAAAGCCTACAAAACCAATTCCAGCTTGTCTGCATTTTTGTAAGCACCAGAGAGACTCCAAGACAAAAGTTAAAAATCCAGCCAGGAACACTTCTGGTAGTTGAGCTCCCCACTTCACCACATGCCTCTCTCCAGCACTTTAGAAACCAATTCATCTGGCAAATGAGTGGTTTGGGGAGTCTAACAGACATTTGCCTCTGCCACTGAGTCCCTTCAAGCCATCCCATCTCTAAAGAAGCCTTGTTGGAGCCCATCCACGGGAGGCAGCAGTTAGCAGGTTCTTGCCAGGCCCTGCTTATATATTTCACACCCTCCTCTTTCCCCAAGAACAGCCTTAGAAATGCCCTGCCTGGGTGTGGAAGTTGAGGATGAGTATCCTGGGTTCACTCTGCTGGAAGGAAGAGGCAGCAGACAAAATCCCCATGAAGACAACCCCACTGTACCCCGATCCAGGCTCCTCCTCACCCACACAGTGAGGTCCCTAAGGAGGTGAGATGTTCATTCCTGCTCAAACCAAAGGGCCTGCTCAGGTCAAAACAGACAAGCAACAACTTTCCTGCTGAAAAGCCCACTGGTGTTGGTCCCCAGTGCCACCTCTGTCACCTCCAGGGAGGGGAGGACACGCTGCAGGGGATGGATGCTTGGAGAGTGGCTCCTGTCACCAGCAGGAAAGCAGTGCCAGAGGAAAAGAGGCCACTGGATGGGAATCAATGCAAGCAGAAGGCACAGTTTCGTCATGCCTCACCTTCAGCTCCATGACTGGAGAACCAGGAGGGATTCAGTTGGCACTATAGGGGCTGGGGGGACTCAGCTTCACTGACAGGGGCTGACAGACAAAAAACCTCTCACTAGTCACTTTTACTCTGTGTTCCTTGGGATAAATTTGCAGAGGTCCTCAGGGACTCAAAACAAACAATACAACTCAGCTGAGCTAGTCATTTCTCCTTTTATCTCCCTCCAGCTTTTTAAAGCATCAAGTAATTTTGCTTTCCTTCCCGCTACACAACTTCATTAGCCTAAAAAACTGAGTTCATGGGTCTTGGAACATGGCATGGCCACTCAAATTGAGGGAAGACTTGGTCATGTTTTTTGGAATTTGCTCTTAAGGCTGATAACCGTGTCACTGTTTTCACTGAAGAGCAAATCCATTATTCAAAGTGAGGATTCAGCTAAAGCGTCAGGACCCAAGATATTCATGGGAGACAAGGAAGAAATATGATGTAATATGGGCCAAAGATAGGAATTTTAAAAATCAAGGCATGAATTCAACTCAGGCTTTATATAGCAAATCAAAATACCAGACCAAGTGCTCACATAACACAAGTTAATGAATAGACTTCTGAAAAAAAAAAAAGTATTAGAGACTGTTTTTCAATGTGTTTTGCTTCACTTCCAGTTACATCACAGACATCTGTTAAAAANCTTCTTCCCATAACCAAATCTGTGCCATAAATCTCCAGTGCAGTATCAGATGAGACGGAGGCTGATTTAATCCCACAATTCTGACAAACAGTGCTTGTCCCTACCTCATGCAGTTTCTCAGACTGACAGAGAAACATTTTCTACTCTAGAGTTGGTTTCTAGCTGCAGACTGAGAACCAAATCCAAAATTTAAGCCATCAATCAGGAGCTCCCATGTCCTCCTGAGAGCTTAACTTTTGCAGAGAGATCCACAGGTACTCAGAGTCACTCTGCAGCACCCACTGAGGCTTTGGAGATGCTCTCCAAGAATGGAGATCATGGTTCAGCCTGTTCCCCAGGCCTGCCTGATGGAACTTCCTGTACCATTTTCAGATCAACACTGGCTCTTCTGACATTTTCAGAGTTCATTCCTCAGCGTTTGCTTAACAGCAACTGTCCAAAGTCTTGTTGAACTCTACAGCAGAACTTATTTCTAGACTTGAGAGATGAAATGCAACTGCTCAAACAATGCTGTCAGCCCTCCTATGCTAGAGTCTGGGGATAAAACAGCACTGACTCTCACAAATTAAACCCACATCAACATTGCCCTCTCATCTGTACTGGGAGGACACCCCAAAAAAGGTCTCCTTCACCCTCAGGCTCTGAAGGCAGGAAGATGAGGAGAATTCTGTATTATTTTTAAACAGCCTCCCATTGAACCAAGTGATCTAAGGATACTCTGAAATACTTTCAGATTATCATGTCAACATCAATAAATAGAAGAAAAAGGTTTTGCCGAGATCCATTGGAAGCAAAACTAGAGTGACTACAGCAGCAGTCTGTGATGGAAAAAGCTACAACAAAAAGCCATGCTCAAAAAAAAATCCCCCAAATTACTAACTTCTACCCATCAGAAATTCATATACAGTCACAGCACTTGAGCCTCAAGCCATTTTGTTCTCATGTGAGCATGCATTTCATTCTGGAAAGGAAGTAGCTACAGCTCACTGAAGAAATAGTCTGAGAATAAAGTAAACAACTTGATTAGACAAGAAAAGACCAAGAGAGCTGGGGACTTCCTAACTGATGCCAGGTGGCAGAAACTATGGAAGGGATGAAACCTTGCCAAGGCTGTCAGCCCTGTACCAATACCCCAGTGGCACCAATGATCCCATGGCTGAGGTCAGCTCCCAAAAGCCACTGAATTTGCTTAAATTAACTTTTGCCATTAAAAGAAAGGACATGTGTCTGTGCTTTAAATCTCACACTGACTCTGCAATGTTAGGTGTTCGAAGTCATTTAGGTTTGGTTTGGTTTATGGATACCCAAAATGAACCTGAGAAAAATTGAGGAGGGCCCTCCTTACAGAGAGCTCTGCAAATAATGGTGTTCTTCAAAGGACTGGGAAATTTGGAAGCAAGGACAGTTGAGGGAATCTGGGGCACTTCAGCTGAGATCAGTGTTATCAAACAACAAACCAGAGCCAGGGCAAAGAAGTTTACTTCATCTCCAGAGATAAAACTCAGCCATTCTCCAGCCTGAGGCTCAGAATGGATCAGGAATTACACTTTTAATTGATCTTATTTGGCTTTTTATTATGCCAAAGTTAAAATGCACACTTTTCATTTGGTCAATAGGTGATGTCTTTAAGACTTGTTTAGCTACCTATAATCTGGTAATAGAAAACCTGGAAAGAACAAGAAATCAGTGACAGGCAACAGACTTATAATTCCACTTTTCATAAACCTGGTTGACAAACCAGAATCTCTGAAAGATAAGATGCTGTTATACTCCTAATTATGCTGTTCCTCATGAATTAGGTGATCATTGCACAAAGGGATCTTTAAAACCCAAGTCTCCCCTGTGGAGGGCCTTTGCTTTTGGGGTTTTGGGTGAAAGTTGTGTAGACAGCTGATGTAGAAAAGGAACAAGCACAGATGTGAAACACCTGGACAGAGAAATGTGTTCAGTTTGAGCCAAGGCAGGTTCTTCTGGCACCAATGTTCCCCTTTGCCCTGTTCTCACCTTATTCACTTCATGCAACAACCTGTCCAAGGACCAAGGGTAAGGATCAGCTCCGACATTTGCAGCAGAGCTAAGAGAGATGATATTACCAGAACTGTGCAACATCTCACACCTATTTTCCTCTGTCCTCCATTCATACTGAAAACTGAGACAATAAGACACTTGATTCAACAGATATTTTAAAGATATTATCAAGGTGGGTTTTTTTTACTGGGTGATGAAGGGGCAGTTTCCATCTCAGAAAAGCTTGCAGATGTGAAAAGAACCACCTTCACAATTTCTCTGGTTCTACCAGGCCAAAAACACTGAGAAACTGAGCACCTCTGCACTATCTGTAATCCACAGAACCCAAACAGTTCAGGTATTTGATAAGAATAGACAAAAATGGAAAAAAAAAAAAAAAAAATTCAAACAGCTATATTCAGAGACTACAAAGATTCTGAAGAAATGAAACCACAATCTGACACTCTGAAATTAAACCCCAGCACAGCAATCCTCCTGCTGTGGTTCTGCACTTCTACACGCTCCTGAAGACCCAATTCATGCTGCAGAAACCGCATGTGCTCATGAGGGGCTCTCATTATGCTGTCTCTGGACCTCTTTGCTCTCTCCGGGGTAAAACAAACCCAGGAGTTTGTTCCTGGGACTACAGAGCCAAGACCCAGCAGCTGACCTGCACACTGGTGTTTCAGGGATGGGCAGGGCAGCACAGCACTTCCCATCAACCTGTCTGCAATCCATGTGTTACTGGAGATGGCAAAGAAACAACAAACTCAAAGGCCAGATAGGAGAGAGCAGATAAATCAGACCTTGTCTCAGATGTCAGGGTTTTGCATCATCTCCTCCCTGAAATCCCTCATGTTTAGCCCACAGTACTCATCTGGGTGCTCCTTTAAAAGACTCTTCTCAAAACTGGCTGCTGCATGTCAATCATCTCAGCTTTGAAGCAGAATTTCTATTTTTCAAGTGCTTTTACAGTCTCTGTACTGCACACAACTACACTGACTAACTAAAACATCTCACCAAACAGGCAGAGAAGGAAAACAGGGCCACTAAGGAACTGTCCAGAAAATTTGCAGACACCAGCACATGAATTAAACTTGTTCACACAACAGCCCACACAAGTGTGCATGTATATCCACACAGCTGGCAGGTATAACCTGTGTGCACAGCTGTAAGTGATGTTACCTCACCACTTCTTTGTCTCCTGATCCACTTTAGCATTTCCTACTTTTATGAATTCACTCACTGAATGCTCTGAAGTTTTCTAACCTCCATTCAACAGGGAGTAGCAAATACCAACATAGCCTTTAATCAGCACAGTCTCATCCTCACGTTTCACAATGGTAGATCAAAAGTGGCTCCACAAGCACCAGAACTAAAGAAATTCTAGGTTTCAGCTTTAAGAACTGGCTGACTTTGGATTCAAAGTTAGTCCTAGATTAATTTTTTTCCCCAACACAACTGAGATCCTACTAAAATCCTCAGCTCTCAGGGAATTCTCTAAACCTCTCATGTCAAGGCACTGCAGCTGGGAACAGAGAGGTGGTGGAAGAGATTGCAGAGATACTTTTACCAAGTGCGTGGGAACTCAATTATCTCAGAAATTCAGCTAAATTTGACAGATGGGTACAAATCAGCCAACAGCACAGACAGGATCTTCTGTGCCTGCTCAAACCTCAGGAAAATTCAGTGGAGAAAACAGCTGGAGTTAACTTGCTCAGTATGCAAGTCTATTTTTAGAAGGTAAATGTTTCTTCCTCAATTAGATTATTCACTACTACCCAAACGACTGCAATACAGACCCAGGATCATTTTTATCCAACCTTTGTACTTAAATCTCTCCAACTCCCCAAACATCCAGCTTTCATTTTGTGGTCGATTGGCTCATTGGGAAAACCAGACATCAAAGAATTAAATGCCATGAGAATACACATCCCTGAAAAATAACCAACATCCCAACCCCCAGCATCAGGGGCTGGCTTGACAATGTTTTCCAGAAAAAGCAAGGAAACCAACCTTTTTCAACATCTTGTTCTGTTTGTGGAAAAATTCCACTTTGATATCACCGCATACCGGCAAAGGTTGAGGGAATTCAAAGTACATGTACTTGTCTTCACGTCGTGAGGGTCCTGAAGGGGAGGTGAATATCTTTACCTTTAGCTGGTACACCACAAACTGAGGATCTGTGTGACAAAACAGAGTGTCACTTGGTGAGAAAAGCCTCAAAAGTGTCAAAAAGCACAACATTAGCAGCAGAAATCGCAAGCTGTGATATTTTCAAAGTTAACGAAACTTCTGTTAAGGGTTTAGCACCACAGGGGATCAAACTTTGCCAGATGCTACTGGAAACCACCTTAGAGATTTCTGTCCTTCATGGCAATACTTTCAGGCCAGCAGGGAGTTCCTATAACGTTATTTCTTTTTAATACAAAAACCGCAAAATGTTTTAATGTTAAATGTTTTAATACAAAAACTGAAAAAAAACCAAATACTTGACTTTTCCCCCTCTCCTCTCTATCATACAGACCAAAGCGAGAGGTTTTATTCTCTCTCACCTCTTCTTCCAGTTGCAGAGTGGCTGGTCATGTCAGCACAAACAAGCAAAAACAAAACTGAACATTAATACTGAAAACCAACCACCAGCAGCAGAGCCCAAGCTAGCCCTGTAAATCACCATCGCCAGAGAAGTGCCAGTCATGGCATAACTTCCCCAATTAAATTTGCAGGGGTAGCACTGAAATTAAAAGGGGGTTTTTGGAAGTTTAGGAAGAGTTGCTTCGGAAATGGTCAGGTCAGACACCCCTGTAGAGCTGTGTAAGTCCCTACTAAACACAATCACACTGTCCTGCCAAAGGCTCCAGTGATGGAACTATTACTTGCAAGCTCAGAGAATCCCCAGGATGGTTTGGGTTGGGAGGGAACTTAGATCCCATCCAGTCCCACCCCTGCCATGGGCAGGGACACCTCCCACTATCCCAGGCTGCTGCAAGCCCCAAAGTCCAACCTGGCCCTGGACACTTACTGGGATAGCCACAGCTGCTCTGGGCACCCTGTGCCAGAGCCTGCTCACCCTCCCAGGGAACAATTCCTTCTACATCTCTCACCTAAATTTCCCCTCTGGCAGTGTCAAGCCATTCTCCCCTGTCCTATCACCACAGCTCCTGTTGCAGGGTCCCTCTCCAGCTCCTCTGCAGCCTCTTCAGACCCTGGAAGGGGCTGTGAGGTCTCCACACAAGTTTCTCTTTCTGCCATTATCCCCCTCAAATCCTCAGAGCTGTGAAACTGTGTTATCCCCTCATTCTGCCCTAGAGGCTGGACTCTGCTGTATCAGAGACTTTGAAGCAGCAGAATGCTAACAAGGAAAGCAGATTGAAAGTTATCATGTTGGTTAAATTACTGCCATCACAGCTGACAACACGAGTAAAGACACAACACAGACCATCGATTTCACATTCTGAAAAATCACTGAGAACTCCACAGAAACTTAAAATATTGCAGCATGCAACTGCTGAGCTTGATAGTTAATTTATCTTCTCAGGTGCTTGGCCAATCTGTTGTCTATCCCAATGTCCTCCTGTGTTTACCCCAGCTGCCTCCCCTGGACACACAAGTCAGCACTCACTTCAGCAGTTCAGACTCACAAGTGCAGCACAGCTCATCCTAAACATTAAATAAGTGGTAACTGCAGAAATCTGTAACCTCCACACCTCTTCCCTAAGGCAGATGGGTTTTGGCACAGGATCCTCCCTCACACCTCCTCTACAGCCTGACAAGCACCTCCATTGTTTCTTGTGTCTTTCATTTTCAGGTACTGTCTCACAACAATATTTAACAGGGCATTTTAATCAAAGCCACAGGAGGCACTGGAATTAATTACACATTGCTGTAATTCCCATAGCAAAACCATTAGATTTTTTCCACCACCAAAAAACAAGCACGCAACACAAGGCAGTCACTGCCCTGTAACACAGCCCACAGGACAGAGCAGAATTTGTTTTTGTATTTCAAAGCTTCACGAAATCTGCTGTTCCTCACTAACATAGCGTATCAGCAGATGACAGTAATCATTTTCAGGTGTATTAATGCTTTAGAAACCTCCACATAAAGAAAAGTTTATTCCAGAGTTAATTAGGTATTTACCCAATTGAACTGATTCATTTATTTATTTTTTTTTTTTTAACATCATGGGAAGAATGATGCAGCTGCATTGGAAGCCAACATGCCATTAGGCAAATGTTTTTCAGCAATTCATGTTTCCCAAGAGTTGCTGTGCTAAAAAAAACAAAAGGGAGGCTTTTCATAAAAGTAAGGAGCAAATACCCAAATGTATACAGAATGGTAGAGTTTCCATCCCTGGAGGAGTCCAAGGAAGGAGTGGATATCCCACTCAGTGCTCTGGGGTGGGTGACAAGGTGGGGACTGCTCACAGGCTGGACTCGATCTTGGAGCTCTTTTCCAGCCTCAATGGCTCTACATACGGAATCACTTCTCTTCAAACCATTAAAACACTTGCAAATTTAAAACTGGAGTAAAACAATCAGGAGTCCTTCACAGACTACACCTGGGAGGATCCCAGTGGACAGAGCCCACTAAGGCAGCAGATTCCGGATTGTGAGGTGGTCACATGTGACTTTCTCCAAGATGTGCAGCTCTTGGTGCCATCACCTCACCCAAAATGCCAGCAGGTTCCCTAGCAGGGGTGAGGGGGTGCTGGTACTTACTGCAAGTTCCGCCGCTGAACATGGGAATTGTTTCAAACATCATCTTGTGGAACAGCAGTGCCACTGGTCTGTAATCCAGGTGATTCTTTAACAGGTAGCTATAGTAGTACACATAGCGTCTCTGACTGGGAATTGTCACTCCCTAAACAGAGGAAAACAAGTGTCAGAAACCTTGGATCAGCATCACTGACAGGGCTGGTGCCCATCACCTCCAGCTGAAGCACATCAGGCCCAAAGGAACAGCTCATTCCCTGCGGAGCAGCCCCCAGCACACAGCAGGGCACTGTGGAAAGGCTGAGGGAATTGGGATCCTTAAGCATGGAGGAACCTGGCATGACAAAGACAAGGGGGAATGGCTTCCCCACTGCCAGAGGGCAGGGCTGGATGGGATACTGGGCAGGAATTGTTCCCTGGGAGGGTGGGCAGGCCCTGGCACAGGGTGCCCAGAGCAGCTGTGGCTGCCCCTGGATCCCTGGCAGTGTCCAAGGCCAGGTTGGACTTTGGGGCTCAGAGCAGCCAGGGATAGTGCAAGGTGTCCCTGCCCATGGCAGCAGGGCTGAAAATACCCTCTAAGACCCTTCCAACCCAAACCCTTCTGTGATTCTGTGCTCTCCAAACATCCCTCTCCAGCAATGAAGCAAAGAATGCAGATTTTTCCCATTTCTTAAAAACAAACACCACAGACATCCTGAGGGTCACATCAAGAATAGTCTCATGCTGCTGCTTTTCTGGGGATAGAGAGCATCAAATGTTTAACATGAGGTGCCTTGAACGTACTCTAAAGCATCCCTACATTTAGGAATCCTAAAATGTACCACTACAGGAATTACATTTTGACAGCACTTTAAGTCTAATGTTTGCTAATATCACTGTGCTCAAGACTGATGCTGCCTTCTCTTTACAAAGCATCCTAGAATATTTTTCCCAAAAATGTGGAAGTTTCATGCCCACATTTTTGTGCCTAACAGCCCAAAGTGTTCACACTCTGAGGTAAACGTTTGCCTTGAGAGCATAAAACCTAAGAATTTTTTTATTACTGATTTTAAATCAGCTCAAAGCTTCCAATAAGGGAACAGTTTTAAAGCTCTGTGAGCCAATACTTTCAGGTTAAATTGATAAACAATTGTTTCGTTCCCAGAAAATGCATTACACGGTCTAGAACAACCTGTTACTGCATACTTGCAGCAGTATCAGTAAGGAATCTTTCTGATTAAAACTGAATGTGGAATTGGAATAAACTGGAGAGAAACAAGAATTTTTCATACATAACCTGTGAGCATTTGATGACAAAACCTAGACTTCCTATTTCTATAAACTTTTAGTTTCACCTCACAACAGCCGGGAGCTAAGGGTAGCCAGAGTGCTTTTAATTTAGTAAATCTCTATTCTGCACACATGAAAATAGTCATTTCCTGCCATTAAAAAAAAAATGTTGGTAATTATGTCTCCTTATCACTTCAGCTGCTTCTAAATTACACAAAAGCCCTTTCCCTGCAGCACTTGCACAATGACCTTCCCAAGCAGCCTTGTCCACTGGCCGTGGTTTTGGCTCAGATGTCCTCAGTGCTTATCACACCCACCCCCTTAAGGGAGCTCGAAAGTTCTCTTTCCTGGGATCCTGGACTGAGCAAATCCCAGCCTCAGAGCAGGCCAGCAGTGCTTGCCAGGGCTGCCAGGCAGGAGAGAAGCACAGAGCTGAGGAGAACACATCCTTCCCTGCCCACAGCTTCCTCGTGCCATAATGGATGTGTCCTATAGAAAAACCCCAGGACACCTGGCCAGGACAAGCAAGGCTGGGACCAGAACCAAGGAAACACTTTCACACTAACTGTCAATCCTACAGTAAAGCCAGTTCTTGTCCAACAAGGCAGTTTTAGCCCTCCAGTTTGACTTCCTGGAGACACAGCCTTTAGATCCTGAGACCCTAAGACCAGTCCCACTGAAGCAGAAGTCAGGAGTTCTCCATTTCCAAAGGTCTGAATTCCAAACAGAACACATTCATAACAAACCAACAATATTCCAAGGGGTGCAAACCAACCACCACTCACTTTTACTCCAGAAGAATAAGGACAGGGAAGTAGTTCAAGCTTGTATTTCCCATCTATCACTATTTTTAAATGGATGTGAGATAAGCTCCTCTGGTCCCTATGCCAGAGCTCCCAGGACATCCCAAACATTGCCAGGTGCTGCTTCTGGTTCTCCTCTCAATGTAGCACAGGCAGGACTATGAAGAAAAATATTTTGGAAACAATATTCCCATGTTCCCTTTAGGAACACACCCCACTGTGAGAGTGAAGCTGCAGCCTCAGAGCAGGCCTAGGGCATCTGAGCATCTCCAACAAACAGGCACCACAAGTGCCGAGCTCTGACTTCAGACATGGGATCTCTGCCCTGCTCAGAGGGTCATTCTGAGGCTTCCTCACACAAAGTAATTGGTTTTCACTTTCTGTTCAGTTATAGCAACACCACAAACACAGCATGGTCTGAGTTGGAAGAGACTTAAAGCTCATCCAGTGCCACCCCTGCCATGGGCAGGGACACCTTCCACTGTTCCAGGTGGCTCCAAGCCCTGTCTTGTCCGAGCCCCAGCCTGGCCTTGTGCACTTTCCAGGGATCCAGGGGCAGCCACAGCTGCTCTGGGCACTCCCAACCGTTGCTGGGAAGAATTCCTTCCCAATATCCCATCTAACCCTACTACATTAGCATGAAGCCGGTTCCCTTGTCCTGTCATTCCAGGTACTTGTAAGGAGTCTCTCTCCATCTTTCTTTTCAGCTCCTTCAGGTACTGGAAGGCCACAGAGGTCACCCCAAGGCTTCTCTTCTCCAGGCTGAACAACTCCAATTCCCTCAACCTTTCCCCATGTGAGAACTCTGAGGAGCCATCCTTGACAATAAAACCATACAGTGCTCAAAGAATGCTTCTGAGTGGATCATCTCCAACACTTGAATAGCTGATCCCTGTCCACTGAGCTTCCTTCCAAGCCTAATCCTCACCACAAACACTCTCCAAGGCAGAAGCAGGAATAAATAAATAAAGACCTTCTCCAACTGTAGGAAGGTAAGCTGCCAGTCTGTCACCACAGTAGTGTGTGGGATAAACTAATCACTTCAAACAGTGGAAGCAGCAGCTTCTCTAGAGGACTTCTTGGGGGGTTACTTCTTCCCCAGCTCTGACAACAGACAAATAGAGTTCTTCATCCCATTTGAGTAAACAATTTTTCTCCTTCAGTTCAAAAGGAAAATAAAAATCACTCCTATTCTTCAGTGGTGGAGACCGACAGACACAACCATGCAGCCCACACTTCCTAATCTTCACTACTCCCTTCTTCTAAGTTCCCCCCACTACAATGAGTTTCAGAAGCCAAAAGAGGCAGCTTGCAGACGAAATAAAACACCCCATGAGAGAGTTTGGTCAGAGACAGCCAGGGCTCTGCCATGCCTTGCTGCTCAGCACAAGAACAGTCTGAGCCTCACCTACAACAACTCCCACTTCTTGGTGCAAAGGCTTCTCTGGAGCTGCTTCTCCCAGCATACACTTGGGAAAAGCTGGCTCCAGAAGTACTCAGGGCTGTGCTCTTGACCAATTAGTCATACTTCCTCTTGCAATTAGACTCACACTTCCTGCCAGCACAGCCAGAGTCCTCGCAGCAGCACTCTGCCCTGAACATTAATGGCAGCAGTGATTGTAGCTGGGCTGCCCTCAGCAGCTACAGATGCAAAGTGGGCACCCTGTCCTCATTTTAAATCACAAAAATCAGGCCCTTATTAAAGCCAGTTTTCCTTTATCATATCTATGTTGGCCTAAAAAGAAAGAAAAAAGGCATTTGGCTTGTCCCTTTGTGCAAGCAGCTCTTTTGATGCCTCATTGACTTTGAATTGAGGAAGTCAGTTATACAAAGGTGTGGTGAAATATCAAATCAGAGAGCAGCACTTGACATATAACGCTGACATATGGGCCACAAGGGAAGAAAAGGCTCCAGAAACCTGCACTAGAATACCTGTTTATAAACACTACTGAAGGATTATGTGAATCACATGTTGCCCACTGGCCACATCAAGATAACCATGCTCAAGTGGAGCTGGGAAGGGAAAAAAGTCAACTCTTGTAGTAGAGACACTGAAACCAAAACAAGTTGCTGGTTACAGACAGTATTTACAGTCAAGTAAACAAGGCTCTCGTTACTCCTGTTTACTGAGTTCTCCCTCCTCTCCAAAGTGCCCAAGGTACCCCTGGGGTGCTGATAAACACCCAACTAGCAGAAATACAACCTTCTTTTCACAAAAGGGAAACTGAGACACAGCATTTCACTGTGTCATTGTTCAGTTCTGTCATTTTCATGCTGCTTTATCCAGCTCTGGAGATAACCCTTATCAGCAGGAATAATCTACTCAGCTTATTCAGCACACTGCTCATTCCTAGTCTCTCATGCACCTTTACCAAAAGCCACAAACTATTGAAGGGAAACCTTGACCTTGTCTCCACTCCAGCATTACACCACAACCAACTCAGCTGGTACATGGAATAACAGCTCCACCACATCAGCAGAGCAAACTGAGGAGTTACTTGTTCCTTCCAATGAATTAACAACCAAAATTCTATAACTTCTTATGTGAGACTTCTGCGCTCAAGAGCCTTCAGACATGAGACCAACACATTGTGGAATGAATACCTTGTGTAAATACTCCAGGAACAGGGAGAGCTGTGTGCTTAGAGAGGTTGAAACTGCCTGCAGGGATGATCCCATTTGAATCCCCTGTTGCTCAACCAACATGCTCAGGGAAATAATGGAAGACGAGCAGGGAAGCTTGCTAAAATGACCTTAGAAGTCACATCTTACCATCTTTGGAGAAGATTTCAAATAAGGAGGTTAAATTCTCATTAATGGGGCCTAACCCTGCCAGAAAGGTCCTTAACTACCCTTTACTGACAAGGGGCATCCAACAATAAGGGCCTTCCAGCTGGGATATTTCCCTATGCATCTCCAAACCCCACCACAACAGCTGAGGGAACCTGAGGAGATGAACAGCTCATCCATTCAGGCAAAATCAGCTGGAACAATCCTCTTATTTGGGCTGAAAATGCTGAATGAGAAAGTTCACTGCCACCCTGATGCACCACGCAGCAGAACAGTGTTGAAAAAGCCATTTAAAATTAACTGTCCAGGTGCTCTTGACCAGGATATGTCAAAACCAGGTTTAGTGTTGTGACTAAAGGCTACTGCTGCTTAGGAAAGCTTTTCCATTTCCAACTGCATTGATCCAATCCTATTGGAGATTAATCAGACATCACAACTTAAAGGGTTTGAACATCAAATGGATGAAAAGCAGCAGCTGCAGGTAGAGGGACAGAAGAACAGCAACAGCTCACCTTCTTGTCTCTGGTCCTTACTTCCCCATAGAAATCTAGGGCTTCTTGGGCCCTTAAAAACTTGCCTCGATGCAACAAATATGCACAAATCATTACACCAGTTCGTCCCTTTCCAGCTTTACAGTGGATTGCTGCCACATGATTGTCATCTTCACTTAGCCACTGGTCAAGATCTTCACAAAAAGGTTTGATGAGCTCCAGCTGTGGTGGGTTATGGTCTTCAAAAGGGTACTGTGCAACTGCAGGGAGAAGGAGGAATTCATCAGAACCTCAAAAGGCAAAGCAAGCTCAGGTCACCTTTGTGACAAGCATGTAAAAAGGAAGTTATCCAATAACCCCCACCCCATCTTACATATTAGTATGTATTTTCAATTCCAGTATTATTCAGTGTATCATAAGCACTGCATACATTTCTCCATCAATCTGTAAGCAGGAATCCTAATTCATGGAGCAACTATTTCACACCTCTACTGAACTGAGTGGCACAGGCTCTGTAACATGAATTTTCTAGAATTTAAGAGCATGCTGGCACACAGAATAACCTTGTGAAAAGCCATTACTCCAGCAATAATTAAACTATCTGCTGAGAGAGAACAAGGCCAGACCTCAGTCACTGAGCAGACAACAGGAACTTTGCTGAAAAATTACTGAGCACAGTTGGGTCTACATTGGGAACAAACTCTCAGAATCTGCTCTCTCTGCCTTGTGGAACAAAAACCTGCCATTTCCATATTTCAAAAATGGTCATTGGGAGAGAAATCTCAGGTAAGGCACTGGCAATACTGATGGGGTTTAGAGCCAAAGCACTGAACAACGCTGTCCTTTCTGATATGGGTGTATTCACACACACTTTTCCATTTAGGGATGAAAAGAATTTCAAGCAATGCAGGAAATGCAAGAAAACTCAAGAGAGCAAAAAATAAGCACTAAGCATCCAAACTTCTCCCACCTCAGATCAGATGAGGGACAATATCACCCTGAGCAGCAGAATGACACACAATGTTCTGGTTTCAGCAGAACAGCACTTGATGAAGTGCACCCCAATTCCCCACCAACAGCCTTGGGATCTGATAAACACAACCCTGGTTCACTTCAAAATTCTCAGCCAGAAACACCACTTCCTTTTCTGGGCTAAAAATGAATACATTTCATTTTTTGGCAAGTGTCTGTATTGGTTTCGTAAGCACCACTCAGTAGTCACACACGCAAGGCTCCTTTTGATGAATCCCCAAGGACTCCAAGAGCACAAGTGAGGGATGAAGTTATGGAACTGCTGAAGGACTGCAGGACAAGTCCACAGCCTTTTGGAGGGATCAACAAGTTTATTCACTCTCACTACAGACTGCCCCCTTCACATCCCAGAAAAAATGGGGAAGCTGATCTTTGCTAAAGAGGCAACACATGTTGGTGGAAGAGTTTGGGAAAGTTTTGTTCATGTTTGTACACAAACGCACAAAATCTTCCACATGGAAGATCCAAGGGCTCCGCAAATGACCCCCAAAGTTTTATCTGAACTTAAAGATAGAATTTATTTAGAAATCCCTAGCTGCAAAAATGCTGCAAATTTGTCTGTATAGCTTTGAGTCTATTGCAGCTACAGCCAGCAAGGCTTCCACGAAAAGGGAGTAAAGAAGTCCTGAAGGAGCAGCCTGAAAACTCCCAAGTAGTCACAGGAAGCTGAACATGCTCTCCAAGATTGGGAATCCATGACAAACCCTGTGGTACTTTCTTCAAAGATGAAATGAGTGCCCTGGGATGGTGGAAGAGGAAGGAAACATTAAGCTGCACTGCCTTGAGCAGGGCCTTGAGAAGGCGCAGATCCTCCATGGATTTCGATTCCTTACAATGGAACACACAGCCTGGAGAATAATCCTGCTTGCTCTCTCCCAGCCCTTACACATTGCAAGAAGAATCCCATAGCACACAGAAGAATTTAAAAGTCTATGGCAAAGCAGAAGACAATTCCAGCATGGAAGGACTTCAGAAACTGGAAAACCCATGGACACAAAGCTACTTCCCAAAGCAGATGAAGAGCTTTCAGTGTTTGGGGTTTAATGTGATGCAAAATCATCCTGGGTGAATAATGAACTATTCTGGTGTTTCATGCTCAGTACAAATCAGAAGTTCCCTTTGCAGTCACAGTTCACTTAAGGAGATTTTCAAGTAGAACTTTTGTTCCTCTACTAAGGGAAGTCCTGAGTCACCAATTTGGTTATCTGAGGTTAACTAATTCGGGGATGAAAATTAAAAAATACAGCATGTCTTGTGCAGAGGAGCTGTGAAAGGTGCTGTCAATAAACAGCATTTGGGGCTGGGATTGACAGCGAAGGGAGCTGAGCACCCCCGTATCAAAAAGCAGAAATTAAAGCAAACATATGTTCTGGCCATATTAGAACATGTCCTCTTCTCTTCTTATCCAAAGCACTGCTCAAGCAGATCCTAAAATACATTTTTCTGGCTGGTGAGTATGGAGCGAGGTTTCAGGGCACTGTCATTCAACATTGTAAGAGCAAATCACAAGTGCCGACGACTTCAACAAGACAATTTCAGTCCTTCTATATTCAGACATTAAAGCAGCCAATTACATTTTGGTCACGTTCTAAACCCTCTTCATAGCTAGATGGATGGTTTAAAGCAATAATAATGAAAAACAGAAGTTGAGCCATTGCTATGATGCAGAATAAGCCCAAAATTTGTTCATCTCCTACGATTCTGTAGGCACAAGGACTCCTCATCTACCCTTACCTGAAGCATAGAAACCACAACTTCTCAGCAAGAAATGCTCCTCTGCCCAAAGAACAAAGGTAAATCTGCATTTATTTCTTCATTACCTGGGGAGGTAATACTGACACAACAGCTACATCAGTATGCACTCACAAGGATCTGGTCAAAAGACACCCCTGAAAGGTTCCTCACTGCTTTTGGTAGCTCTGCAGAGTGTCTAAGACCCAGCTCATCTCTAAGAGACATCACATGGGAATTAATCTTTGTTTTTAGCATCTGAAGGTTCTGCCAGATCTTCCAAAAGTTGCTTTATACACATAGTGATGGTGGCTTAAGTGCTCTCCGTTTTCATTCTTCATAAAAACCAGACTCCTCTGAGCGTCACATGTAAATTGTACAAGGAGTTTGTACTTCACTGAACTGAAACTTCTGTGTAACCCATTCTGCAGAATTTTTTTTTGCAACTGTAGAGTTTTTTATTAGATCTTGATCTTTAACTGTCAGGAACACACTTTTTTGAAAGCACCGAGAATATAGCAAGTTTTTCCAATGACTCAAAGCAATCTGACATCATTCCTTGTGCCCAAATCTCCTATGTGACTATTCATCAGCTCCTCCTTTAGGCCTTCATTCACTGAGGTTTAAAGAGAACACACATTAGGCGGTAAAAACTTACCTCTGCAGTTAAATTTGGCGGTGTCATAATGTCTTTCAGCACATCTGAAAAAGAAAAATAGACAAAGAGTTCAAGACAAGTCTCTGAGGCACTCCCAGCATCTGTTACACCATGGAAAATCATGCATGCCCATCACCTTTATGATTTAAAACTAGAGGTTACACACAGAAAAAACTGCTTTGCAGTAGACTGCTCACTAAAATGTGAATTATTTTACTGAAAGGCAAATACCCTCTGGTAATTGTAGTCCATGGCTGTGTTTTACACAGTGTGACTCAATTCTTGCAAGTATTATTACCTTCTAACCCCGTGCATGAGCAGCTCCATCACTGGAGCAGCTTTCTGCTGCCAAAGACATAGAGAGCAGACAGCTGTGACCTTCACCCAGGGGATCCTGAACTCAGCACACAGGTCAGGGTGCCTCAGCAGCAGTGTGGGTGCTCAGAGCAAGGGGGATCACAAGGACATGGCAGGAGCACCACAAGCCCCACTGAATATTATCACAGACATCGCTGGTATCAAGCAGAGACTGTGACACTGCTCTGCCACTTAGCATTGATCCCTGAATTTAACTGAACCCTGAAGGCCAGTCAGCCACTTTCCCCCTAAGACTGAGGAAATAGCACATTCTGAAGGCTCTGGAGCTGCATCAGTCTCTCCCCACTCAGAGAGACCCTCTCCTGCTAGACAGGAGCACAACAAAGCACACTGGGTTTGTCTTGCCCAGTGATGAGACAGAAACCACCCCTCAGCTGGGCTCTAAACCAGCCACACCAGCACACCAAGGAACAACCAGATCACATCTTGGGGTAAAGGGAAAGAAGGCAAGAGTGGATACCCGCTAGAATTTTCCTCGGAGCTGCTCCCTGCAGGGAAAGTGATATGAGTGGAAGTGCAGCTCTAAAAGGAAAATAGAGAATAATCCTGCCAAGACCAGCTTGGATGGGGACCTGAGCAATCTGATCTAGTGAATGGCACCCCTGCCCATGGTAAGGGGGCTGGAACAAGATGATGCTTAAGGTCCTTCCAACCCAAACCATTCTGGGATTCTATGAAAGAGGAGACCATGTTGAAACACAACTACTACTGGAGTCGTTTCAGTAGACAGATCACACCTAGATCTTAGGTTCTGATTACAGCCTGTATCTTCATAGGATTCCAACTCCCACACCAGTTTCAGGACTGCAATGAACTCATCTCTGCTTCCCAGGTATGTTATGACTGCAGCCTTTGGAGCCATATGGAGCTTAGCTGACGCTTTCAGACACGCAAACTTTTGGGCTGCTCCTTGTGTGACTGTAACTGGAGCCTCCCAGTGCTGCCCTGAGCTCTGCGCCCATGACACAGACACAGGCAGGACTGCTGGGGCTGCACATGCTCTCAGCGCTTCCCTTCCCCTGAATTCCAGAGCCTTCTTGGCTCTGCCCTCTGCTAGGGAAAAGCCTGGCAGCTTTCACAGCTCCAATCACATTGTTGACACTTTCTGTGGGTCAGAAGTGACCAGGTTAAGCTGGCAGAGGGGACTCACAAAAATATCTGCACTTGAGCCTTTGAGCAGAGAGGCTGATCCATCCAAGGGGGATGGAGCAGCCAGCAGCACAGGAACTTTGGAAGCTGCTAGGAAGCAAAGCAGTTAACACAAAGCATCTCATCCAGGAAAGTCTCCTGCTTCCTTCTAAAGAAACACCCAGGTCAAATGTGGAGTAAGAGATGAAAGTCTTCAAAACACTTAAAATACCCACAATTGGGCAGAAAAACCATCAAATTTGGAACTTTGAAAGAGTATCATGAAGTAGAATATCATGAGGGATAAAAAAAAATTGGTTTGTTGATACCAAGGATACAAACTGAGCACAGCACATAGTCATGTCCCTCTCTCTGCCCTCTTCTAGGAGCTGAACACAACCAGTGCAGAGCTCCTGACTCAGCTGCACTACAGTTGTATTTCCAGCAGAAATCCCACCAAAGTACACTTAGGCCTTAATGGGAAGCCTTAATGTATGAAGTGCATTTGGGGTGAGGTTTTTAAACAGTACTATAAGTTGAACAGCATCAGCTCCCCAGATGAAACCTGATTTTTTTTTTTTTTTTTTTTTTTTTTTTTTTGCATTTTTGGGGTTAAGGAGGGGGTTGGCTGTTCTTAGGATCCTCCTTAGGATTAAAGTGAGTTTAGAGCAACCCAGAAGCAAAGTGCTGCCAGCCAGGCACCCTCCTGATCAGTCATGGTCCCACTGATGACAGGACATAGGGCTTCCTCTGCCAGAGCCCAGCCCCAGGGACACAGCAAGCACAGAAAATGCCCACTTTCATCACAGCTCCTTCCTTTAACCACCTGCCTGCAGGATGGCTCAAGGAAACCCACTGGAGGAGATGGAGATGATTACAACAGGGCAGGGGACAATCTGTCAGCATGGGAAGTTAAGAGATCCAAGAAGAACAGATTTAAATTAAGTAGAATACTGAAGAAATAGCAAAAGGTTAAAGGTAAACAGGAGAGAAGCAACACAAGAAGGAAAATTAAACTGCTCAAATTGCTGGGAAGTTAAAAGCCAAGATGTGAGGATGGGACATAACTGACACAGTTTCAGAAAAATCTCTAAATCTTTTTTGGATAAAAACTGCTCAATACACACATTATTATCAACTTCATGGAACAGCTACCTTACGAGAACTCAAATCCCATGACAGATTTTGAAATAATTCTGACTATAATCACGTAGCTCCTCTGAACTCCCACCTCCTCCTTTGAAACACAGACAATAGATCACTATTTACAAAGGATGAGCTTAATTTGAAGAAATTGAGCTCTCTGGAATACCTGATGGATGCAATTCCTTCCCACCTCCTGACCAAACACTGCCACAATTTACCTGATGGATTTTATGTGTATAAATTTTGCCTGCATAAGCATTAAGATCTCTCCAGACAGTTTTATCCTCCAAGATTTTTCATCTGAGGATGAATAAAGTAATCCTAGGAAGATTCATTTGTGATTGTTTTGCAGTTAACAAGAAGAAAATCAATTTTTATATAAAGAACCTGAAGACAAAGACCTTTGGCATACCTGGACAAGTTTTTTCCACAGCTGAAAGCACACACAGCAGCAACAGATACATCAAATGCATTTGTCTCATCACTGCTCTTCTCACTTACAAACTTTAAGGCTGTTCCTGTGCAGAACTGGGGGACTGAGTTGTGCTTTTTTACCGTAACATGAAGCAGCTGGCAGACAGCAAAGTGGAAACTTAGCAGGGAGCTCCTCAGGGAGGTGATACTTGAAAAGATGCTCGGTCTTCCTAAAATCCTCCTTTCTGACAAATTTACTCCAGCATCCTCCTGTCACCTGGAACCTCTGGAGCTGCACTGGAATAAGGGGCTCAGCAAACCCAGAGCCTGCCAGGGACACCAAGGCCACCCTTCCCACCAGGTGACAGCTGCAGCAGATTGAGCTGAGCTGTCCTTGCTCTGCTTTGCTCCTCAAAACAAGTAGGGGCTGCCAGGAGCCTTTGTGGGGGGATGATGAACCAGGGAGGTTTGATTTTAAATGCTCCAGAGCTGAGCTCCAGAAGACTCCAAAGGAAAAGAGACAGGAATTACTCCTCTACCTGCACCTCCACGCCAAGGAGCCATCAGCTCATCTGGGAGGCCTTTCCACCCAGAAATTTTATCCATCTATTAAAAGGATGACACTCTGAAAAACTCCTAAACTGGAAAATATAATTCTGCTACTGAACTCTATGAAAGGGGACCAATATCTCCTCTTTTTATGTATCTTTTTCTGCCCCAGAACAACTTCAATCACCACTGTAGGGTTCCTCAGCTTCTACTGTTACTTCTCTCCAATATCAGGGAACAGCTGATTGATGCACAGTCCTTTAGCTAACCTAGAGGCAGATTTAAATCCTTATTTTTAAATATTTGTTTAAATGACTGACAGATTACAATGTCTTGCATTGCCTGGATTTCAGTACTACAGTATTTTTTCTATGAATTGTAGATACTTTAAAATGTATTCATTAAAAAATAATAAAGCTGTAGCAGTTCAGAGAATCAATCTTCAACTCAGATTTTTAGGAAAAAAATGAGAGGTAGGAAAACCATGACTCTTCAACATCATCAAATCATTTATCCAAATGAAATTAGCCTAAGCTAATGAATAAATTAAATGAAGGAACAGCAACAACAACAAAAAAAACCCCAACCAAACCAACAAACAAAAACAAACAACAACAAAAAACCCATTAAAAACAAACAAACAAACCAAAAAAAAAAAAAAAAAAAAAACAAAAAAANAAACCAAAAAAAAAAAAAAACAAAACCAAACCAGAAACAAACCCAAAAAACCTCCAAAACCCCAGAAAACTCCTGTAACAGTTAGCTTTCTGCAGAACCAAATTTTCAAAGGAAAACTTTACACTTAGGGAAGTCAGAAACCACCACCAATTGCTCCAACAGCTTTTTCAAAGTAATAAACAGGGACAGGCAAGAAAAGAGAGGAAGCAAACAGAGCCTGGGTACTGATGCAGTTTGATTTAAAAAAAAAGAGAAAATACCAGGAAAATATTCATTTGACAAATGGACATTAATACATGAACAGAAAGCCTGCTGTGAATTACTTTTCACTTTTTAATCACATGGCCCAAGCTCCCAGATGGGCTGGATGCCAAGTCATTTAAAAGCGTTCAAGTAACATGAATACACACCAGCATTTCATTTAACCTCACTCAGCTCCACTAAATGAAGTACCAGTGCTCTCAATCAGGCTTAATTGTTCAAAGAAATGTGCAAAACATCTCCAGCTCTGCTTCAGGACAGCAACAAGCCACTTGCACTCCTCAGCTATTTTTAGAAGTCATTATTTTGGAGAATGCATCTTTAAGAGCATACTTACAGATTGTATATCTTGTAATGGTTTTTATGCTTTGAATCCAAAAACCTTCAAGAGGAAAAAGAAAAAAAAAGTCTGCATTAATATACATTGAATAATATTGACCTTAATTTGCAGCATCCCTAAAGCACCACCCAGCATGTGCAGTTCTGCATTCCCAGTACCAGCCCTGCAGTGCCCCAAAAATCAAGGAGGCAACATGCTGGAAACCTCACTCATTCAAATAACCCAACAGCATGGAGAACATGACTAATGCAACTAAGGGAACCAAGACCTGACCTGAAACTGAAATATTTACTGTACATGATTTCCTGATTCCTAAAGCACCTGCAGATCACTGTAAGAAGCTGAGGAAGGCTTGGTTATTTTCAAACAGAAAGCACTGATTACACCAGGTATCTGTAAACACTTCCTATTTAATCACCCATGCAAAGTATTTTGCCACAAGGAAGAGAAGCAGTTAAAGTGTGTTCTTGTGTTCCAGTTCCAGCCAGAATCACTCACTTTAATCCCAGGTTTTTTATTATTTGGCACTGAAGCCTGTCCCCAGTGATATTCTGGGTTTTGGAAGGAGGACCACTACACCTTTTCACACTCATTGCATTTCCATGCTCACTTTGGAACACAAACTTCCCCTACAAGCCTCGACAAGCCAAACTGCAAGCATGATTCATCAGAATTGCAGTGATTATATATGATGTGTCACCTGGCAATGTGCAAGAAGAAATAACATGCAAATGTTTACACTTAACATCATCAACAGTGTGTATCTGCACATCAGCCAGAAGGAATTTAATTAGCCATGACAGAACATGCTGTTCAAATTGAAAAGAAACACTAGCTGCTAAAATCCTGGAAAGCTCAAGCAAAAACAAGCTCTGGTTATCAGTCATAATATTCCAGAAGAACCTAGAACAGCTCTGTGGTTAAAGGCCTGCACTAAAATAGGAACAGATGTGAGCGCTCCTTGTGCAGCACTGAGTGTGAAACTCTGAATGCATCAGGAAAAGAATTCCATGACTCCCACTGGTGCCCCTGTTGGCAGCCTTGGAGAGCCTCAGGAAGATGGTGGACATGGGGATTTGTTTCAGGAGATGTTCCTGTTTATTAACACAAACCAGAGTGAGGAGAATTGGCTCTCTTTTCCAGGAATAGCCACACAGCGGAGTAGAAGCTTCCAGGCAAGGATTTTTTTTTTTTTTTTTTAAGGACAAAATTCCATCCAAAACCTCTCCAAATGTCAGTCACAGGAGACAGCCAGCAGTGCAGGTTGTGTACTTCTCATCCAGCATTAGCCTGGAATTTGTCAGGGTACCAGCTATTCAGAAAAAGCCCACTGCTGGATCCTGGCTCGATACCAATTGCTCGATAGCTCGAGCACCTTGGATCTCTGCATAAAAAGTGCTTGGAAAAAACTCCCCAATAAAAAGATGACTGGAGCAGATGAGTACTGCAACATGCAGAATGCTGCATGATCACATTTTATTCTTGTTTAAAAAGAGAAGGCAACAAATGTAATTGCAGTAGAGCATCCAGTTCCCTGAAGCCACTCAATTTACATCTCTGCTTATCTTAATTTGGTTGATGATGCTTTTAGGTGATCACTGCCCCTTTGATCAGTGTTTATGGACAGCTTAATAATTATATAGGCATTCTAGTACTAAAATCCAATTTACACATAACTACCTACTCAACCACTAAAATGTATTTTCCTTCATCAAGAAGCTACTGAAATCAAAGCTGTGAATGGAAGAGGGCCCTCAAAGACTCCTGCCTATCAGTATTTATTTATATTATTCCCATGTTAGATTAGATATTGGGCAGGAATTGTTCCCTGGGAGGGTGGGCAGGCCCTGGCACAGAGTGCCCAGAGCAGCTGTGGCTGCCCCTGGATCCCTGGCAGTGTCCAAGGCCAGGTTGGACTTTGGGGCTTGGAGCAGCCTGTGGGACAGTGAAAGGTGTCCCTGCCCATGGCAGAGGTGGAAGGAGATAATCTTTAAATATATTTCAACCTAAACCATTCTGTGATTTATCCAAAGTCCAGCCTTTGCCCCATCCCACAATTTTCAAAGGCAGAGTTGATCAGGGACTGGATATTCCATCAGTCATGGAAAGGAACCTCTGACTGCTGGGAAAGAAAGCTGGCTGGAGTTTGTGGGTTGGGAGAGACCTCAAAGCCCACCCAGTCCCACCCCTGCCATGTCAGGGACACCTTCCACTATCCCAGGCTGCTCCAAGCCCCAGTGTCCAGCCTGGCCTTGGGCACTTCCAGGGATCCATGGACAGCCCCATCTTCTCCAAGCAACGTTTTCTTGTGTGAATTAGAGAACACAACTCCCCCTCTGTTAACCATCCACACACATGCTCTCTCCAGGAGCATTCCCTGCCTGCTGCACTGACCCTCACTGATCTGCCCAGCTATGGAAAAGCCATGACCCCTCACCAAGGCAGCAGAGAATGCAGGCACTGCACTTTCCCAGCCAGGTCAGCTCCAGGCTCTGACACTCTCAGTGCTATTTGTGGATGGTGATTTTCATCACGACAGTGGAACATGCAAAACCAACCCCTGGAGCCCAGCTGGGTGCAGCTGTGCAGGGAGCCACTGCCTCCAGACCACTGTCAGGTGAGGGTGATGAGTCCTCCCAGGGAGGAGGAGCTCAGCTCACTTATGTACCAACCGGGAATGCAATCCCCACAGGAATTCCAGCAGCCCTAGCTCTGCCTGCCAACAACTGTAGAATCATGGAATCTCAGAACAGTTTGGGTGGGAAAAGACCTTAAACCCATCCAGTGCCACCCCTGCCATGTCTCCAGCCCCATCAGCAACTCAGTGGCCTCCTGTGGACTTCCTCCAAGAGTTCCACATCCTTATATTGGAGGCACCAGAATTCCAGGTGGGCTCTCACCTGAGCCCAGGGGCAGAATCCCCCCCTCCCCTGCTGCCCACGCTGGGGCTCAGCCCAGGGCATGGGGAGGTTCTGGGTCCCAGCTCTCACCCCCAGCACCCCCAGGTCCTTCTCCCAGGGTGCTCCAGCTGCTCATCCCCTGCATGGATCCTGGGGCTTGCCTGACCCAGGTGTATCACTTGCCCTTCCATTTGCTGAACTCCACGAGGTTGGTGCAGGCTCAGCCCTCCAGCCTGTCCAGGTGCCCCTGGATGCATCCTCTGGACATGCTGAGGGTGCATGAGTGCCACTGTCGAGTGTCACCCACAGAGCTGCTGAGCAGTGTCAGCCCCTCAGAGACCCTGCCTGGCACTGCCTCCACAGGCACCACCAGCTGCTGCCCGCAAGGCTTTGCCTGCAGCCATCCAGCCAGTCCTGCATCCACTGAGTGCCCCATCCATCACTTCCATGTCTCCCCAGCTCAGACACAAGGATGCCGTGTGGGAACACTTTGCACAATCATCAGTCACTCCCAGTGGCACCTCACAGCTGGGAAAAGCAGATCCTTGCCCAGACACACCCCTCACCTTCCCTGAAAACCTTCCTGAATGAGCCCAAAGGCCCAGTCTCTCATGATCTACTGAGCTCATGACTTCAAATGATCTCTAAAAAACCCCACAAACTTTTGGCAGCTTCTACCAAGTGTTTACTTTTTAATGCAACCTCTCACACTCTCCAGGTAGGGTTTTAACTAAATGAATTACACTAGTGTTCCTACAACACTCCTCACCTCTTCCTCAATTGTAGCCAGCAGTTCAGAGTAATGACTTTATCCGAAATTAAAAATGACAACCTATAGGGATTTTTGTACCAGTGGTAACAGTTTTTAGGTTATCTTTTCTTCTTCTCTATAATTATTCAATACAACCAAATGTAAAAGCCCTTATCTATACTTACTATTTGAAATCAAATGTGCTATTTATATATATTTAATATTTGAAATCAAAATTTACTAATCAAGAACTTCATTTATCAATTGAAGAAAGGATCAGGGCAAACTTATCCCAAAATACCATCAGTTACCTGAGGAAACTCTTGACACTGAAGAGCATGGATTGATGTCTTTCTATAAGCAAATAACCTTTTCTTACTCCAACACAACTTACTGAAGTCAAAATTTCACACTAAAAAAGCAGATTACATGCATTTGAGCTCAACCCAGAACAGCAGCCTGGCCATTTTTTCGTTTCCAACATTTTTCAGGAAAGCAATTAAGGAGACATCTACGAGATGCAAAAAAATCTCAGCATTTCTACAAGTCAAAACACACAGCCTTTCCTCAGCAGGACATAAATGAGTATAGCAAAGATTATTCAATGTTTTTTAAGTTAGGAAAAAGAAAAATAAAGCCTTACCTTACTACATCATCAATGTTGTTCCGGTACACTCCTTCAAGCCTCTCCGCAGGAAAGCCCATAGCAATTATGTTTGGATAAATATCTGAATATGCAAGTTATGGAAATATTTATCAAGCATGTGAAATGTCTACAAAACCATTAAATGGATATTAATCAAATGTGTAGCTGTACCAAATCAGAGCAGCAACTCAAGACTGCATGCCATAGGTGGGAATGTGCAGATCTGAAAAGAACTATATATCAAAAAAAAAAACCCCAACAACTACCCACTTCTGAACAAATATTCTCATTTCTTATTCTACACTACCTGCAATTCACTTCCCAAAAGCAACCCAGGATAAAACAATTCAAGAAAAGTACTTCTTAGCCAAACAAATCAATGCTAAGGAAAAAGGGCAAATAAGAAAATTTGAAGTTTACATTTAGAGTTGATGTAGTAAAAAACTCACAACTAGAAAATTACTGGTATTTATTTTCCCTGTGGTGAAATGATATATGGATTTCTTTTTAAACACAGTTCCAGAAAATAAAGTCCTCCCAAGTTTAAAACATTATTAGAAATGATAATGTAGTGAAAAAGCTCAGCTGAAAAGCAAACCAAAAATGAAAGCAGCAGCTCGAAACAGCCCATACCCTGCCACATTAACATACTCCTCCTCAAACTAATTTTAGAAGGAGCAAGAACAAAGCATGATATGTTTGAAGTTGGCCCTGCTTAAAAAAGAGGGGCTGGAGGAGGTAATTTCCAGAGGGCCCTCTCAACCTAAATTATTACCACCCTTTTAAGACTCATTTTTATTTTCATGGTCAAAATGTACCAAAGCTCCAAAGAATAATCACATCAGAATGGAAGACACTGCATTGGCTTCCAAGATATTAAAATTCCAGTTACTTGTGCACAAAAAAAAGCCTGAAGTAGGACATAAACTACTTTACTCCACCCTTGCAGAATTCCCACAAGTCCTCAGAGCAGCACACACCAAATTCTGCATTGACACCATGAAATGCAAGGCTTCAGAAAAACATTAGGAACTGAATACACGGAAATAACGTTTTGTGCTCTTGAAGAAAAAAAAATTAACATTTACTGTGTTGTAATCCAAGTATTAATAGACACTGGTCTGCTTGGGCAGATCATTTGTGCAGACAAAGAGAAAAATATGAAAAAGCTTTGGAGTAAGCCAAATAAATATTTGTGGCTGCTTTAAATACAGACACTGAAACAGGTTTGTGTCTGGTTTCCAGTTTATTCTGTACTTGCCCAAACACTAAAACACACATATTGGGGGAAAAAAAGCCCCTCAAACATTAAAGTGCTTAACTTACAGAGCTTGGGATAACCTCAAATCACAAACTTTGAATTTCCCTCTGATCTATTTTACTCAGCAAGCAGTTCACACCTCTTTAATTAACAAAAGGTGCTATATAATTAGCAATGTCTTCACTGTTTTATCAGTTATTCCTTGCCAGAAGCAGAAGAAACTGGTTCTATCATATATTAACTGTGAAATACCTGGGTAATACACCCCATCACTCTCTCCTTCCCAATTTCAGCCTGATTCCTCCCTACTCCCAGTTCCAGCATTTACCCTCCAAAGCCCAGCCTTGTGCATCCTGCTCTGAGCAGCCGGGCTACACTACACAAACTATAAATTACCACAGCAAAATAATCCAGTGTATCAGCCTGTTTTCCACAGCACTTTTGGTAGAAGACAAGCCCTCATGCTGGGAACCGGGGGGGAAAACAATTTCACTTTGACACATCAAAACAAAACTCAGTTTCAGCTACAGTATCACCCGTGGGACAGAAGACCAAACTTCACTGAATTGTGAGTGACTTGTTCACATTTTTATTTGCAATCATGAGCTTTCCCACATTTTTTCAGACACTGCAGCCTGTGGTTGATGCTCAGATGCTTCTCCTCTCTGAGGGGCTGAGACAGGAGATACTTTCCAGGATTCCCAGCTGGTGCAAGATGGGAGAGAGGCAGACACACCCTCCCAGCCAAGGGAACAGAACATCTTAGCAGCGTTCCCAGCCTGCTCACACACTGCTCCAAACACCAAAGCCTCCAAACACAGGGAGATAAAGTTCGAAAAGAAGCGGGGCACTCCCAGGCTGTCGGAAGCGCCATTCCCGCTTGGCTCCCGGCTCTCCTCGCTCCCCTCCCTTGCTCAAGGGCAACGCACGAGGGTGCAGGCACAGCTCACAGCCATTCCTGCTCCCAAATGGCTGCAGGACTTGAAGCAGCCTGGCAGCAGCCTTGGGAAAGCCCTCTAGCATCTGGAGTCCAGCCTCTGGCTGATCACACCGTGTCAGCCTGGAATCATTGGGAACTTAAGCTGATTTATGCATCACCCCTGGCTGCGCCCCAGGCCAGGCTGGACAGAGCTTGAAGCAGCCTGGGATGAAGGAAGGGGTCCCTGCGCATGGCACAGGGTGGCACTGGACGAGCTTAAAGGTCCCTTAAACCATTCTGTGATTCTGTAATCATTACAGTTATTTTTACTTTTTAAATCAAAACTGAGAATTGCAAAAGGTGTTCCCCAGTATGCCAGTAAGGAAAGACAATGAAGAAATACTTCAAATAGGTGTGGGGCCTATTTACTAAGGCCACCTCCACGTGAGGAAGAACTTCCCTGGAGGGTAACACAGCACTGGAGCAGCTGCTGGGGGTGGGTGTTGAGTCTCTCTCTGTGGAGACATTCCAAGCCTACCTGGAAGTGCTCCTGTGTCACCTGCTTCAGGTAACTCTACCTGGAGAGGGAGTTGGACTGGATGATGACCAGAGGTCCCTTCCAACCCCAACTATTCTGTGATGCTGGTTCACTTAAAGTGTTTTGTGTGCTCTGGGGCTTTGCAACCTGACAGCATAAAAACCCAAATGTTGCTCAAAATTAATTACCCAACAGCGAGCCTAATGAAGAAGAAAGGTTGTTTTTAGAAAAACATGATTTTTTTTTAAACAGGCAAGCCAATGTCTCCCCCACCTAAATATAATCGTCCTGAAGCACCTCAGTGATTAGACTGGAATGCAGTTCACAGTCACTGCTGACTCACCCTGGTGTCTGCACAGGGCTGGTGCCAAAGGACACGGCCCCAGCGACGCCCTTCTAGGCACCAGGCTCCATCTGCTCCCAAGGAAAGCACGGAGCAAGGATGACAAACCCATCCTTACTCCTGGGAAACAGAATTTGCGTCTTTTTCCATCCCTGCTCCTGACAGCATAGTGAGGAGATGCACAACCATCAAATATCTCAAGGTGGCAGGGACCCACATGGATCATCCAGCCCAACAATCCCAGCCTGTGCACCCCTCAGAGCATTGTCCAAATGCTCCTGGAGCTCTGGCAGCCTTGATGTGTTGCTTTGAAGCTCTTGTGGTG
Organism: Aegithalos caudatus; assembly: GCA_013389925.1. Lineage (NCBI taxonomy): Eukaryota > Metazoa > Chordata > Aves > Passeriformes > Aegithalidae > Aegithalos > Aegithalos caudatus. The sequence goes on from WEIU01018167.1 coordinate 245,382, forward strand.
GTTCGAACAACTAAAGGATGCCTTTGCTTTAGGGAGCACTAAGATGGAAGAACAGAATTGAAGTGGTGATGCTATTTGCACAGATGAATTAAATCTCCGAGCAGAAATAGAAGTTTCATCACTTAAATGGAAAAGTTGTCATAAAACCAACTTCTTCCACCCATCCTGTGAAAAGATATCCCAAGATCTGCAGCAAGTGAAGGGGATGGCTGTTCCTGCATCCCTCCCAGCCTGTTTTCATCCCCATGCTGAGAATGAAACTTCTCTTTAGGGACAGGCACAGCCCCTGATCACTGCAAGGTCCAGTTCAGGAGCAACCATCCACTGAGCATCACCTTCAGCAGGCTCTGCTCTCACCAGCCACACTCAACAGCTCACAGACATCCATTTTCACACCTCACTTCATTTAACATCAATTTCCAAAGCTGAAATTAAAATTTTTGCTACCAAGAGGAGATTTCTTACACAGGAGCTTGGAAGCTGGGCTTCCATTCAAAGGAAGAACTCTGAGTCATCATGAAATTGGTAATCATACTGCTAATTTTAGAAATCTGGGAGAACTGATCATTTAAAATGTGCAACAAACTCATTATCAATTCCACGCTTTTTTTTTAAGACAGGAAAACAAAAATGGAAAAAGCTTCAGTCATTTACTGAGGCTGTTCAACACATGCAAAAACAAAGTAAACCAAAGTGGTGTAAATACCAAAATTTCATAGGATATGCTGAGCTGGAAGGAGCCAACAAGGATCCACAAGGATTTGAAATGGGCTTTCTAAACAGCATAAAATAAATCCCACCACATTTTGCCAAAGTAGCTCTTTCCTAAGATACTCATTCCCAAAAATGGTTCTAACAGTTTTTAAATTACTCATTCCTTTCTCAGTCTTGTAAACATGGAAGCTGGGATTTTCGTTAGTGCTGATAATTTAAAAAAAAAAAAAAAAATTACCATGGACAGACTCGTGATCATAGAACCACAAATATCCTAAGCTGGAAGAGATCCCCAAGGATCATCCAAGTCCAGCCTCTGTTCCTGCAGAGACACCCCAATAATCCCACCCTGGGCATCCCTAGGAGCACTGTCCAAACCCTCCTGGAGCTCTGGCAGCCTCAGGGCCGTGCCCATTCCCTGAGAGCCTGGGCAGTGCCCAGCACCCTCTGGGGGAAGAACCTTTCCCTGATCTCCCACCTAAACCCTCCTGGCACAGCTCCAGCCCTTCTCTGGGTGCTGTCCCTGTCACAGAGAGCAGAGCTTGGAGCTGCAGCCCTTGGTGAGGTCTGACCTCAGCCTTCTCCAGCTGAACAAACCCAGTGCCCCCAGCTGCTCCTCACACAGCCCCTGCAGACCCTTCCCCATCCCCATGTCCCTCCTCTGGACACTCTCTGGCAGCTTTCCATCTTTCCTGTGCTCTGAGGCCTCAGGACACACAAGGCAGAACAACAGAACACCATCCTCCACTCCAGCTCTTATCACCAACTACAGAACTCCACTTCCAAAGGAGCGAAGACAACTGTGCTGTTCCCAAGGAACCTTAAAATCACAACACCCAATTATTTGCTAAATCACCCAATGTCACAATGATGCTTCATCAATACTGAAACCAGACCAATGCAAATAATCCATGTGCCACTTCAGTAATGCCTGTGCTCTAATGCTGCTCACAGATTGAACAAAACACTCTCCTTAAAGCCTGAAATCATTCCCACATTGCTGAAGATGACAGTCTTTCCAGTTGCTATGAGAAAAATCCTGGATCATTATGCAAATCAGCTGTTATAATCACTTTCAAAAATAGCTGTCTATATATTCACATTATGCCAAGACCAAATTAAAGAATATGCAGTATACACTTGCAATTTTTTACATACATGGAGATATAAAAGTAAATTACTCATGTTGGTCTTGTAACTGATTTTGCTCACAAATTCAGGCTTTTTCCTAATAATGGAAGGTGTCCAAAAAAGCATAGCAAAATATTTACCAATTCTTAGTTCTTAAACAGTCAAAGGAAGCTGCAAAATCCAACAGCTGCAGCTTTTCCTGCAATGATCAACATTATCAATTAGTAACTGTAACATCATTAAAATGTCCGAGTGATTCTATGAAGTTCTGTATTTCCAAGTATTTAACCTCTGATCCTCACTCCACTCATTAAGGTGGCTATAACAGGAAAACAGAGAGCAAATGACCTCATCTTCTATTTTATAGGCAGGCCAGAGCATGCACTGCTTCAGAATTTACACACAGCTTTACTTTTTAAACCCAACACTGAGACAGGTTTTATGTCAAACACAAACGAAAAAGAACTTTAAAGCTCATAGCCCTCTCCAACTTTACAAATATTATTTACAAGGGCCAGGAACAAAAGGAGAAGGGGGAATGGCTTCCCACTGACAGACAGTAGGTTTATATTGGCTATTGGGAACAAATCCTTCCCTGGGAAGGTGGGGAGGCTCTGGCAGAGGCTGCCCAAAGAAGCGGCAGCTGCCCCTGGATCCCTGGAATGTTCAAGGTCAGGTTGGAATGGACTTGGAGAGACCCGGCATCATGGGAGGTGACCCTGCCCATGGCAGGGAGTGGAACTAGATGAGCTTTCGGGTTCCTTCCAGCCCAAACCATTTTTGGATTCTGTGACTCGAAGGCTTCAGGAAGACGCACCAAGCATTAGATTTCATCCTTCTTCAGAAAGGAAATTTCAAAGCAGCTGAGTGTTCCTGAAGCTGTGAATGATGGGGCTGTTCAAGTTGTGCTCTGGAGCTAAAATGCTTACTGTACACCCTGAACCTGACACCTGCAAATAAAACAATAACAGTCCATTTCTCCCAACCCTCATCTTCCAGCTCCCAAACAGGAGTTCCAGTTAACAAAGAACAGACTCAAATCAGGGAATCTACAGCCTAAAAAAACCTTCATAACTGCCAGGAATGCTAATTTTCACTTCCAGTTCAGGGAAGGGAGGTTTGGCCTTGCTTTAATCTGCTCCCCACCAGCCCACTCCTCATCTGCTGCCAGCTCTGCTCCGTGTCCCCCTCAGCCTCCTGCCTGCGAGGGGACGCAGCCACCGGCGCGGGGTGGCCAAATTGTCACTGCCAAGCTCCGTTAGACAGCGAAGGCTGGGAGCAGAGACACAGCTTTGAAGTGGCTTTCCAGTCTCCCCAAGTTGCTTTGTTGTCTGAATTTGCCTGCAGTTTTCAGGCACTGTGGCTGTAGGAGCCGTGTGAGGCGGTCTGGCAGTGCAGCTGGGCCTGCCAGCAATGGAACGCTCGCCTGCTGACCTCCAAGCTCTTTAACTCCAGCTTAAACAAGTCCACAGAGCAACAGCAAGGGAGGAAAAAAAAACCAGCACTGCTCTAACTGTTCAACAGCTTGACAGCCTGGAGCTACAGGGGGAGTGTTATAAGAAGTGTCCACACTCCATCCTCAAACAGATTTAAGAGCCCTGCCAAATGGCCAGGCTCTTATTAATGCCATTCACTTGACAGCATCCCAACAACAAAAAAAGAAAATGACAGAGGAAAATATACCCAGACAAATCTAGGAGACTTTCCTGACATACTTGCTGTTTAAGCTGTACCCATAAGTGCCTTCTTTATTTAATAGGCAGCATTTCCATTAGGCAGCACAAAATGCAAAATAAGTTTAGTATTTTCCTATGAGCCTGTATCATCAGGAAGTATAGAGGAAATGAACAGGAAGAAAGTTCTTCAGAGCAAAGGAGGATTCCTCCTAGCCAGCCAGCTGCACTTGTCAACTCTACCATCTGCGCCTTAAAGAACAAGCAAAGGGACCAACTCAGATGTGGCTGAAACATTTTATCATTTAGAACAAATGCATTTAACCCCTTGATGCTCCGTATCCCAACATGGAGTCTTTTTTCTCCATTTTTTATTTTTTTAAGCTTTTGGCCTGCAATTTAAATGCAACAATCTAGAAGAGGAATAAATGCAACTCCTTCATATCCAGGAGGCAGACCTGCCCACATGGGGTCATGGGGCTGACAGTCTAGGGGGGAACTCAAATTCCCAGAGCATAAAGAAATAAATCAGAAGATGCCTCAGGAGAATATGCCAGGCTGTCTACACCCACGACTCACTTCTGGACCTGCTTATTACATAGCATTTGAGAAGTCATCCCAGAGCAAGAGTCTCTCCCTTCCTTCATCTGTGAGGTGTAGGAAATGTGTCCAGGAACTCTTAGGCTTTGCTGAAGAGCTAACAGAGTCACATTAAGATTGGGGAAAAAAATCCCACAGACCTCAGAGCATAAATAGAAAAAAAAAATGGTAACAAAGGCATGAAAGATGATGGCTGCTCTAGAGAACAGCTTGTACTGACAAAGACTGAGAAAAAGGCACCTGAAACTTCCACTTTAAAATGGTCTGGAATCATAAAGCAAGATGATTATTAAATAAATGAATAAAGGAAACATAAGCTGTTGTGTAGAGCTGCAAGAAGTGTTTGGACAGTGCTCTTAGGCACAGGGTGGGATTGTTGGGGTGTCCTGTGCAAGGCCAGGAGCTGGACTTCGATGATCCTTCTGAATCCCTTCTAATTCATGAAACCCCTCTAACATAGCTGCCCATATTAAAGGGCATAGAAAAGCTGCTCTGCCCGCTCAGAAAGAGCCAAGAGCAAATGGGAACATAACAAATGATGCATCAGGCTCTGTATTATTGATACCAAGTTTGACAGAACTCTTCAGCTGTGAAGGCAGAGATTGGGCCTCAACTCCCTAACTCAACCCCAAGTCCAGACCTACAATCCCAACAGATTTCCAGAGGGAAAGATGCAGGGGTCCAGTAAACAAAGTTCTTTTGTTTCTGCTGACATTTTGGAAGAGGCCACATCCCATCTTTCCATAGCCAGCCTGACCACCCCAATAAGCTGCAACAGCACATGGTGGCCCAAGGACAATGGTGCAGAATCCCAGGAACAATCTGAGGTTGGGAAAATCCTCTGGGATCATCAAATCCAACCTGTGACTGATCCCCACCCTGTCACCCAAACCAGAGCATGGGGTGCCACATCCAGGTGTGCACATGAGGCAAGACAGGGACTGACCAGAGGAAGCAATGCCTGAGAAGCTGGACTCCCACATCTCAATTTGAGGTTTTCAGTGCCAAACTGACCTGTTTTAACCACTGACCTGACTCGGCATGAGCTCTTTCAAGCAGAGCTTTGGATGTCACTGTGTGCTCCCAGCACACCACCCCAGGATCTCCCTGAACCACCACTGTGGACTTAAGCATGTCCTAACCTCAAACACCCCCAGAAAAACATAGGAATTTTTTTCAGTAAAGAGAAGCCAGCACAGAAGAGTCACTACTTTGATATTTACTGACAGGAAGTGAAAAATGGCTCAGACTCAACTTCTTGCAAGCCTGAAAGAACATCCAAAACTTTCAGAGACAAGGGAATTTAAAATAGCTATTGGGCTGGAGGACAAATAAAAACCTTAATAGAACAGAAACTACATAAAGTAGGGTTTGTATGGATTTATCAAATCTTAATTTGTGTGGGGTGGATCAAAAGAAGATAAAGGTGAGTGGCAAAACAAGACACAAGGCCATTCTAATAAGCCATTCCTCAAACAACAAGTCCCAAGTAGGTAATTTTATCCAAATGAGATCTGGTGCTTCCCTCCTCTAAATGTTAGCATTAAAAAAGGACATTACTTCTCTAACTCACCCACACAAGAAATGAAAGAACAGAAAATACACAACTCTTCAGTTGTAGCCCGATAAATACCCAGGCAATGCAATGAATTAAGCAGAGGCCTCTAAGAAAATTAATCATGCAATTAAAAGCTATTATACTACAGCTCCACAAAGGCAGAATTAAGTTTATAAAGACGTTTCTTAAGCACTTCACTACAAAAAACTGGATATTAAGCAGTTTTTCTGCACTGCTGCACGCTGGGGCTGTGGAGCTGGGAGTTCATCTTTAAAGGGAACAATGCCAGCTTTTGCAATAGTCATCATCCCAAACACAGAATAGTTGAGTTTAATTTTTTTAGCTGCACAGTCAATTACCATTTGAATCACAGAGCCACCACTTGAGCTACATTGCCTAAGAATCGTTATTAAGATAACCTAGATTTATGCAGCATGATACAGGGCCTAATTGCACAATTATTTACTTCCATTCTACAAAAATGCCCTTTTTTTTTTTTCCCAGGGCCTCACAGGCAAGACAGCAAAGGAGGCAGATGACGACAGGAGCAAAGAGGATGCTGGCTTGAATTAGAAACTGTAAAAAGGATTTGTTTACATGTGAAATATCACCCTGGGCCTCAGACACATCTAAAAACTAAGAGAACCCAAAGCAGAGTCAACCACACACAAATAATCCATGTTTCAGAAAGCACCCTGCTCTATAGGGCAACACATTTCCAAATAAATTTTCTTCTTACATCCCAGAAATCACCATTCCAATAACTCACAGGAAGGCACAAACTTGTACAGCTTTAATCCCAAAAAACCTTCACCCAAGTGTCAAATCAAAGGAGCCCACACCCCCCCTAGGATTGAAGATGTGGCACAGGGCATATCCAGGAATTACTATACACAACTCCAGGCTGTATCCTATATTGCCCCCTGAAAAAGCCATGCTATAAATTAAACTTCAACATCCACCTTGTATTAGGCACAGTAAATTAATAAAAATCACACAGAGCTCTGAATTGTTCCCAACTAGAAAGGAGCTGGGCTTTGGAAGGGAGTTAGTTATGAGTAATGACAGTATCTTTGGTCTCTAATGTAATTAAGGGATTTGACAGCTCAGCTGCCTATTCCCTCCCTTCTCTTCCAGTTTGTCAGAACACAACAAATGTCCTTTATATCATTATACAACAACCATTTTCATGCTTAAACCTGTTATAGGGGAAGACTCTGGCTAAGGTAATTTGTTATCTTATGCAGCATTAATATGGCAACAACATTAATCCATTAAAAACATAATTTCATTGAAGGAACTATTCAGCAATTCACAACCAGCAAAAACTTGGTAGACAGTTTTACATTTAAAATTTCAACTTTGTATTTATACTGCCTGAAGTTTAGTTTTGGCTTTATTCTTTTTAGCACAGGGGGTTTAAACACATCATCCTTTCAGCCATATCGTTACTGAATAAATTATATCAATTGCTCCCACAACAAAAGAGGGCTTAGGTGTCCAAACCAGCCTAGAAAGAAGAGAATGGAAAATACAGCCACTTCTCTTCTGGAAGAAAATTATGACAATTCTGTAGTCCTCTACATAGCGTTTTAAGACATTAATACTCACTATTAATCACTGCACAGCAGTCACTGTGCTCCAGAACACTTTGGTAAGACAAGCAAGTTCTTCTGGATGCCTTAAAGTGTAGCCTTGGGTAGTAATGGGAATTTTGTCCCAAAGAAATCTGCCAGCCCCAGCCTAGCAGTCAAGAGCCAACTAATCTCTGTGCAAGTATTACACTGCAGCAGCAAGAGCAGTTCCAGCGTTGCATAAGCTCCACACTCAAGGCTACCTCCTCTCCCAGGCCAGGGAAGGCAGATGGAATGATCCTGTGGACAGAAAGGCCTTCCTGACCAGCACAGATTCCCAGATAGATGCATTTCCAGAATTCACCACCCAAGACTCCAGCTGGACCCACTGTTGGTGCTGGCCAGCCAAAGACACAGAGTAAATGTGGGATGGGGTTTTCATGAATGCTCAGCTGGGACAGACCTGTTCTCATGGAGCAAACTCCACAAAGTAACTCCCCAAGTGCCAACACCTCATTGGCCTTAGTGTAAGCAAGAGGTAAGTTAAATTTTTCCTTAAAAAAGGAACACTCAGGCCCAGTGCTAGTCCTAGCAAAGCTGGCACTTGATTCAGAATTACCCCCTCCACGTTTAACAGCAAAGCTCTGGATGTTCTGAAGACTTCACATACTTAACTGAGCTTAAAACCAAGCTCCAATCATTAATCACTAATCATTAATCACTTTGGCTGGGCTTTTTCTAAGAGGTCACCATGTAAGAAATACTGTACAGGGTCCACTCATTTCTCTGCCCATCTTGAGAAGAACACACAGCCACCACTCCAGCAGCTTCTGTCTGCTTTAAAAGTGTGCACAGACAGGTGGTTTTTAAATTTGGAATTTAGCTTGTGCAAACACTCTCCACACGCACTGAAAATTTCTGATGATCCAAGCTGAAGCACTTGCCTAAGAATCCTGCACTACACTTAAACGAGCAAAAGAGACAAGCTGTAATTTGTGAGGCTTCTTCCAAGTCCCTTTCTGAACACCTGCACTGAAAAAGCAGGGGAGGAAGGGGCTGGGTGATTCTGGATGGGATTGCACCACACAGCACTTGCTGGAGTGAGGGGTTTGAAGGCTTCAGCTGTCCAACACACCCATCCACACAACCATGGCAGTATGTCACAGGGTTTGCTGGGCTGTGAGGAACAGTAAGTGACCTAGCCCACATCTAACCCCAGAAGAGAAAATGCAGGAACACATTTGCAGCAATCACCACCTCGCTTTCTCCATCTGGACAGGCCAAAACCTTTCATCCTTGCTAAGTGCAGAAAAAGCAACCTTCCTGGGATCAAACACATCCTGTAAGGAGCAGGGAACTGAAACTCTGGTGAGTCCCCAGGCTGCTGGAGTGCTGTCTATGCAAACAGACTTCTGAGATGAATTCAGAGCAAAACTGGCAGTAATCTTGTCCAAAACCCAACGTCATCCCAGGCACCAGAAGCAAATTGACTGTCGGGCTCTGAACACTGCTAAGTACCATGGTTTACCTCAGAACAAAGAAATACTTTCCCACCAATAAAATGCATTGCCAGTTGGTCTCTTCTAGTTTCTTCTAAACCCTCCCCGTGCTTGTGTGCAAGACAAACTCATTACAAAACCTCTAACAAACTTCAATTTTAAAATGAGACCAAGTCTTTTAAACAAATGGCATTTCCAGCTCAGGCTCTATTTTTAAACACGGTATGGACCTCACGCCACTAATTCACTTTTTTTTTTTCCTGGAAGCTGAGCCATTTTGAGTCAAGTCCCATAATTTTAAATTTCATTAAAAATGCAAAGAGCTTTAGGACTGCAAATAGCATAAAGCAGTAAGAGATTCTAAGCAGCTTCCTCCTGCAATTTCAGCGTTCCCTGCCTTTCGTTCCACGAGACAAACGACGTGTGAGACGTGTAAACTGCACCCAGCATCTCATCTCGCCCGAATGTTGCTGCAGTTTGTACCACTATGTAGGTCACGAGCTCCACATGCTTCAGTCAAGCCCTGGGCTCAGCCTAGCTGCCCCTTTTCACCCCTTCCACAAGGCCTGGGGACACCAAAGTTTAACCCGAGCTAGGACAGGCACAAGAAGCAGTTCCACGATCTTTTTCCCACTTGCTAAACTCAGTTACACACAGAGCACTTAAGACACAGGCTACTGCATGGCAGTGTTTTCTCTCTGCTGTTCCCTGCAGTAAAGGGGGCATCACCAAGCTGCACGATTTCAGAAGTAACACACAGAATGCCTCAGAAAACATTCTGGTGCTTGCAGCATCAAGAAATGCAACCATCAGAGAAGAAAGACATGAATCCAAACTTTTCTTCTCACCCATGTGCACAAAAAAGTAGCCAGTACTGCAGAAATTAATTAGAAACCCAAATAAATCAGAAAGAAATATCTGAAGTATTAAACGGCTGATTCAACGTCTCTGCCTTTAAAACCCCTTCTTCTAAGTTCAGAATATTTTTTCCAAGATATGCATAAAGACTGCTCAGAGAGAACATCTGATCAGATGAAAAGCAGCAGCAGTGTGGTTTTTAAAGGCACACAGGCCCATTTTCAGACTCTGCACTGATTTTGGGAAGATGCTATCTCCCTTTGCTGAGATCCCACATTACACACACAAGGATTCTTAACCAACTCCTCAGGAACTGAGAGTTCCAAGCACAATGTCCTGTACTGCACATACATCAAGATTGCCTTAAAAAGGATCTGACACAGCCCAAGCAAGGATTTTGGCACTCCTGCACCTCACCCAGCCTGCCTTTGGCACCCAGGAGCTCCTGCAAGGCCTTTGGATACCATCCATGCCCAAAAGTCTCTGACCACTTAGGACAACAGGCCAGGAAGCCTACCTCAGAGCCGGGCAGGAGAAAGGGCAGAGCACAGAACACAGGCACCTCACCTGGATTTACTGCAATTCCTTCTCACTCTCCAGCTCCCACAGCCCAGATGAGCACCAGAGTGTTCTGGAGCTGCAGGAGGAACCCAGACCTCCATTTATTTCCCATATCCCAGCCAAATGCTCAAACTCCTGGGCTGCCCAACTCCTGGCTGCCTCTCCCTTGTAGGTGGACAGAGGCAGCTACCCTGAACTAACCAGGTATCTCTAACACCTGGTCCTCCTGCTATACCTTGTAGAACAGCCCACTTGGGCTTCACATTTTCTCTTTTTTCCCCTTAATACCACATGGTTGGAGAGCTAAATCCATGGCCACGTGTGTAAGGAATAAATAGGTTATTTCCCAGCTACCAGGAATGGGGTATAACAATTCCATGGGAGCCCTGCAAAAAGAAGCCTGCACAAAGTGATTTTAAAAAATTCAACTTTCACCTGCAGCAACATCAGCCTTCAAGCAAAGCACTTCACAGGCAGAAATCTTCATTCATTAATTATTTGCTTAAAATGTGCAGCTACAAAAACCCCACTTCTTCCTATGACATTTTTTATCATTAAAGAAACCATACCATCTTTTCCAGAAATTTCATGGCAGAACTGCAGCCAGCTGCTCCTTTTACAAACACCAGCCTAAGCCCAGTGTAATGGCCTGGGTTTTTAAACACAAAATTCTCAGAATAAACTTTTAAAATAAGCCATCAGTTCCATCTGACACATCATTAGGCAATCCTGAGCAAGAAAGTCGAGGTTCAGCATTCGCTAATTTTCTTGCTGGGAGGATATGATCAGTTTAAAAGATGTGTTTGGGTCAAAATATCTCTCCCTAACAAGGGCACATCTGGGCAAAGATACCTGAAACATCAAACTCTTCAACTGTGAAAGCAAAACCTTTTGGTTTTGCCACGACTTAACTCTTTCTGTAACCCCAACAGCCAACAAAATCACCTAGTGCAAGCACCTAAAAATCCAGGCCTAAAAGTATTTTTATCACAAACACAACACAGGAAAAAATGGACCACAGCTGCTGGGTTTTTAACTAAAAGCTAAGCAGCCGCTGGCTAAAGTCCAGAACGTTTCAGGTTGTTTTAAAGCCATCAAAATTTTAGGCCAAGGCTCAGTGCAAAAGCAAGAGCTCTGTACTAGCTACAGCTTTTACCAGCTTTGATCCTGCTCAAAAACTGGGTTTATTTGGAGCATTTGCTCACACCTGAATGTAACTGCTCCAAAACCCAACAAATTTCCACTTAATCCTGTTGCAGAACAGAAACATCCCTCCACTGGGGGAAGTCCAGCTCTGAGCACTACTATCAATATTCATTTTTCCAACTTCTAAGCCAAGTTCTTGCCCCAAAATCTTTCCCACAGCACCAATCTTTCCCCACCACGGAGCAAGATCCTGCCCTCAGCAGAGCCCCTACCCACCATGGGCCCTGCAGGGCATTCTGAACTAAACATCTGCCTGACGCTGCTCCAGCACATCTGTTCCAAAGGCCACCAACACTACACACCGGGTTTTGCCTCATTAGCCGTAAACTGCACGCTAATTACTTATTCCAGAGTAAGTATTCTATACAATCCTCCTCGACGAGACCCGGTGAGCTCTCGTTTGTGACACATCCTCGTGCAGTTCACCGGGAAAAAAAAAAAAAAAGGTGGGTTTTGGTTGTTTGCTTTTTTTTTTTTAATTTGGAAGGAGCGATTACCACTTCTTGTCATGGAGAGCCTTGCTGCATCCTAAGGTACAGCTCTGCCTTAGTGGAGGGCTGGAAATCAGGGCAGAGGACACAGGCTTCGACTGAAGCAACCGGAGGAAAGTCACAGGCCTGCCATGATCATAATCGNGGGCGCATTTTCTGCGTGAGCCCAAAAACCAAGAAAGCCGGAGATAAGCGGCTGCTCCGGAGCGGGCAGGG
>WEIU01018167.1:261181-283967 GCA_013389925.1 Aegithalos caudatus
CTGCCCGGGGCAGCCGTGACGGGGCTGCCCGGCACCGGGGGGGATCCCCGCACTGGGGAGGGCCCTGCGGGGCTCCCCGGGCCCGGGGCAGACCAGGGTTTCCCGGCAGTGCTTCAGTTTGCCCTCGGAGCGGAACAGAAACCAGCGCCGCTGCCGCTTTTGGTTTCCCTTTTGCGCCTGTACGGGGAGAGTGGAGCCGCAGCGGGCCCGGAGTGAAGAGTCCTCGTCTCAGGGAAAAGAAACGCTGAGCTCCTACAGGTTTTAGCATTTGTGTGCTATTAGGACTTTGCTCAATGAGGTTAGGCTTAAATTTCTCTCGTATTCAAGCTTTTCCTTTCGGTTGGCGCTCAGGGTTGCATAAGAAAGATGTTTCTCCGCGGGGCTTTTGGGGATGTTTTTTCCTTGTTCAGTGACTACAGGGCCCTTGCATTTTCATAAGTCAGGCTGACGAGGGCACGCAAAATCCTCCAGCTCCAGACTACTCCCTTAGATCCTTTAGCAGCATCCAGGACTAATTTGGCTGTGGGTGCTGCAGGTTGCCCTGGGGAGGGGGATCCGGGGATAATTTGGCTGTGGGTGCTGCAGGACTGCCCTGGCTGCCAGCTTGGTTTGGAGAGTGGCCAGGGAGTGTCAGGAGCTGCCAGAGGAGTTGCTGCTGGTTTTGCCCTTGCAGCAGGAAAATGGGGCAGTGCCCAAGGAGTGATTTGGGGATTCTCAAGCAGACCCGCCTCCCCCTCCCCCCCAGCAGCTGAGGAGGAAGTGGACCCTGATTTTACAAGTTGTTTTTCCAATGTTTTAGCAGAGTTCTGTCCTCTGTGCCATTTTGTTCCCAAGGCTGAGGGGGCTGTGCTCTCTGGGCTTGGCTCGGTCAGGCTTTTCCCTGGATAGCCGTGTGCCATATCCAGCATTTTCAGGTTTCCAGGGCTATTAATAACCCCCCATCCATCCTGGCAGGTGCAGGATGCAGCTCTTAACCTCGTTTTAATCAAATGCTTGTCTCTGCTCCTTCACGTGGCAGCCTGGAAACTTCCTCGTAGGGAAAAGACCTCTCTGGTTACATAGTGGAGTTCCCTGGCCCCAGGATTCAGCATTCGGGGCAATAGCAGTCCCAAAATGTCAGTCTCAGTGGGAATGTCAACTCTGTGCCCATTGTAAGCATGGAATCCCAGCATGGTTTGGGTTGGAAGACACCTTAGATTTCCCCCTGCTGCCAGAGCAGGGACACCTGGGCGTTCCAACCTGGCCTTGGACACTTGCAGGGATCCGGGGGCAGCCACAGCTGCTCTGGGCACCCTGTGCCAAGGCCTGCCCACCCTCCCAGGGAACAATTCCTGCGCAATATCCCACCCAAACCTCATCTCTGCCAGCATGAAGCCATTCCCCCTCATCCTATCACTCCATGTGCCTGTCCAAAGTCCCTGCGAAACAGCATTTATCCAACAACACTGAGACACGAGGCAGGTGTTTTCCCAGCTCTGATTTCCCTCTCTTCCCTTCTCCCTCAGAGCTGGGCAGAGGATGGTGCACGCCGAGGCCTTCTCGCGGCCCCTGAGCCGGAACGAGGTGGTGGGGCTCATCTTCCGCCTCACCATCTTCGGGGCTGTCACCTATTTCACCATCAAATGGATGGTGGATGCCATTGATCCCACCAGGAAGCAGAAGGTGGAAGCCCAGAAGCAGGTAGGATTCCATTCTGCAGCGTTTCCCTGGGATACTGGGGAGTGTGGGTTTTAGTCCGGCTCAGGGTTTAGGCCACTGGGCTTTTCAGGGCTTGTGTTTTGTAACAAATGACAATTTCTAGCTTGAAGTGGTGGCAGAACTGTTAGTCTGGAGGTTGCTGTTGGCTCTGATTTCCAGCAAATCTGTGGGCCTGGTGCCTTCTCTGCTCCTGACAACTTTGCTGAGCAGCAGCGGCCTTAAATCATCTCTTGGTTGCCTTTGAAAACCTGGAGCAGAGATAACTTCATTCTTAACTGAAAAGAGAACTTGAAAGCTCCGTTTTGCTGGCAACTTGGTGGCAGAGACCTCCAGCAGCAGTCAAAATGCCTTGGAAAGGGGAGGGGAAAAAATGAAAAGCCTCATTTCTTCCCTTGAACTGGAACAATTTGTGTTCGGGAAAAGCTTTAGGGGCCATTCAGAACCAAAAGTTAAAGGTTTGCTGTGGAAATGTGGCAGCTTTCTTTTTGTTTGTTTGTTTGGGTTCTGACTGACAAGAATTTCACAGATTTTGAGCAACCTAAATCTGTGTTGGGTGGTTTTCCTTCTGTAATGAGCTTTGTAGTTGAAAACCAGCTTTCCCAATGGGTTCAGAGCCAGCTGTTACCTAAGAGCTGCACTGTTCCAAAACCTTGTTGGACTTATTGCAAGTTTGAGTAGAAAGAGAAACTGAAACATGCAAGTGTTTTCCTTGGAATACAATGAGTTTTCCTTGTAAATTAGGGAAAACCCACTGAACAGGGATTAGAAATTGACTGGCTTCTGGGAACGTACAAATCCATTAATGTGAAAATACACAAATCTCTCTGAGTGCTGTGAGGGCCTGGGAGGAACACTCTGTGTTTCAAGGTTTGTTTGGTTGTTCCTTAGGTCGTAACAGAGGAGTTGTGGGTTTGGGCATGTGAGGCCCCAGCATTTGTTTGATGGGAACTGAGACATCTGACTTGGTTTCTCTCAAGTGAATGACAGCAAAGTCATTAGGAAACAGCAGAACCTTCTGCTTAAAACAAGATTTCACCTCTTTGGGAGAAGCTTTTCAAGCCACAAACAGCAGTTCTTTAATGGAGCTGATATTTGAATGAAGCATTCCGTTTCTTCCCCTTGATTTTCCTGCTGTTTGGATTCCCCCAGGCTGAAAAGCTGATGAAGCAAATAGGAGTGAAGAACGTCAAGCTGACTGAGTATGAGATGAGCATTGCTGCCCACCTGGTGGACCCACTCAGCATGCATGTAAGCAACTTCCCTGTCCTCAGGCCTGCAAAATTTCCCTTTGCCTCTGGACTACATTATTTGCACCTCTGTGGGAATATTCCTGAGATCTAAAACTCAAACTGCATCACTGAGAACAGAGGGTTTTAATCCCTTCTCTCTTTTATTTTCAAGGCACTCCTTTGAAGCTGGTGGGTGCTTTTCCTTGGCAGGATTGATGCTGATTGTTCCCAACACTGTTTTTCCCTTTGCAGGTCACCTGGAGTGATATTGCAGGCTTAGATGATGTCATCACAGATTTGAAAGACACTGTCATTTTGCCCATCAAGAAGAAATATTTGTTTGAGAATTCCAGGCTCTTACAGCCCCCAAAAGGTAGGAAGGGAATGTGATGGATTTATACCTTGCTTTTTAAAAATTTAAAAGTTCAGTTTCTCAGAAAGGGAAGGGGGAGGGAAGTGGGTTGTTAGGTCAAAGTGCAAACATTGGGACCAATGCCAGGGAAAACCCTCAGATTTTCCCTCTTCTCCTGCTTTGGTGAAGAAGTTCTGTCTTAACAATGAAGCAATAGCTGGATTTTGGTTATGATGGTCCATTTTTGTGCACTAATCACAGAATCATGAAATGATGTGGCTTGGGAGGGACCTCAAAGTCCAACCTGGCCTTGGACACTGCCAGGGATCCAGGGGCAGCCACAGCTGCTCTGGGCACCCTGTGCCAGGGCCTGCCCACCCTCCCAGGGAACAATTCCTGCCCAATGTCCCATCCAAACCTCCTCTCTGTCAGCATGAAGCCATTTCCCCTCTTCCTGTCACTCCAGGCCATCATAATCCACATAACCTGTATTTTTAACTGCCTAAATTGTCATTTTTATTGTCTTTACACCCCATGTTGTCCTTTGGCTGAGTTGAAATCTAACTCTGCTCTACAGCTTTGACACTCCTAGAAATTCCCATCATTCAGCAAGACAGGCATCCCATTTTTTTCTCTGGAGATCCCTGGATTCTCTCTGGAGTTGGGTTACACAGTGTTAAGGCAGGTGGCAGATTCATTTTCCACAGTAAAACAGAAGTTGGAAATCTGCTGGAATCCCTACAGCAATATTTGTTGTATGTTACTGAGAAAAAAAAAAGGAAAAAAAACAGAATTTGCACCTAAAATGTTGGACAAAACACCCAAATTTACTGCTTTGTTCCCTGGAAAAGTGATTTCTGGAGCTCTTAATTCCTGCCTGGATCTGTGGCCACCTCAGCCCTGTGTCCCAAGGGATGGAAAATGCAGCACTTTGGTAGCTGCTTTAGTTTTTCCAGGCTATGTTCTGTGTAAGTCACAAACTGAAGCTGTCTGGAAAATTACATGAATGCCATGATCAAATATGCTGAAGGAAAAAAAAAAGATTTTTTTAAAATTTATCTTTTTAAAGCAGACTTTCCAACTTGGGCTGCTCCCCAGTTTTACGAGTGGCTTGTGCTGGGTGTTAATAGGAAGTCACTGCTCCAGAGTAATGATGTTTGTGAGACATCAAGTCCATCATTTTCTCACATAAACAGAGAAAAAAACCTTAATAATTCCCTGTGCTTTGGGCTCTTTTGACTGAGTGTTGCTCTTGAAATTGTTTCTTTAGTGTTAGACAAACACTCCTGTGAATTCTTCCACTGCGACAAGTTTTAAAATAATACAAGATGTCATGTTTAATTGTGGATAATTTGTTTAAAATGTCTGTGGGTCCGTTGTGTGCTGGATTTTTCCTTTCCTCACTCCTCTGTGCTAAGTTTTATTAGCAGGGCTGAAAGGAGCTATAAACAAGGCCTGTCAGGTGCTGACAGGACATAAATAGGGGTTAATTTAAGGTAACATTTAGTCCTGGGAGTGGAATAAAATGGAATCATGGAGTGGTTTGGATTAGGTTGGAAGGGACCTTAAAGATGATGTTCCCATCATCCCTGCCATGGGCAGGGACAATCAACCACACATCCTTGAAATGTCTCCTCTCAGCTTCACCATTCCTGACTCTGGCTATTCTGAGCTGTAACTTAACAGGGATTAATTTAAAACCTCTGATTTGATGGATTTTTGGGTTGGTTTCTTACCTTTTAAGACCAGGATCAAAGTTGAGCCTGGACACCCCCAGAACTGTTCTAGCAGAGCATTAACACTGTGAATTTTCCAGGAGTCCTTCTCTATGGTCCCCCTGGATGTGGGAAAACCCTGATTGCCAAAGCTACGGCCAAGGAAGCTGGGTGTAGGTTCATCAACCTCCAGCCCTCCACGCTGACGGATAAATGGTATGGAGAATCCCAAAAACTGGCTGCTGCTGTCTTCTCCCTGGCCATAAAGCTCCAGCCATCCATCATTTTTATTGATGAAATAGGTAAAAATCTCTTCTTTTTATCAGGGGCTATAGCAGAGTGAACTGTAGGCTCAGTGATATATGGATCTGCTGTCATCTTTTCCTTAAAAAGAGTGAAGGCTCAGTCAGAGAAATAGAATTGTAAAGAAATTGGTGGCACATTAGGAAAAACTGGGTTTTTTTGTTTTTTTTTCCTGGTGGTAGTAGAGGAATACTCAAGTTAAACAGGTTTCTGCTTATTTCAGGTTCACGAGGAAATCCAGCAACAAATACACTTCAGGTGTCAGGGCACATACTGGGAAGTAAAATACGGTTTTAGGAGAGCTCAGGAATAGTGTTTTCATAAGGCTGAAGAACAGGAGAGGAGAGGCTGCTTTCCATGAATTCAGGAGGTTGAAAATTTGGAGCACAAGGTGTGGGACAATCTGCAGTGATGGGTGCGTGCTTGTGTAGTGCCCTTTGGAAGGGGGGCTTAGGAATAGGGAGAGTCCACTTTGCTGCTTTCACCCTCAGCAGCACTTGCTGTTTGCTGACACTGGGGATGAAAAATGCCTTTATGAGCCAAGAGAACAGCCCAAGTGTGAGGAACTGGGTTGGTAGTGCCTGCTTCCCTCCTTGGGCACAGATTCCTTCCTGCGGAACCGATCAAGCACCGACCACGAGGCCACAGCCATGATGAAAGCCCAGTTCATGAGTCTGTGGGATGGGCTGGACACTGACTACAACTGCCAGGTGAGTCCTCAGGGTGCTGGGAGGAGGGGGGGCATTCCCTCAGCTGGGATACTGTACCTGGAGCTGCTTGGGAGCAGGGATTGCCAATTATCTGTCAGTGATTGCCAGCGCTTCATGGGAATGAGGGGAGTTGTATCCACACATCAATGTTCTTCCTGTGAAGATTGGCTTTGTGCTTATTTTGGTTTTCATCAAGAAGTGGCATTTTCAGATGAGTTGGGATGGGCTTGAAGATCCCCAAACCATTCTGGGATTCTAAATGACTTGAATGTAGCAGAAAGCCTGCATGCCATGGTTCTGAACTGTCACTTGGGGTGATCTTCTTAAAGCCCTTAAACAGGATGTTTATTCTCTAAGGTGAAAATTTTCAGCCTTTTTAATGTGTATTTTTCCATAAATGGCTTTTCCTCCTCTCCCAAGCTTGTGCTAAAGATGTTTTTCAGCTGATTTTTCCCAAAATGAGTAAAAAACAGTGGTATATGTGTACTGAGGAGGGTGAAAGCTTCCCATTAGTAAAAAGCCAGTGGTATGAACCCTTCACTGGAAACTGATATCACCTTTCAAGCACAGTGTATTACCCTTTTATTTCCCAATATACTGACAATTCCTTGGAGCAAACGATATTATTCATTCCCTGCAGTGAAACAGTTTGGGGTCTCTCGAGTTCAGCAGCATTTGCCTTTTATAAGAAAAACAAAATCCCAAATGCTTGGAGGAAATTGTAAGGAAGTGTTTTGAGGTGGATGTGTTGATTCCAGCTGGAAGCCACACTCAGCTGTGGGCTAAACCTGCTGGGGATGGCTCTGAGTGTGGCAGGAACTCGAGGCAGGTAAGGAATGTGCCTTTTGGCTGAAAATAATGCCCAGAGTAGTGTGGCTCATCCCTGAGCCAGCAATCTCAGTGCCTCTAGGTGGCAGGGTGACTCTGCTGGGCCACCAGCCCTGCTGGCCTGCCCTCCTGGAGCTGGGCCTGGCCCAAAGGCAGGAGCAGGGCAGGAAACCCCCTGGAGCCCAGATTAATCACCCTGCCTGTCTCACTCTGCTGCCTGGGTGTTTACCATGTACACAGCTTAGAGTAAGAAATGGGGAAACAAAGCTGCTGTGAATGGGGAGTAAATTTGTTCTGGAATTAAGAGCTGGAGTGCTCCAGGGAGGTAAACACTGTCCTGGTGTTGGGCTTGGCTTGGACACCTTTAACCCACTGCTGTCCTGTAGGTTATGGAATGCTCTTTTGCATGTTTAAGAAAAATAAAGATGCATTTGGGTGCATGGAAAGCTGCCAGGTGAACCCATTGCAGTAGTGGTCTCCTGGAAGGTGCCCCTGCCCATGGAGGGCTTGCAACAAGATGACCTTTAAGGTCTTTGCCACCCCAAACCTTGTGTGATTCTTTTTTTTGCACAGCCCAAAACCACTACATTTTAAAATAGCTTCCCGAAACATCTCCTTTCGATTTCCACCAGGAGCTAAAAGTGATGTCACAAGCAGAAAGTTTTAAGTTCCTTCTCAGGGTTTGAATTTTCACCTTGGACTCGTGTAGAAATCTCCCCCCAAGGTAGTATTTGTGGCACCAGGGCTCTCTCCAGCTGCCCTTGCTGAGAAAACTGCCTGGAAACTTTGATGTCACTTCTTAAAATGTGGATGCTGATGATAAAGTGGGGAAGATGCCATGGCTGGTGCTGACATTCCCAGGCTGTGGAAGTTTCCCAGCGCTGGTTTCAGTGGTGGCTGTTGGTGTCACACAGGTGATTGTGATGGGAGCCACCAACCGGCCCCAGGACCTGGACTCTGCCATCATGAGGAGGATGCCCACCCGCTTCCACATCAACCAGCCTGTAAGTCCTGCCTGCCCTGCCCCAGCAGCCAGCAAATCCACAGCCATGGGGCTTCTCCTCCAGGGAATGCTGCGTTCTGAGGAGCTGGCTTCAGGGGGTTTTGAAACATGCCCGTAACTCAGTTGTTAAGGTGAAGTTTTCATCTCTTGAGTCTTTTTTTTCTGAAACAACACCCTGAGCTTTCCACCCCTGCTCTTCTCTGGGATTGGAGGTGTTTGGATGCTGCATGCTGGGAAGAGCTGGTTTGTAACTGTGTTCTGCTCAGGCCTTTCCACAGCAGACAGTGTGGAAAACCTGGTTTGTTCTGCCTGTGATGGGCATGGAATGAGGTGGCCTTTGAGGACCCAAACCATGCCGTGATTCTGTGATTTATGCCCCAGTTATGAATTTTTTTATTAGGTAGCTGTCACCTAAGATTGTCTTTACTCCAAAGGTTGCTCTTGTCATCCTTTTCCAGGTGTTTCAGTCACCTTTAAATGCCTGGTGGGGTCACCAGACACTTTTGTGTCGGGGTTATCAGGAGTTCAGTCGTGGCTGTTGGAATTCCCTTCTGGCTACAGAAATCATTATCCATTTCTGCTGAAACTCAGAGACCAAACTGGAGGAGTAAAATTCTTATTGATTGTGCAAGAGAGGAGTTGTGTTCCCAGCCTGTGTTGTTGGAACTGACTTTCACTCCATGGGAGTGGATCCCTTTGGAAACACCATTAATAACCTGGAAACTGCTGTACTTCCATACCTGTTCCACACAGCTTCCTCATCTCCAGCTGTTCCTTGAGTTTGCAGGGGGCAAGGATGTGGATTTGAGTACTTTGTTGTGTCATTCTAGAATGAAGGGATGAATTTGTGCCCTGGGATGTTACAGGGATTGGCTCCCTCTCCCAGGATGAGAGTTACCACAGGAGGTGTCATTCAGGGAACAGATTTTCCTTATCCCTCTACAGCCCTGCCATGAGCTTGGTGCTTCTCTGTTGCTTTGTGATCAACTCAGATTGGCCCTGACTCTTACTGAAGGTGGAATAATTGGTGTGCTGGGGACTGGGAACAGGCACGGGCAGGAGTGAAAGGCTTTCAGATTTTATAACTGAGTTGGAGATGAAAAGGGCCCAAATTACTCATCAAAAATTACCTGCAAAGCAGAGGGAAATGGCAGGAGTGGGTTTTGGGATGGAGTACCAACTGTTCAGCTGCCAGATTATCTGTGGGGGAGCTTTTCCCCTTTTTAATGATGTAAGTGAGGTTTGGCAGGCACAGAACCCAGTCTTCGTTGCCTGTGTTTGACCTTCCTAGGAAGGATCTGCTCAGGACTCAGCTGATTCTTCAGTAACCTCCTCACACAGAGTGTGTGATTTACCTGGTTTAGAATTCCCCAGGCATCACCTGTGGAACTGAATTTGCCATCAGAGAGGTTTCCTCAGGGTGTGTCACCTGTCCTGGGCGAGGGGACTGAAGGGACTAGGGTGTCACAAGTGTTTATTTTTGTCCTCTGGTAACTTCAGTCTCTTCTTTTGCAGGCTCTGAAGCAAAGAGAGGCAATCCTGAAGCTGATTTTGAAGAATGAAAATGTGAGTAGCCTCCTGTTGGTGGCTCCTGGCTGCATTACTGCCCCCAAGTGCAGCTCTGGCCTTGCAGAACGTGTGGTTTATAATTGCCTGCTTTGCAGTGAGGCTGAGATGATCTGCCAGGGCATTTCTGGCCAGAGCTTGGGAGTCTTTTGTGTGTTTAGGTGTGGCCTGACAGTAAAGCCCTGCAGTTGGCTCTTTGTGAGCAGGAGCCTTGGCTTGTGTGGTGAATCACCCCCTCTGAGCAGAATGACTCCATTTCTCTGGCTCCATTTGCTTGTTCTGTCACAAGAGAAGAGATTTCTCTCTCTAGAAAGGTGAAGGTGAGTCGTGTTTAGATGAGGGAAGGAAATTTCAAGCCCTCAATGAATCAGGGAGAAGATACTGACTCTTTAGCTCTTTTTTAGCTCAAGTCAAGCAAGCAAACTTTTTTGACAGTGCTGCTTTTGAGCCATAATTCCAATTTCCTTCAGAGGAGAGGGGGGAAGGATGAGGTGTGAGCACACCTGGAAGTGTCTGTGGCAGGGTGAGGGGATCCCTGTCACCAGAGCTTCCTCCCAGATTTAGTCAGCAGCACTAATTGCCTTCAAGTTAATGTTGCAAATTGTCTCTAGGCTGAGCTCCAGCCTAATAAATATCTTTTATTAGTAAAACAAACTTAAATTTTTTGAAGAGGCCTAAAAATGGCAGCTCACCAACATCTGGCAGGGAGCCACACAAAAAAGATTTTCAGGGTAATAAAAAGAACAAACCTTTATTGGTTATCCCACAGGAGGAGGAACTGGATCTCTCAAGGCCAGACTTCATATGGCAAGGGAAGTCCTGCCCCCTCCCTTTTCCTTGCCTGACTTAAACCATGGAATTTTTTCCCTCTTGAAAGAAGTGATCCCAGAATCGCAGCCTTTTATTAGATTGCCTTGGCTTTAGCTTTTTGAAAAGGAAATACGTGGTGGGAAAGGAATCAGAAATTCTGTAAAATGATGGAATAAACCTGACTGGCAAGGGCTCAGCCTGACCCAGTGTGAGCTGGACACATTGTTTTGCCTCTAAATCCCCTGGTGTAAAGCAGGGACAAGTGTCCAGACAGCAGAGTTCTGAGAAACTCAATGTGGACACCTGGGAAAAGTGTTCGTGGGATCCAGTTCTTCCAGGCTGATTCCTGCAGGAGCGTGGTCAGTATAGGATACACCAATGGCATGGTTGGGGTTTGTGTGGGGTTTTGGTGGGGTTTTGAACCAATGGCAGAGTTTGATGTGCTGAAACATCAGCTTCCTGTAATGCCATGAACCACTTGGAGGTTCAAAGAGTCAGGGAATAATTTAACTCCCCAAAAACATCCAATGATTTCAGAGCAGGTAAAAGCTCTTGGAGGCGACTGTCTGTTGTCATGGTAAGCAAAGCCAGTGTCTTTGGAGCGTGTGTGGCCTGACCTGGAGCTCCCCACAGGTGGACAGCCAGGTGGATCTGCTGCAGGTGGCCAAGGAGACGGACGGCTTCTCGGGCAGCGACCTGAAGGAGATGTGCCGGGACGCGGCGCTGCTCTGCGTGCGGGAGTATGTCAACAACGCCTGCGAGGAGGACGTGTACGTGGGGCCTCTGCACACACACATTCCTTGTGATCCCTGCCTGCAGCTGGCACTGGGGAGAGGGGCACACGCAGTAGTAGCGTCCTCTTCTCATGCCCAGTTGCCACTACACAAACCCCCCACAGCTCAGTTACTGGTATTCCTTTTGGCTCCAAAAATATGCGCAGCACCTTGGTTGTTCCAAGGTGCCCAAGCTGCAGGTGGCCTGAGCCACCAAGTCCTGCTGCTGTATTGGTTAGTGTCAGACTTCAGTGCTGCTGGGACGTCCCTCTGGTATTTGCCACACCTGCAGCAATCCTGGGTGCATTGAGGGGCTGGATTTTGTCCAGCGCAGGGAAGGGAGCTGGGAAAGGGGCTCAGGCTGGAGAAAAGGAGGCTCAGGTGGACCTTGTGGCTCTGCACAACTCCTGACAGGAGGGGACAGCCAGGGGGGGTCAGGCTCTGCTCCCAGGGAACAGGGACAGGACAAGGGGGAAGGGCCTCAAGCTGTGCCAGGGGAGGCTGAGCTTGGACAGCAGCAGGAATTTGTGCCTGGAAAGGGTGCTGAGGCCTTGGCAGGGGCTGCCCAGGGAGGTTTGGAGTGCCCATGGCTGGAGGTGTCCCAGGAAAGGCTGGAGGTGGCACTGAGTGCTCTGGTCTGGGGACAAGGTGGGCATGGGGCACAGCTGGGACTCCTTGGGCTGGGAGGGATTTTCCAGCCTCCTTAGTTCTGTGATTGCAGCTAGATCCATGTCAGAGCTGCTGTTTGCAGGGATGCTCTGTCTGCTGGCACAGCTGTCACACAGCCCCTGGGCCCTCACCTGGCTGTTGCTCTCTCTTCCCCAGCCACGATGAAGATGAGATCCGGCCCGTGCAGCAGCAGGATCTTCACAGGGCCATCGAGAAGATGAGGAAATCCAAGGATGTCTCCATGCAGAACCTGGCCATGGAGATTGTGTTTGATTAAGACAAAAGAGTGTGCTTGCAGTTCCTGATGTGATTTAGTTTGACTTCTGTAATCAGTTAGCAAAACCAATGTCAGGGGGTGGGAGCAGGGGTGGCAAAGGGAGTTCTGTTCCTGGAATCGTTTTTTATACAACAACAACCTCTAAGTTATTGCAATTCCAACTGGAAGTGGAAGCACAGATCATGAGTGGAACAATTCAGCCCAGACCAAGAGCGAGTGCCTGCCTGTTGTCCCTGGGGATCCCTTGGAACCTTCCAGCTGGAGTGGGTGGGCCAGGGGGCAGGACCTGGCACGGGCTGTGTGTGTCCAGATGGGTGTGTGAGTGCAGGACCTGTACATAGCCTCACTTTTTTTTATACATAGACATAACCTGTAGATAACTCGAGTATGGAAAATCTTTTCTACTTCCTGAAGCAAACCAAATAAGAAGCTGCATAAGGGAAAGATTACTCGATACTCAGTTCACTTCTACCTTTTAGCAGCAAATGCCAGGATAGAAACTGCTCCTAGAACAAAGCAACATTTGAAATGCTACTGATTTTTCTTCCACATGACCACTTGAAATCTGGTGCCATTTAGTCAAGATAGTAAACTACTCTGTAAGAATGTTTGAATACTTTTAATTTTTTATGAATTCTGCTTTTGAAGGCTTTTTAAATGACGGCTGGTTTTATTTTTGGTTTTCTCTTGCTGTGAGCAGTTAGAGTAGAATCCCACTTGCTCTTTCCTAAAGCCCTGCGTCCTCTGAGCTCTCTGGAGCCTGAGCTCCTGAGCACTGTCCCAAGGATTTGCTTCTTCCTCCGTGTCTGCAAGCCCCACTGTGGCACTGTCCCCTGAGGTGTCACTGCCCCAAGGCACAGGGGGACATTGTGTGATGTTTGACTCTGTCCCATGCTCAGATCTGTGAATTTAAAGAGGAGGAAATGGGTTTTGGGCTTACTGATGTGGTTTAGCAACATGCTGTCCTTGCTGGTACCAGTTCTGGTGAATTCTTGTAATGTTCTGTTGCGATAAAGGCCAAGGGTTACAAATGTGAGTGGCAAAAATGTTTTGGGTTTCTTTTTGGTGAAGTTATTGTCAGAGATAGTCAAGAACTTGAGTTTTTTCATATAATGCTATGAACTGTGCAGTAATTTACGCCAGATTTGTAAAGGGAATTAATTGCTCAAAGCCCAGGGGTGGGATGCTGTGTCACAGCTCTGCTGCCTGTGAGGGGAGGGGAACATTGGAGGCACTGAATGATGTAAAACCAAATGCACTGCAAAGGAAAATAAAGTGAAATAAGGAGGGCTGGAGCCCTGCCATGACACAGTGTCAGGGGCTGGTGACAGTGTCCCTCAAGCTCAGCCTGCTCCCTGCTGTCCTGCCCTCTGGAATGCTGGCTGGGTGATGCAGCAGGGCTGAGTTTGTCCCAATTTAATCTTAAACCCAAATGGGAGGGGTAGGATAAAAATAATGGGATAATTGCATAGACTTCTTCCCTGTATCACAAAGCAATGGGACATGCACAATGGTCTAACACTAGGGTGCAGGAATTTTAGGAAATGGAAAAAAGTCTGGATCTGGGATGTTAATCCCACAAGTCACTTTAGTGCTGGGGCTGAGTGCCCAGTGCTGGCTCTGGGTGAGCCTGGGATCCAGGAATGAGTCCAGAGGAGGCACCAGGATGAGCAGAGGGATGGAGCAGCTCTGCTGGGAGGAAAGGCTGGGAGAGCTGGGATTGTTCAGCCTGGAGAGGAGAAGCTTTGGGGTGACCTCATTGTGGCCTTCCAGGGCCTGAAGGAGCTACAGGAAACATGGAGAGAGACTTGGGACAAGGGATGTGGTGCCAGGATAGGGGGAAATGGCTTCCCAGTGCCAGAGGATAGGATATTGGGAAGGTGTTCCCTGGGAGGGTGGGCAGGCCCTGGCACAGGGTGCCCAGAGCAGCTGTGGCTGCCCCTGGATCCCTGGACGTGTCCAAGGCCAGTTGGACTTTGGGGCTTGGAGCAGCCTAGGATAGTGGAAGGTGTCTCTGCCCATGGCAGGGGGTGGAATGGGATGGTCCCTTCCAGCCCAAACCACTCTGGGATTCCATGAGTAATCTTGAACCTGCCCTCAGTGTAATTCCTGGGATCCCTGGGAAGGCTGGAATGGCGCCGGCGCCAGGAAGTTCTCCAGGCGCTCCGTGTGCAGGGCCTGCTCCCACCCTGCTGTGCTCCCCGCACCTCTCCAGGGCTGTTCCACCTGAGGAATGCCAGCCTGGGCAGCTCCTCCTGCACCGCTGCCTGCTTGGTAAAACCCCAGTGCAGGCAGGCCTTAATTGGCTTTAATTGAGTGTGAAGTGTGTCCTCAGGGGGATTTTAATATCACGGGAGCAGGGACAACCCCGGGGGCAGCCCCTAGTCCCTGCCTGAGCTTTGATCTCCTGCTGGTGACCCCAAACCCTGGGTGCTGCTGCCCGGAGCTGCCTTTCCCTGCTGCCCATAACTCATCAGGGGCTGACTGAAGAGGCACAAGGAGTTTTTTCTGATTGCTCCTGGGGGCAGCTACTGCAGCTGGTGTGCAATTCCCACTTCTCCAGGAACTCTGCCCCGTACTTGTCTACTCCTGCTGCTGCTGTGGGAGTCCTTGTCAAAGCACAAATCCTCTGGGAGGTTCCTTGAAAGGCTGAGGAAGCAGTGTGGTTTGGAATGTGGCTGCTTTAATTCCATGGCTCCAGAGGCTTGGTCCAACCCTCAGCATCCAATCCTGCCTCGCTGAAGGGGGGGAAGAGCCTGGTCCCTCGCCCAGAGCTCCAGGGACAGCTGCATTGCCGAGGCTGAGTGAGCCTCTGGCCAAGTTCCACCCAAAAATCACCAAGTGACAGCTCCTTACATATATAAATATTTATTTGTACTAAAAGCGAGTGTTTCAGAGAGTATCGAGTTCAGAATGTATTAAATCATGAGATGCATCAGTTGAGGTACAAATTCCAGTCTCATGTCCTTAATAAATAGACTACAAACCCCCCAGTCCATGTGTTTTAATCAGAGGTAATCAGGACACTGCGCTGGTTTAAAATGATAATGCAACATCTGTGTTTTGCTGTGACCACCTGGATTTACTGGGGGCAGAGGCAGGTTTCAACACTGGATTATTTTATGATGAGCAGCAACAGTGCTGCTTCAGTCCTTAAAAATCCTAAATGGGAACATTGCTTCCTGCCAGAGGGCCTAGCTGCATTAGGCTGGTGCACGGAGGTGGTAGCATTTGCCTTGGGGTAAAACACAGCTTTGCTCCAAATACTTTAAAAAAAAAATAGCCTTAAAAAACCGCCCAAAAAGCCAGGATACTTTTCCAGTATTTTGCCAGGATATTTTCCAGTCATAGATGAAGGCTTGGACACTGTGCCCTGGCCACAGCAGAGCAGGCCGGAGCTCACAGTACCCCGTGTCACAAGCAGGAGCAGGTTGGGTTTGCTGGGTGTGGATCCGTCTGGAATTAAAACTGGAGCACAAGAAGGGAGGAACGCTGGTTCCTCTTCACTGGGAACACATCCCCACGGGTCCTGGGGCTGCTGCCAAAGAAGGCCAGGTGTAAAAATCACGGAGTGAGGCCGTTGCTGTCATTAGCGAGTGCTTGGCTGTTCTCTGCGGACACCTCACAGCTGCAGAGGCGAGGCGGGACCAGCCCCGTCCCTGAAGGCGGCCCGGAGCTCACGGGAGTGCCCAGGGAAGCCCCGCTGTTGTGTCCCGGCTCTGTCACCTCGGAGGCCACCGCAGGAGCTGCGAGTCAGCGGAAAAGCCTCAGGAACGGCACAGGCAAAGTCCACGGCAGGATGAGGGTGGGGAAGGAGATAAAGTCCGGGGTAACTTTCCACAGCCAGGGCTGGGAGCAGCACCGGGTGCTGGCTCTCGGCTCTGCACCAGCAGCCCACAGGGCTGGGGGGCCCAAGGGCTGTCCTGCCACCCTCTGGTTGTCCCCAGCGGCCCCATCCCACAGACAGGGAATAAATCAGGTCACCGTACCCACAGAGGTGTGGACGAGGGGAGGAGCTTCAGCCTCCTCTCAGCTGGTTCTCCAGACCCACCTCGCACTCTGTCTTTGCTGTTTTTGCCTTGGATTTGCCTCTGGGATGGGAGGAGTGTGGCAGAGGGAAGGGGGATCCCATCCTGCCATGTGGGAGGACACCTGAAAGCACAGTGACAGCGTCCCTGGCTTTTCCTTGCTGTCCAGAGCTTTCTCAGGGATCTCAGGGCTATATGGTGCCCTCCCAGTACAGGTTCCCTCGCTGGGCTGTGAGTGTGGGGATCACCATGGCACAACCTCACAGTCAGCTGAACTTGGAGCAACAGGGAGTGCTCAGCCCAGGATTTGTTTGGCCAAAGAGGTCAAGCAGGAGGAAGGAAGCAAGGAGGCAGTGAGGAATTGGCTCAGCCACAAGGAACTGGCACCGGTCACAGCTGATCTGAAAAAGTCCTTTTTTTAAAAAAGGGCATTAAAAACATTCTGCTGGTAATTAGCAAAAAACTGTCTAAGGCGCAATGTGGAAAGGCACATGTTCATTTCTGCTCCAGGCAGGGCACAGGCAGGATTTAGCCTGGTCTGAGGCCCCCCCTCTGCACTGGAAGCTGCTGTGTGGCCCTGGCAGTGCCACAACAATCCCGGTGGCATGTCCTGGTGCCAGCTGGGAACAAAGGACCTGCCCCCAATCCCTTCCAGCTCCATGGGGACACTCCCAGCAGATTTAGGGGGAGAAGGAACAGGCTCAAAGTATTTCTGATTGGCAAAAAAACCACTCTGACCCAGGTAGGAAAATCCCAGGGTCATGCCAAGTGATCTGTGTCATAGGGAATCAATCGATCATTGCTCACTCTTAATACAGGGATTTCTAGGGACGAGAGGAGGAGGAGGAGTTAATTCTTTTTTTCCAGTGACTGGTAGTAGGTGGTGAGGACTTTCCAGGCTTTGGGGGCCATGAAGCCATCCGGGGGGTTTTCCCCTTCCCGAGCCAGCTTCCTCATGCGCGTTCCTGAGATGAAGTCAAAATCGTCGTGCCTGTGCCAAACAGAGACAGGTGACATCAGCACAGCTGGCCCGAGCCACCCCCCAGGGCTCCTCATCCCGGAGGAGCTGGAGCGTCCATAACACATAACACACTTTCCCCATAATAAACATAACACACAAAATACACTTCCCATCAAAACACTTCCCGTAACACACATAACACACAAAACACACTTCCCATAACACACGACACACAAAACACACTTCCCAGAACACACAAAACACAAAACACACTTCCCATGACACACTTCCCGTAACACACATAACACACTTCCCAGCTGTGGGAGGCTGCGTTCCTGCTGCCTCTCAGCCTGTGGCTGCTTTTCCTCCCTGGTGGCATCTTTAATTTCATGTGGCACCTGGGAACAGCTCTTGGAGGAAAGCACAGGTGGCTTTCCCAGGTCCTCCCCCCATTCCCCTCCTTGGGAGAAACGTAGCTTTTCCCTTGGGAAGCTGTGAGGCCCAGGCACCCACAAACCCCGTGTTCGGAAGGAACCACAATGCCGCCGCCACGTTACCTTTTGGGGTCGTAGAAATCCATGGCCCTTTTGAGCTTGTTGTAGGCAGCCACGCGGAAGGGGAGGATCTCCACGGAGGTGAGGCCAGGGGCCATGGCCAGCACCTTCCCGCCGTGCGTGGGCTCGTACAGGTCCTGCTTGGTGTCGGGGTGCGGCATTCCCGCCGGATCGCGCCCCACGATGTAGAAGTTGGCCCCTGCCACCATCCTGGCTCGGCAGTGCCACTGCACCTGTGGGGAGGGACACGGGCACTGAGGCCTGTGGGACAGGGGGGACCTGGGGATGATCCCGTGGGAATTAGGGGATGCTGGAACCCTGGGTACTGAGAATTTATTTCAGGCTTTCTGTGCTGACAGGCACTGACCCCCAGGCAAACACTGCATTGAACTGAGGCCGTGGAGAAGGCTTCCAAAATGGAGTGATAGCACTGGGATTATGGGTATGGAGTTTGATTGGAAGTGTGTGATATCACAGGGTGGAAACTTTGAGTTTAAGGTTTTAGAATATAGTGATATATATAAGGCAAGATGGAGGTTTTAGGGTGTGGGCCTGATATTGCTGAGCCTGATAATTGCTAGCTTTTCCCAAGGAAAACTTTCAACAGTTTTCCTTTTTTTACAACTTTGTGTAAACAATATTTTCTTTCCCATAACAGCCTCTCTCCCAGGTGTTGTTTGCTATTTCTGTTACTCAACCAGTGGAGAGAGGTGTCAATCCTATGGACCAATAATGTGCCTTTTTTAGCACAGCATGTTATAAAAAGGCTGAATGAATTGTAAATAAAGTCTTCTGATTCTCTTCTGCCTGGTGACTGGTGTCAAGCATCTTTATTTCGTGTCCTACTGCGACATCTTTAGGGCAGAGGCCAGTCCTTCTTTTTCACCTTCTTCTTCATGGACCTGGGTGGTATTTTGTAATTGGGTAGAAAAATCCACATTGTGGACCACAGGTGGTTGGTTATTGGGTTAAAAGTAAAAATAATTTAGGTGTCATTTCCTAATTGGACAGTTTGTGCTTAAAAGACATTGTAAAGAGATTGAGACAGAGCCATTTTTTACTTTGTTAGCTAGAACTCACAACTTGTGAGACTGTACTGTAGATAAGAATTAATAAACATCTGAGTCTGAATACAAAACCCATCTCTCAAGCATTTAATCCCAGCTCTAACAGAAAAGAAGATAATGATCCCACAGGGCTGGGTCTGGTCTGGTGGCAAAGGGAGGTCACTACTTGAATTTTCAATGTGCCCAAGTGGTGCCCCCCTGCATACGGAAGGGGAGGTTCAGCATTGGCCCTTTTCATCCCACTGATTTAGGGAGAGACGGGAAACCCCTGGGGGCAAACAAATGAACATCCCTGCCTGCCAGAAAAAGGTGAAGCCTGTTTCTGGCCCTTCTCCCCAGTCCAGGAGAGGGTGGGAGCCAATGGAGCCGAGCTCAATTCTGCAGCAGGAAGCACAGGCAAACCCCACAGGGAGCCAAGAGCAAGGACATGGCTCCACCCCTCTTCCTGGGGTTTTCCAGAGCTGCAAAACCCCCTGGACAGGCTTCCTCAGCAGCCAAGGGCTGGGTTACCTCCGTGGGGCCGGCGTAGAGCATGGGAGAGGGGAAGATGGCCACGATGGTAGAGTTGGGGTCCAGGACGTGCTCCTCCAGCACAGCAGCGTGCTGCTTCATGCGCCACTCCAGTGGGACATCGTCATCCTTGGTCCAGCCCCCCAGGGGGTGCAGCAGGAGCACGGGGTTCTTGTAGCCCCTCTCCAGCAGCTGGCGCCGCGTGTCCTGCATCAGCAGCGCGTGCCCGTTGTGCACCGGGTTCCGCAGCTGGAAGGCGAAGACGGCGTCTGCAAGGGAAAGGGCAGGGGGTCATGGGCCTCATTCCCACACTGTGGGCTTCCACACAGCTGTGACAGACTGTGTGCCCTGTCCCTGCTGTCAGAGACCTGTGTGTGCCCAGTCCCTGCTGTCACAGACCTGTGCGTGCCGTGTCCCAAAACCTGCGTGTCCCATCTCCACATGAGCAAGGCCCTGACCAGCTCAGCTGAGTGTTTCACACACACACATTGCCCTGCCAAGGTTGTTTTCACTGCACTCCCTTCCTTTGGGGCTGATTTCAGCCCTATCAGATCTCCTGCAATGTTTGTGCACAGGGCTGGACACCTTCACTGATGTCCTAAGTCACCTGTCACCTCCCCAGGCTCAGTGGCACCTTCAGGAAGGCCAGTGCTCCTTCCCCAAAGTAAGGGTGGGTGTCTGACCCTTGCCAGCCTGCTGGGACCACACTGGACAGGGCTTGGAGAAACCTGGGAATGTGGAAGGTGTCCCTGCCCATGGCAGGGGGTGGAATGGGATGAGCTTTAAGGTCCTTCTAACCCAAACCATTCTGGGATTCTATGGCACAGAGAGCTGTGACACCTGAGCTGTGCCCCAGGTGAGACGGCTGAGGATGTCAGTGCAGGGAGGATGTGACCTGCCAGGGGGGACATGAGCAGGATGCTCAGCACTTCCCAGCCCTCAGAGCAACCCACTGAGCCCATCACCAAGCACTGCCCTAAACAAGGAGACTTTGTGCACTTTTTGTGCCATGCTGAGTCCCCTTTACTGCCCAACCCCCAAACAGCCCCATTTTGGGAGCATCCAGAAGCCACCTGGAAGTGCTGAGAGCTTGAGAGCAACTGAAGGATCACAGCAAGGCCTGGTGGGGCAGGAAGAGCCCTGACACTGGTGTAACCCAGCCACTCACCAGCGTTCATTTCCCTGAACTTCTGCTTGAGAGCCAGCGGGGTCAGGCGGTACTGGTCCAGCCCATCATTCCATTTGATCTTCTCCAGCACCTGCAGGTCTCCACCAACCAGCCAGTCTCCACTCTCCATCACCATCTGGGAATTACACACACCTTCAGTGCAAAGGGGACAGCACACTCCTCCCTCTCCCAGTCTCCTTTGACAAGTGTGAGGCTCAGCCCCACTGTTTGAGCATGCCTGCTGCGAATGAATTAAATGAGGCATTTTAAGGGAGGGGAAAGTGTTGGAACCCTGGGCACTGAGAATTTCAGACTTTCTGTGCTGACAGGCACTGATGCCCGAGCAAACACTGCATTTGACCTGAGGTCGTGGAGAAGGCTTCCAAAATTGAGTGACAGCACTGGGAATTATGGGTGTGTAGTCTGAATAGAAGTGTGTAATATCACAGGGTGGAAAATTTAGAGTTCAAGGATTTAGAATATAGTAATATACAGATAAAGCAAACGGAGGTTTTAGGACAGAGGCCAGTTCTTCTTTTTCACCTTCTCCTTCATGGGTCTAGGTGGTATTTTGTAATTGGGTAGAAAAGTTCACATTGCGGGCCAAGGGTGGTTGGTTATTCGGTTAAAAGTAAAAATAATTTAGGTGTAATTTCTTAATTGGACAATTTATCCTTAAAAGGCCTTGTAGAGAGAGAGATGGGGCTCCATTTTTAGTCTGTTAGTCAGAAGTGCTATAGCACTCATAGATTGTGAGACTGTGATATAGATAAGAATTAATAAACATATGAGTCCGAACAAGAAATGCCATCTCGCTCATTTAATCCTGACTCTGGCAGAAAAGGAGAGAAAACACAACAGGAAAGAACTACCACAATTGCAGGCTTTGGAAGCAGAAAGCTCAAGCCAAAGTGTGGAACCTGGAGCTCTCCCTTTCTGAGGGATGATGCTCCTTGTACTGCCACAGACTAAGTCGGAAGAGAGGAGCTGTAAAACCGTAACAACCCTGTTGGCTGGCCATAGGGAAGAGCCAAAAAAATTCAGTCCTGCCTGCTGGGGATGGGCTGCCTCCCAACAAAGAGCTCGGTTGGAAGCGCAGACAGGAAACCCATCACCCTCAAAACCTTGGAAAAGCCCACTTCTCCAGCCCTTGCCTCCATTCCAGCCCCATGCTGGGCAGGGAGGGCTCGGACCCACCTGGATGTGCGGGTGGCGGGGGCAGGTGGTGCCCCAGACGCGGGCGCAGCGCTCCTCCTTCCTGTGCGCGAAGAACTCGGGGCTGCGCAGCACCGCGACCCGGCGGCCCTGGAAGCTGAGCGCCAGCGCCGCGCTGCCCTCCAGCCGCTGCTTGTCCTCCGCCGACACCGGCAGCACGATCGGGACGCTCAGGTTCACCACTCCGTCTGCAGAGAGACAGCGAGAGGAGCTCAGCGCCCTCCGGCCGCTGCTCGTCCCGCGGGGACGCCGGCAGCGCCGCGGGGATGCTCTGGGTCACAGCCCTAGGAGGGGAGGGAGGGAAGGCTTAACACCCTCCTGCACCGAAAACAATTTTAACCAGCCCCGAGAGCGCAGTAGATAGAGCTTTTAATGGAAAATCACTCATTGCAGCAGTTTTCTCTGCGCTGCTAATGAATAGGGATGTTAGCAGGATATAAAGCTCCTTATCCAAGGGCCAGAGATGTCTCCAAGACACCCGGAGCATCCCATTAGCTCCTGCATGCTCCCTTTCCCTGGTTCTTCTTCGTTAGCTGCTTGTGAAGGTGAAAAATTCAAATGTGCTTGCAAAATGCAACCCTGGATAATTGAAAAATTTCAGTGTGCTTGGAAAAAGCCTTCTCCTCCAGGAGAACCACCTTCTGTGGAGATGGCTCCAGTCTGGTGTTCCCTGGAGAACCCCATTCCCTGCACACCTCCTGCTGGGCTGCCTCTCCCACCACACTCAGTTTTGGGTTTTATTTTTTTTTTGTTTGTTTGTTTGGTTGGGTTTTTTGGGGGTTTTTTTGGTTGTTTTTGGGTTTTTTTGGGTTTTTTTCCCTGGCTATCTCCATACCGCTACTCCTCCTTTACATCTCTGCACTGCCCATGTTTAACCTGTTTTCTATGTGAGTCTGTAAGTGCACACAGTTTCTAATTTCAGCGTTGTCCCTAAATAGCTTGAAATTGTGTTGGTTTTAACTCAACCCTCCCAATTTCCCAGTGTTCCACTGAGGTCCTCCCATTTCTCCTTGGATATTCCAGTGTTAATACAGAGAATCTGTCTCTCTCATGGGTTTCCAGTCACAAACAAATCACAGATTCAATTTGCTCTGATCTGACTGAAATCGGTTGGGACCCTTGAGAGTCTTAATTTGAAGATTTTGACTATGATATAGATTTTTAATTTTTATTAAAATATTTGCATTTACTTTAAATTCACAACTGGATATCATTCATCTGCCAGGCAGCAATTTTCATGAAGAATCATAATTATATTCACATGGGTTCCAATCAATATCAATTTCATACATTTAAATCATATTAATAACGATCAGTCAATGAAGCCAGCACAGGAAAAAAAAAAAAAAA
>WEIU01018167.1:283997-296188 GCA_013389925.1 Aegithalos caudatus
AAAAAAAAAAAAAAAGGTGCTGCATTATGAAACCAACAAATGCTGCTGAAAGCAAGGATCTTCAGGCTCCATTTCCAAATGCAGGATGGAGAGGTAACAAAAGATCACTCCAGTGCAGGTAATTACAAAATTACACAACTGGGATCTTTGTGCAGACTGCTCCCAAGGACATGGGGTGTGTCAGGCCACCTCAGAACTGCCTGGATCATAAACAGGCCACAGCTGTGATAATTTCATAATAATTTAATTTTTTTTTTTTGGGGGGGTAAATCTCAAAAAATTATGGCTAAAAAGAATCTCAATTGCGGTTATTTGTGCAGAGCCTGAGAACAGTTCTGTACATACCAGCTAGCAAGCGTCTCTTTCCTGGGAGAACACAAACATAATGAAGATAATTAATACTCAGGGGCACCTTACAGAAACCATTTCAAGACTCAAAGCATTTAAAAGCTCCTGTTGGCATGGCCATGGTCCTGCAGGGTGCCACCACAGCCTCATACTGAGTGTGGTCCAACACCTCCAGTGGCACTGCCACCCCTGCTGACACGGGTTGCTGGTGCATTGTTGCAGATCCACCCCTTTCCTGATAGCCCTACACAAAGTACGTCACCCACCTGCTGGGGCGTCCAGCAGGGATTTCCTGCAGAGCACTGGCTTGAACAAGTGCCCCCAAAAAACCACAGGAGCTGCCCAAACCATCAGCCAGCCCAGGACACAAGGGCTGTGCCAATGGCCCAGGGAAGGCTCAAGGCTCTTCTTGGCTGTGCCCCAGCCTCACCACCATGAGATGGAACTCTCCAAAAGCTTGTCCTGGAGCACTTGGTGTTCTCTTTCCCACTCAGATGTCACCCTGAGGGCCTGACCACACTGATGCTGGGTTTGGAGGCCCCCGTGGAGACAGGGTGCACCAGGGACTGATGCTGCTGCCCTCTGCTATGCAGACCTCGCTCTGGAGAGCTCATCCCCCTGCTAAGCTGCTCTCCTGGCCTTTGCCCTGCTCCCCACAGAGCTCTGCAAACTCTGAACATCTGCCCACAGAGCTCAGAGGAGATGTGCTCAGGGATTTGAGAGGGGGACACCCCAAAACCAGGCACGCTCTGGGATGAGCCTCTGGCGCAAAGTACAGGGCTCTGGAGCAACGTGGCCATCCCAGGGCACTCTGCGACCTCCCCAGGCACAACAAGCAGCTCAAAGACCACAGAGGAGGCTCTGATAACAGGGACATGTGCTTCTGAATGCTGTTTGCACACTGGCAGGAGGTAAAAGGCTATGGCATGTCTGGGAGCAGAGCCTCCACACAGACACTCCCGCAGTGCAAAGTGAGCAGTCCTGAGCTTTGTCTCTGCTGCGTGGTGCCCAAATCTGAGCAACAGCAGAAGTCACTGCCCTCTGGGACCACAGGATTGCCTAGAAGGCATCCATGCAAGGCTCAAAGGGACTTGCTCACCCAGATCCCAGAAGGCAGAGATCACTGCCAGTCTACAAACCCCAATGTGAGTACTCCATGTGCAGGTAAAGGCACAGCAACAGCATCCACAGCTGAGAAATGGGGTGCAAACAGCTCTGA
The DNA here is from genome assembly GCA_013389925.1 of Aegithalos caudatus. Classification (NCBI taxonomy): domain Eukaryota; kingdom Metazoa; phylum Chordata; class Aves; order Passeriformes; family Aegithalidae; genus Aegithalos; species Aegithalos caudatus. Next base: position 285,565 of record WEIU01018167.1, read on the forward strand.
CCTAGTCCCAGCTGTGGGTGGTCATCACCTGAGCCCTCTTTGCCTCTTCCAGGGATGAAGCACCTCTAACAGGCTGCATAGATAAAGCAGATTTAATTTGGGTTACCATGTTGGAGAAGCAGGGGAATGGGGTGAGGGGAAAAAACCAGGCTCTGCTGGTTTGCAAGAAGCAGTTGCCTTCTCCTCCCGCCCCCAGCTCAGCCTGGCAGCCTCCCTGCTTCCCTGGCTTTGGGTTTGCTTCTCTGTTTACCCTGGTACAGCCAAGCACAGCAAGAGGCACACAACAGCTCCCGGAAGGTTTGAGCAGCACCGTGTGGGATGTCAGAGCTGTGAGCCAGGGCTGTGGCCACAGCAGGGTGACCTTGGCCACCTTCAGGAGACCTGGGGTGTGCCACAAGGCAGGACAGCAGGACACAGGGGATCCATACCTTTGAACAGGGTGCCAAAGTGCAGCACTTGCAGGTACTCTGCCTCCCGCATGAATCCTGTCAGAGGAGTGGCCCAGCCTTCGCTCAGCACCTGCACCCACTGCAGATCCAGCTGCAAAACAAACCCAAAGGGGTCACACTCCTGTCACATTCCTCTCACCATGTCATGCTCAGGGGTTGCTTTTACTTTCCTTCTGCTGAAACAGCATTTCCATTTTGTTTTGCTTCACATACAGGACATTCATAAGGGGGAGAAAGACATGGGGGGATGTAGGTCAGGCCTTTTTAAGCTAGACTCACACTTTCACAGCACAACTCAGAATCACAGAATGGTTGGGGTTGGAAGGGACCTTCAAGCCCCTCTCATTCCACCTCTGTCATGGGCAGGGACACTTTCCACTATCCCATGCTGCTCCAAGCCCCCTCCAACCTGGCTCTGGACATTTCCAGGGATAGCCACAGCTTCTCTGGGCATGCTGTGCCAAGGCCTCCCAATATCCCATCTAACCCTGCCCTCTGACAGTTTGAACTTGTGGGGCTGTGTGAACACAGCTGAGGAGACTGACAGCCTGCAGCACAGGGTGGAGGCACAGCAGGAAATGGCTGAGGATCAGGATCCCAGCTCAGCTCGCCATAAACCACAGCCACAAAAGGTCAGGGCCATCAGAGGAACGCAGGCCCCTCTGGCAACATCCTCCTGGAAGCTCCCACCCTTGGAGCAGCTATACAGTGTCAGAACCTGTGTGTGACAATACCTTAGTGATCTCCACTGCTGGCAGCTTCTCTGCCTCAGCCCGGACACTGCTGAGTTTATCCTCAGGCACAAAGAGCTCCAGAACATCCTTGACTGAGCCTTGGGGCACAATGTTCTGAAGGACAGAGACAGGCAGCACTTGTAACACACTGATTTTCTACAGGCACACCAAAAAGCCAATGTCCCAAATCAGGGTTCCAAAGCTGCCAGTGATGGTGACATGACAGTGACCCACCTGTGCCTGGAGGAGCTCCACGACCTGCTGGATGCACTCTGACACCGAAGCAACGTTTGTTTTCAGCACCAGCTCAGGAGCTTCGGGTTTCTCGTAATCTGAGTCAATCCCTGTGAATCCTACGGACAATTAACCCCCCCAAATTAAATTTAACAGAATAATCAGTGCCTTAGAGCCAAGAGCACTATACAAACAACCAGGGGGCATTCAACCATGCTGGGTATGAGTGACATTTGTGGCAATAAGACTAGGGGGACAGGATCCTCTTGTGAACCACAGAGGACCTTTAGACACCCACCCCTCTGTGTGGCACTGCCAGGACAAGGCATCCAAAGCTTTGGAAAGCAAAAGGCAAAATAAAATCTCACTCCTCCATACCTTTGATCTCTCCAGCTCTTGCCTTTTTGTACAAGCCCTTCACATCTCTGCTTTCACAAATATTTAGAGGAGCATCTACAAAGATTTCAAAAAAAGGAAGTCCAGCTGCCTCATGAATTTTCCGTGCATTTTGACGATCCTGTTAGAAGAAAAATGGGAAAAATCTGAATTGCAGCAAAAAAAGTCCCTGGATTTTGACAAAAGTTAATTAATCTCTCTTATAGATTTATTAAATGTACATTAGTTCGAATAAGGGTTTTTTATCTCACTTCCCTCCTTTTTTTCAAAGATACTTTAAAAAAAAAATTGCAAAAATCTACAACTTCCATCTGTTCTCATCTTTTCCCATGCAAAACTTCAAGATCTTTTCATTAGGCAGGACAGCAGTACTTTAGATTGTAAATAATTATCTGCTCTATGTCAAAACAGTCAGACATGATGATCTTAGAGGTCTTTTCCAACCTCAGTGATTCCTTGATTCTAGGAAAAAAGGAACTGCTTGCATCGGCCTGATAACAGCAGCTACGGAAGTGAAAATCACAGTCAAATCTTCTCCCAAAAGAGCAGTGACAGCTCTATGACAGGCTGCTGCTTCTAGTGACTCTTTTCTGCCTCTGAGGGGTTAATAGCAGGGAGATCTTAAACTCCTCTTAGCTGTCCATCAGTTTGCAACACTGGATTTATCCAGCGAGGTCACTGCCCTCCAAACACTGAGAGCGCGCAGTCGCGTGTCAGCGGCATTCCATGAAGCATCCCACGCTGGATTTAGAAAACCCTCTCCATAAATCACCTTCATCCCCTGAGGTGAAGCTGAGAAGAGAGCAGGATCTCTGGGATCTTCCAGAACTGACCTTAGTGAAGGGGGAGATGAAGCTGGTGATGCAGACGAGCCCCGCGTCGGCGAAGAGCCGCGCCACCTCAGCAATGCGCCGGATGTTCTCCTCGCGGTCCTGTGCAGAGAAGCCCAGGTTCTTGTTCAGGCCATGCCGGACATTGTCACCATCCAGGGAGTAGCACGGGATGCCATGAGCCACCAGGTACTCTTCCAGAGCAAAGCCAATGGTTGTCTTGCCAGCTCCAGAAAGGCCTGGGGGAGGCAGCAAAGCGAGGGTTCAGGTTTGAGGTCAGGAAAGTCAAATTGAGAGCGCAACTGTGACGCCGGCGGCCAAACTCCTTCTGTCTGAAATTCCCTACCTCATTCTTCCTAAAGGAAGTTGGATTCATCCTTCACAGAGCTCTTTTCCACCCTGATTGTTGAAGGGGTAGCATTAATGCTGTGAAAAAAGCATCCACACAGCCCATCCTCTGGAGGGGTCCAAGCCAACAGTGCCTCTGGCCAGGCCATGCTGGAACACGTTGGTTCCAGGAAGCAGGGGAGGTTTGAAAGGATGCTGCTTCCTCCAGGTCTCTCTGCATCTTCCTCTTCCTCCCCCTGCTCCCACTCTCAAGAGCAACTGCTATCCCCATTCTGAAGCCAAGGAGAGGCTCTTGCTGCAACCACGTGGAGTGGGACAGGCTCCAGCAGCCAAGGCCCCTCATCACCTCCTTCTCTATGTGTGTATTTCAAAGAAAAATCATCAGCCAGGCGAGCTCAAACCTTTCAGACACAAGATTTTTGAGTAATACTCAAAAAAGGAAGGGAATTGCCTCGGGTAGGGATTTTGGCTTCAGAAAGTATATAAAAGCAGATTGTGCACTTCAAAATTGCGAACAGAACAGAAATGTGCTTTAATCCAGCATCTACAACCCAAGGAAGGAAAATCAAGATGGCTTTACAAATCCTTCCAAGCATGTCCTTCAACATCCTCCAGTACCCAAAGAAAATGCCAATATTTAATGAGCAAAGGAACAACTGGACAACTGGCAAAAGACAGACTTGTCTAAACACTAGAAATGAGAAATGCAATTGTCATTTCTGGCACCCCTTAATCCCCAAACAATGAGTTTATACTTCAAGGCAGAAGAGAAGTGCAACAAAACAAATGCAAGGCATTGCTTCCAGCATGACTCTGTGGCTGGGAGTGTTTATTCTCCAGACAAGGTGACTGCCTTGTGCTGCCTCAAACACAGCAGACCTACACGTCCCAATAAACTTCCCACCGCTCCTGAATGAAAACATCCGCGTTTTGGACAACCCTGGGTACGTTCCACTGCCAGAGACTGGCTGGATTTGAGCCAAGGCTTCCTCAGCTACACTCTTGGGAACAACAAGTGCTACCCTGAGGGCCTCTGACATGTTCAAAGGAGGCTGATAGCAGCTGGGAAATCCATAAAAACATTAGTTATGGGCAGCAGCTGCCAGGAGAACATCTTGCTGCGCCAGCACCGCGTGTCTGCGCTTCCCACGTGGGGATGTTTTGCAATTCCCGGCTCGCAGGGAACGCTGAGGTTTCCTGCAGATCCCAAATCCCCACCTGCCAGCCATACCCGTGGAGTTTCACAGGTGAGGCCACGCTTTCACACCCAGACAGAAATACCTGTGAGCCAAACCGTGCAGCCTCGGAATCCTCCCCTGGTGCCGACAACTTGTCCTCTCTTACTCCTGCTGACATGGTGGGCTTGGTAAACCACGTTGGTGGATCCCTGAGAAAACAGAGCAGAACAAAGCACTTTTGTTACCTTTTGCTGCCCTCAGTGCAAAAGGAAATCTCTGCTGGGACAAGCAGACGGGAGAGAAATGCAAATTCATTAATGAGCCAGCATGCTGAACTCTGGTGCTTTGGTGTGAGTTGGATTTCTGTCTCAGCAGCACAGACTCATTTTTTTGGAGGCTCTCTGCCTCTGCCCAGAGTGTCTCTAGTGCTGATGCCTTCATGCCAGCAGGGAGAAGGTGACTGGCTTTGCTGCAGGAGCACTGCCAGGTGACTGATCCCCCTGCAGGCAGGCAGGACAGAGTCTGGGCAGAGACACCCTCCCTGCCTTCTTGACAGTTTCAAACACAGACAGACTCACCTATTATTTTAATCAGGCTTGCAAAACAAGAGCGACTTTGGGTGCTAATTTACTGGCTGTGTAACACAAGAACTGCAGCTGGGGCAGGAGCAGCGCCGAGCTGGGCACGCGATGGGATAGGAGGCAGAGGAAACAACCCCTGACATGTCCATGTGCATTCCCAAGCAAACAAGGCACCAGCAAAACACTGAGCCAGAGGCCTGAATTCTGATGCTTCCTAATTCTGATGCTTCCTAATGTTGCTGACCCCAGAGTCTCTGCAGGGCTTCAGGTGAAACAGCCTGGCTGTGCTCTGCAACTCCAACAACAGCACCTCCACAAGGAATGTTCCACATGAAATATCCATGGGACCTTGTTAATTGTGAGGATGATGTTCCCAACTGAGGCATACCAGGGAAAGAACAAGGAGGGAACAAGGATATAAATATATCCTGAATACATATGCAGAGAGAGGGAGAGAGAGAGAGAGAGAGAGAGAGAGAAGAGAAGGTTGCACAAGAGACCGCACAGATCTTTCCAGTATCTGAGGGAGCCTATGGGGAAAAGCTGGAAAGGGACTGTTCATCAGAGTGATAGGACAAGGGGCATGAGTTTAGGCTGAAAGAGGGGAAATTTAGGTTCATTGTACAGAAGAAATCCTTCCCTGTGAGGTTGGGGAGTAGTGCCCAGAGAAGCTGTGGCTGCCCCTGGATGCCTGGAAGTGTTCAGGGCCAGGATGGACAGGACTTGGAGCAGCCTGGGATACTGGAAGGTGTCCCTGCCCATGGCAGGAGGTGGCACTGGATGGGATTTAAGGTCCTTTTCAACACAAACCAGTCTGTGCTTCTATAAAAAACCTAAAACATCTCTAGACCTGCCCCTGAACAGGTGAGTGAATGCTAGATAATCCTGTGACTCAGAGAATAAAAGAAAAATAGCTCAGGACTTGGTTTCTGTTGTTGGTTCTGTTTTGTTGCTTTTTGTGTTTGTTTTTTTTTTGGGGGGGCGGGGGTTGTCAAAAGTTTGAACATTTTGAGCTCACAAAGGCAAGACAGCACCACCGTGGATTAATTTAGTCCCATTCCCAGGAGTTCAGGCTGTGTCCTGCAGGAGATGAGCCACGATAACATCCGTGCCTCAGGAAGATGCAGGATTTGGCACATTCCTACATGGCTGATGTAAGGAGATTGTTCTGTTCTAAGTACAGGTTGCTGTGCCATAAATCTGTGCCGTGTGAGCATCTCAGAGCTGTTATTTTGCATGCTGGCACCTTTGGGAGCTTGGGAAAGCACCACTGAGGGCATTTTTGCAATTCAGCAACACTGTCACACCTCTCCCACCTGCTGGGAGCTCCAGATGGTACCAAATCCCTCAGATTTTTCTGCTTTGTTCATAAACTTCCCAGGATACTCGTCCCAACCCTGAACAACTGAATGGCTGGGCTGGGAGCTTGTTTAGCTGGGACTAGGCTCTTCAGTGAGAAAGACCAACTTCCCACCTCATCATCCACCAGCTAGGAATGGTTTGGGAAGGCAGAGCTGAAGTGTGGTGGAAGGGAGTGAAGGCACCAGGAAAACTGATCATTAAAGGCTTGAGAGCAAATCCTGGAGAGATTTTGCCTGGGAAGAGCATATCCTGGAAGGTGGTTGGTAGGCAGAGAGCAGCAGTGGATGGATCACTGATTGGGCTGTCCTACCAATTCTCAGGGTTTTAACCCTAACTACAAATCATACACATTTAAGTAGATAATCCAATCATCAGCACATCGACACCTGGATGTAGGCCCTAGAGCAGGGACAATTTAGGACACTGGTAAGTCTTGGAATAGTCTGGGGCAAGGAAATGAGGCTTGGGAGAGGAACTTCCGACTCACAATTCAGCCCCAAACAAGGCTCCAAAAAGGCAATAAATGTCCCAGCAGCATCTCCAAAGAAGGGCTGTGCATCCCCTGCCAGACAGATGGTCAAAGATGACACGGCCACGCTCTCCCCATTCCTTGGAAATCTGCTGTTTGGCCCTGTCTGGATGAGCTCAGTGCTCAGCCCACCCTGCCTTACCTCATCCAGGAAATGAGAAAAAAAAAAAAACAAACACGTCACTCCAAACCTTTGACCGAGGCCACAGTGGACCAAGAAACCAAATCCTAATGCTTTTGGTCTCCCCTCCTACTGAACCCTTCCATGAGGCTGGGAAACAGGGAGACACCAAGATCTTGGCTGTCTTTAGGATCAGGCTTGACTGAGCTGCCTGTCAGGGATCTCTTGGCTTAGTTCCCAAAGGGAAGAAGCTTTCCATCAACCACCCTGGTGGGACAAGATGCTGCCCTGCTGTGTGGAAGTAGGTTGTAGCCAGAGACAGGAGGTTTCTCCTGACTGAGCCCCCTGAATAAAGAACTGTGATCTCTAGGAGAGTCTTGCTGGAAATCCAGAACCATCAATGTCCTCTGCTCTGGGAGCCACCATTGCTCAATCCACAGCATCCAAAAAAGTGACCTCAGCTCCTCCTAAAGTAATTTGCCCTGGAAGGGAGTAGCTGTGCTTGCCCACATAAATTATGTGTGACTACTCAAGATCTTATCAGGGAGCATCTTCTCATCTGACAGTTAAAAGTACAAGGGCTGTGGGGCCTCTCCCAGACATCAGTGATGTTTGTTGGGAGCAGAACCACTGCATGTTTCATAGAAAATGCACCAGACAGGAACATTTATATCATAGACTTATAGTGTTATAGAGGTGTTAAGGTTGGAAAAGACCTTTAAGATCATCAAGGTCAACCACCACTATGTTCACCACTAACCATGTCCTCAAGGCCCATATCTACATGTTTTTTGATATGAGTTCTTTGATTTTCCAGGGATGATGATTTCACCACNCCTCCCCAGCTCTTCTGTTGCTCTTTTGGGTTTTGGGTTGTCCCAACAAATTGCATGGGGTTTTTTTTTTTNCCACAACCCTTTCCACAGAAAAAGTTCCCTAATATCCAATCTGAGCCTTCCCCTGGCACAATCTGGGCTGCTTTGTCTCATCCTGTCCCTGTTCCNGGGAACTCAAGTATAAACTCTAGTCTGCAGGGCAGCATCTCCTCCTGCCTCCACACCCCCAGTTCTTCACCCAGCACCTCCATGGCTGCATCACGAGTGGGAACATGGCAAGAACCAACTGCAAGTGCCACATTCCACAGCTGAGCGATGGAAATGAAGAGATAGGAGCTGAGCAGGACATTCCAGAGATCCCCTGAGTGCACACAACACCCTCAGGCCAACCCTTGCTCAGCCACCCAGAGCAGGCAGAGCTCTGTGATGCTGCAGGAGGAGATGAGGCACCAGAAATTCATGCTGGTCATTGCCACTGCTCCAAGCCCGTGTCCTTATGGTGCCCTCAATTCACCCCTGCCTGCTGCAGCTGGCACAGGCACAGACCTGGAAGCTGTCCAGGAGCCTCAGCTCACGGCAGGCTGCAGCAGCATCCCACTCTGGAGAGGGACTGGCTCCCAAAAGCAGGGATCAGGCTGAGGCTGTACAGGGCACGTTACTCACACGTCCGGCTCACTCAGCACCAGGAGCAGCATCCAGCTGGCAGCGCTCAGGGCCGTGGGGAAACCCTGACCCAACAGCCAGGGCAGGGTCAGGACTCCCCCAGCTGCCTTTTTATTTATAGGGCAAGCTCACAGCACCAGGAATATGATTCATTTTTTTCCAGCTGAGCGTTTCACACACATCCTATTTCGGTACCGCAGCCCGGACATGTCTCCGGGAAGGAAAAATTAGATCAAAATAAAAATAGAGGCTTTCGAAATGTTTTCAGCTGATCCTATTTGCAAATGGTAGAATGGGCTTTTAAAATGATAGAATGATCAAGCAAGCCTTCACTTGCATGGGCAAGCAGTGGGATCAAGCACGTGGAGGGATTATTGGAGTATCCTATGCAGGGTTCAGGAATTGGACTCAATGATCCTTGTGGGTCCCTTGCAGCCCAGGAGATTCTGTGATTCTGAGTTTGAAGTCAAACACTTCCCCTGAGCCTCAGGAGAGTGAGCTGCCCCTATCATTAAAAAAATTCTCCCAACTCCTGTCAGCTACTGAAAAAAAAAAAAAAAAAATTGTTCCTACCAGCTGCATTTGATGTATAAAAATTACATCTATGAAAAATTTTCCTTAAAAATTATTGTCTTCTAAGAGGGCAGCTCTGGCCAAAGGGTGATACTGTATCCATGAGCAACCAGGGTGGAAAACCTCCTGTAAAAGAGTAATTTGCTGAAGAAGAGCAAAACTGATACTCCAAAGAAAAGGAGGAAGAGAGGAAAAAGGTTTTTTTTCCTGTGGAAGCAGATTTGATTACAATCATATTGAAAAACAATGGAGAAACCTGGGCATCTCTCACATCCTAGCTTAGCTTTTGTAACCCAAAACGTACGGACTTTCCCCAGATATTCATTTACTGCACTAAGGCAGAAAATGCTTCAAAATCCAGCCCCACTCTTTCCCAAGGGAAAACCCCAGCAAGGCAGAGTTACCCTGGAAATTTTGTTTGTTTAACCCCTCAGGATGCAGGCCCAAATGGGGAAGTGGGACCTTGCAAACATCTTTTGTACTGCCCACCTTCCTGCTCCCATGCTGGTGTCCCCCTGTTCCCTGCCCATGGGATATGTCTCCTCTGCCAGCACCAGGAGGTGAGCAGGAATCCCGTTGTGTTTTCTCTCCAGCCTGGGCTGAGCAGTGACAGTGATGTGTCACCAAAGCCCTGCCGAGGCTGAGGGGCTGCCAGCATTCCCTGTCCTGGGCAGGATGCTGGACTGGGATCCCTTTCTCCACCCCGTGCTCTGAATAAAGCCCAGCAGACTCAGTCTCTCCTTGGCATTCGCTGTCTGTTCCTTTTGGCATCGCACCCGGGGCCCTGCCAGGAATGTAACAGAGAAAACCTTAAGGAGAGCAGCAGAGCCATCCCAGTGCCCCGAAACAAGCAGCCTTTCAGCCTGGAGACAGGCAGCTGGAGATGCCAAGCCCCACTAACACTAAGATTTTCAAGCTGCTGTTAAGATGAAGCCGTGTTTTCTTAAGCCACAAGAATTTCTGAGCTCTTAGCAAGACCCTTATTTGCTGATGGCAGCTCAGATATTTTTCTCTTGGCATAAATTTGCACGGCTTGGGTTGTCACAATCAAGTTTCAGACAACACTGGCATGCAAAAAGAAGAGAAGAAAATCAACAAAATCAGGCTCATGTTCCAGTAACTTCACAAATCAGATGTTGATTTCTACACTGTGAGTCCAAATCAGCAGTTGGGTATTGAAATCTGCCCCTCTGAAGGCTCCCAGCTCAGGCGTTTCCTTATCTTGGAATGAGATGATGTCACTACTCTAATTTCCTCGATGCAGAAAAGCTAGTGACTCATTCTGTGCTCCTACATTTTTGGGATAAACTTGTAAGGCCAGGACAGATGTTATAAAAACAATCACCCCCACTCCCTCTCCCGTCTTCATTCCTGAAGTCTCAAGGGACAGCTGCAGGGGCAACAAATATTTAACAAACAAAGCATTTTGTCAGGCTCTGACAAAAATAACAATTTAAACACGAAACCCCTCCATGGTTGCCCAATGCTTAATACTCAGAACAGTTCTGCTAAATGATCTCCCCCAGATGAAGCTGCCTGAGCAGTTGGGCCCCTGCTCCTTTTGCAAACAATGCGTTTGACATTGCAGAACTGCCTTGGTTTGATGCCTGCCAGGAAAACCACCCACAACACACGGCCCCGCTTCTCCGCCTTCTCCTGGAGAAAAAGATACTGTTACGGAAATGGGAAACTGAGTATCAGTCCTTCAGATTGCAGGGGCAAGAGGAAAAGAGGGCAAAGGTACAGATTCTGACTACACATTAACTTCAGTATCAAAAAAAAAAAAAAAA
>WEIU01018167.1:302123-327586 GCA_013389925.1 Aegithalos caudatus
TCCTCCGGTCCGGCCCCCGGGGGAAGCGGGCAGGGCGCTCCGGGCCGGGGGGCACGGCACAGCCGTCCGCAGGAAAGCGCCCCGAAGTGAAGCGCTTGGGGCTCTCCTGCCACGGCCGGGCTCGAGGAGAGGGAGGAGAACAGCAGCCCGCACAACGCTGCTTGGAGAAAAAGCACCTCCCGAGGATGATGATGATAATAAAAATGATGTTTAAAACCAAGCAGTCCCTGAGGGTATGGCTAAAATACAAAAGAAAAAAAAAAAAAAGTTGAAAATAAACACAGAGGAGCCTCCCAGCAAACAAAGCGCAGCAGGTGAGAGGAAGAGAAACCTCGTGACTGACGGCTTTGCTCCAAATCCTCAGTTCTCCGCTGCTGGAAAAGCTCGGTCCCAGAACCGTGCTCAAACAGAGAAAAGGACAGGCAATGCCCTGGTGGAGGAAAACTACAGTACAACCCTGGGATGGCCCCGTGAGGCAGGGACAGAGAAAGGAAGATCATAGGTGGGTAGGTGGGTAATTCTACACCTGGAGTCCCATCCAGCGTGGCACCTGTCCTCCTGGACCACTGCCCCCTGCTCCATACCCATCCATGGATCCATCCCTGGGCTACCAGGACGGCTGTGCCAACTGTGCTGCCTCTCCTCTAGGAGGAGATGCCTCACTTTTCATCATGCCCAGAAGAGCAAGTGCTCCCTCCAGGTCCAACATGCTAAACCTATTTTGGGCAGCTCCTGGGATCTGTCCAGCAGTCCATAAAATGCTCCTGTTTCATCCCTGTCCTTCATTCCAGCAGAGTTTAAAATCATTGGTGCCCTGAGTAAAGCCCCTTGAAGGAAAAGGGTGTTGGGATTTTATAATGCTCCCCAAGGTTCATTCTGCTGATGAACTCTTAAAACAGAAAATGGGAAACCCCAAGGGAGCAGGGAAAGGATAAATGGGGTTCCTCAAGTGAGGTCTTGCTACAGGAAGAACAGGGCCCACTGTGGGAAAACACAGAGGTGAAAGGAATGGGGCTGGAAGGAGGCAACAGCACCTGCAGAACCAACTCCCAAATCCAGGCAGCTATTAGAGTGTGATCAGCTATCAGCTGAACTAATCCGCAGTGTAATTCCAGTTAAACCCATGGCATTACATTTGGGATTAACTCAGCTAAATAATACCAGGGTCACTTTTTAGCATCACTCATTCCCTGCTTTTCCTCATATTGTTTTTCTCAATTAAAGGCACCTTAAATTTCTGCCAAAGAAACCACACAGCAAGGTTGGAAGAACAGGGAAGGAAGGCTGAATACAATATCCACTGGAAAAGTCCATCCTGGTACATTTAAATTCACATCTTTACTCTCTCTCCATGTTACCTTGCCTTTCTGTACCTTCTGTTAAGCAGAAGGGTAGAAAAGGTGCCCAACAACCCAAGGCCAGCAGGGAAACACATTTACTGAAGAACGAGGAGCAGCACAAAGGGGATTGTGAAGAACAAAAGGCACAAAGAGAAGACCATAACAACAGACTACTCTAAACCATCCTGGGCTGACACAAAACTGGTTCTAGAGAGGGCATTTTTGAAGGAAAACTTTTTTTTTTTTTCACTAAAAGTGAGGTGTAGAAAAGAAAGGGCAAAGACAGAAAACTAGGGTTACAGTGTAACAGAAAAATTAGCATCCAGAGCATGTAACACCTCCATGTTTCCCCTAGATACCTATCAGTGAGACAGAAAATGAGTCAACATTATCTCCATTTGTTGCATCATTCTTCACTTCTAACTTCAAAGTTATTTCCCTTCTAGGAATTAAACCGACTCCTCATAACCTGCCTGGGAATTCCAGCAAATAATATTTTGTGTGTAAGAGATCCAAGGGTTTTTCACCTGTTTTTCACTTATTTTTCCCAAGCACAATGCAAAAAATGGCGTGAACTTTCATTACATTAACCTATAAAAACTAAATATGTTTGACTATTGTCACAAGCTTTAATTTGAGTGGGGCTTTTCAAGGAAGTAACCGATGAAACAATCGGAAATGAAGCAAGCAAGAAAAAAAATCTAGTTGCTTACCTCAAGAGACATGCAAATTAGCGATACTGAATTTTCATCAAAGAACTTCCTGGGCTACTGAACAAGAGCTTTGGCCTCACGCAGCCAGGGAAAGCAGCAGCATCCCAGCAAAGCAGGCAGGGGCTGCCCCTGGATCCCTGGAAGTGTCCAAGGCCAGGCTGGATGGGGCTCAGAGAAACCAAGGTGGAAGGTGTTCCTGCCCACGGCACAGGGTGGGATTGGATGAGCTTTAAGATCCCTTTCAACTCAAGCCATTCTGTGATTTTATGATTACAGGGAATATTTTTATTTGTGGGGATTCTCACTCTGATTACAGGAGACTCTTTTTCCTCTCCCTACTGGGGAGGACTAAAGAAAGTCATGCTCCTGTGACCTGCCCTTGTGCACTGGCATTCAACATATTCCTGCAAGGTCTGTACACCTCCCTGACACCCTGATCTCAAAGCAACAGTAAATCCCTGGAGAAAAAAGCTCTTTTAGGAGCCCATTGTGCAACCTGTTACACTAGCAGAGAGCAGAATCTATATACAACTCCCCCAAACAGGCCCAGAAAGCAGCTGCTTGTGAGGCATTCCCCATTCCAAATCACCTTCTGAGTCAAAATTCCTGGCCCAGGATTACCCAAGAAATTGTCCCAAAGCACCAATACTCATGTCAATGTTCACAAGGTGGCCACGACCAGTGGGAGAGGTTCACCAACACATTCTGCCACCTACAAGATAGCAGTGGTGGAAATTAAGAGGCCACATCCTTTCTGCTCTGAGGTATCAGCCCCAGAAGTGCTGCAGCCTCTGGGCAAGTGTCATGGAAGGAGAGGCTGTGCCTCAGAGTTCTCCCACATGGAAGATACAAGGGGGGGTCATTGTCCCTAACTTTGCACAACTGTACTCTTAAACCCTTGCAGGAATTCCCTTATTTGATGACTGCTAGGTGGAAAAGCACTTCACTACGCCCTGCACTCAAAACTATGCCACTGCTGCCGCCTCTGCTCCTGCTAATTTGCTTTCCTAGTACTGGGGAACCTGCAGATGAAGGCTCAGTGCCATGCTTAGTTTTTCAAGTGATGGAGGTACAGTTGTTGCCTTCAGCACCATTTCTTCTCAGATTCTCTGGCTTTGTTTTTCCAAAGTGCCAGGGGAAGCTGTCACCCAGTTAATGGAGCATCCTCCTGTCACTGGAAGAGTGACAAATTCTGCTCATCCTGTCCCCAAATGCATTAGGATCTTTGAAACCTGAATAGGTACCTCTGAAACCTGAATATTCCCCAATGGAACACACGTAACATCTCTGGCATCAGCCCACAGAGATACCAGAGATACAAAACTGCCCCAGCAAGCACTTCCAGCTTATCCACCTCACCTTTCACCCTTTGCACAAAGGGGGTTGTGTATAAGTCAAGGGTGGATCTGCAGCCTTAAAGCCTCACTTGTGAGATGTCAAATCAGAAATGCAGTATGAAAACAAAGCACAGATTGCTGGAAGCACCAGAGAGCCAGCTTAGTGCCTTGCTTCCTGGAGTCAGGAATCAGGGCTTTAATGAGAACAGGAAATGGTTTTCCTTTCCTTGTTCTATAATTCAAACACACAGGATCATCCCCAACTTCCAGAAAGCTGTCTGAGAGAACAAGAGCTCCAGAAGTGACAAGAAATCAGCCACCAAAGCCTCCAGTACTGGCAACACCCACTGCTCTTGGGGACTGCTCCAGCCAGAAACCAAGTTCAAAACCAGTTTGCCAGGATTTCACAACGGGAGAGAGGAGCCGAAGCCAGGAACACACTCTGCACCTACTTGGGTCTTCTTCTAGTGTTGCAGAGCTCACTTTAAACAACCCAGAGGTGGGATTGCCAGGTTTTTAAGGCCCCAGTGACACAACAGCTCCTGCTCCTCAGCAGGATCTTGCTTTTCCACACACCCTCCAGGCTGCACTGACAGTTCTGAAGGTTCCCAGTGCAATTGGTCCAGCCTTGGGGATGGCATCCAACACACGTTAAATCCCCATATCCATTAGGGAAATGGTAAAAACACAAAATATACAATCCCACAGCTGCTTCTGTCACTTCCTTTTTTAGGACACAAACGTGTCCTGTCCTCTGAGCACTGCTCAGCACAGGATCCCAGGATGGCTGACACTGAAGGGAGCTGAGTGGGCCCCTGGTGCCCCCTCCCTGCTCCAGCAGGGCCATCCCAGAGCCCAGGGCACAGCATTGTGTGCACAGAGCTGTGCAACAGCCCCAGGGAGGAGAGCCCCCAGGCTGTGTGGACAATGTGCTCAGGGCTGGGCACTGCCCAGGGAAAAGTTATGCCTCCTGTCCAGGTGGAACTTTCTGGGCATCAGCTTCTGCCCACCAGATCAGTAAACTAAGTTCTGACAGAGGTCCTTGATTTTTCTCACTCACCTATTTTTTCTTTTTTTGTATTCATATTTCTCTTTTTCTCTTTGCCTGTTTATAAATTTGCAGTGCCTTTGAGGTTTCCCTGCCAGTCCCACAGAGCCCAGAGCAATCCCAGCTCCCACCTGCAGACAGACCTCATGCTCTCCTTCTGATTGCACAGCACAGCTCCAAGATATAAAATATGTAACATAGAAAATATATATCCCTACCAGGGCTTGGACAACACTCCACAAGGAAGGGAATATTGACTTTAGAAATATCTTTAACTGGAAGGAAGACAAGGATTCTTATCCTGTTGTGGTGTGTCTTATTGCAGTAAAGATATTTATTTATTGAGTGTAATTATCTACTACAGGGGTGCTGCCTTTGCCCTATGTGATTTCTTATCCCTATCACAGACTTTGACTCATAACCCTACCTTGTTCCTTTTACAATACCAGAATAAAGATCTCAGCTCCTGAAATTTCTTCACACCCACTTTCCCTACAGTAATCTGGGAACTCAGGAAGTCAGATTAGAAGTCACATATATAGTTTTCCAAAAGCAGGTTGGCAGAAAAAAAGGCCAAAGACATCTACAGAGATAACCAGGCTGGCTAAAACTGCCACCAGGGCAGTCTTGATTGAAGCAGAGTCAATTAAGGAAGGGTCAATTTAAAATCCAGCCTCTCCAGGGCCAGGCAGTGCTAAAGCTGGACAAGCACAGACAGGCAGGGAAGTCATCTATCACATTTTTATTTCATCCTAATCCTTTTATAAAGCAGCCAGCTGTGACAGTAGCTCCTACCTGTCACTCCCTCCATCTCCAGGATGAGCAGGAGCACCAAGCACTTTTCCAGCCAGCACAGGGAAAATCCCACAGTCCCTACCTGTTGGCACCTGTCTGCACGGTTGTGCAGAAGCAGATTTAGGATGTGCAATACACTACTGGATCGTAGCACTTTTCTCCCTGTGCCATTTCCTAGTGGGATTTGTCACACAGATTTCCAGACAAGCTGTCAACCATGACAGATGTGTGATGCCACCAGCTAAGAAAAGCAACTGTTCTCACAGGAAACCATGTGAAGGAAAACTTCTTCTGGTCTGGTAAACTCAATCTCAATTTTGCTCTTTTTAGAATAGTCCAGAGAAGCCTTTTTACCACTCTCATAGAACCACCCTAACATTCCTAGGCAGAGGTGATAAGCTTTGAAAAAATCGGGGTTGTATTTACTGTTTGTGACAGGTGTTGGGTGCTTTATTCAAACACTGATTTGTTTGGATAAACAAATTTCCCTTAGGTTGGAAGGGACCTCAAAGCCCATCCAGTGCCACCTTCTGCCTTGGGCAGGGACACCTCCCATCATCCCAGGGTGCTCCAAGCCCTGTCCAGCCCAGCCTTGGACACTTCCAGGGATCCAGGGGCAGCCACAGCTGCTCTGGGCAAAGTGGCCCAGTAACCATGATGGAGTTCAAAACTCCTGGAATTGCTGCACAGGATGGGAACAATTCCTCATTTACCAACAGAGCTGTCTCCTCCAACTCAGGTCTCTGCTCTGCAGGCTGTGTGGGAGAGCTGAAGAAGTAGGTCACATGAGCCTCTGCTTCTCCTTGTCTTGCCTCATCCAGCTGGGAGCTCCAAGCACACCCCTGGATTTGGCTGTGACACCCAAATCCAGCCCTGTGCCCAAAGGTGGGTTGATCAACACATGCAGCACCTCCTGGGGGAAAAGAAAAATAAAAGAAAGAAAAGAACCTGAACCTCTCAAGAACCCCTGAGTCACCACCTCCTTCCTGCCTGAGCAGGGATGTGGTGCACAGGGACACAGGACAGTCAGGCCATGGCATGCAGGAAGGGGCATTTGCTCCCAGCTCTGCCTGGAAAAGATGCAGATGGAGACAGAGGAGATCTGCTCCACAGGAACACTGGAGGATCCATCTCACCTGACGACAAACTCAGGGGAAGAAAGGCAAAGGGGAAACCTGATTATCCCCAGGGATAATCAACCCCTGTAAACCCAAACATCCTTGCTGGTGGGTTCAGGGCAGAGCTGGCACTCTCTACAGAGGAAAGATGTGCTGTTCTTTCCACTTGGCCACATAAAGCCCATGAGGGCTGAAGAACAGCCTAACTCTGGGTTATGGGAGATGAAATCTAAACCCCAAAGGCTTTCCTGCAAAGCCAAATCCCAGCAGGTCTTTGCATATGTTTCATGCTTGAGAGGGCTAGAAGCACGAGGCCCCGGGGAAGCGGGTTCTGGATAATAAAGACAGCAGGCATGCAGGCAAATAGAGAAATGCAGGATACAGTCAATAACACCCTTTATACTGCAAAAAATGAAATTTGTTCTACGCAACTCTACGTACAAGAAATGAGCTGCGGCACCTGGTAAGAAAGCTCTGTAGCAGCAGATGGGAACCAGAGCACAAAAATTCCACAGGGCCACAGAAAACGGCCCCATACCAACCAAATAAATATAAAAACCTCACTGGCCTAATGATTAACCTTCCCAAGAAAAAAGGTGGGGAGATCTCCCAGCCAGCAGCAAGCTGTTTGTTAGACCGCATCTGGAAAACCAAGTACAATGGTGGTCATAAAGTTCAAAAGAAGTGAAGTGAAACAAGCCACCACACACATGAAACAAGTCAGGTGAGGAGGAGAGATGAAGAGGGACCAGCTTATCAGATCTGGCAAAGCAAAGGCTGAAATGAAATACAAGCGGCATCTCCAGAGGAATCAGGCAGGTCAGTGATGCCAGGACACAGAACAGGGAGACAAAGGGTGAGTATAACATTACAGGCTGAAAATCAAACCCCTAAGGACTTCAAATCTCTCTTCTGGCACATAAACCAGGAACTGGAGCTTAGGGTTGGGTTTTTTAAATTCATAGGTGAATGATAGGCTGGACATGACCTGGCAGCCCAGAAAACCAACTCTGTCCTGGCTGATCCGGCACAAAGGTGGGATAACAGAGGATCAAGAGCCACCCCCTGTGCTTTGAACAGAACTTGAAAATATTCCCTCTACCTCATCCCTCGTATATTTATTCCAATTAACCAATTATTCATTTCAAAAGACCATAATTTAAAAATACAGGATATTGTACATTCATAAATATTAGAAAGTTGTTCCAATTTTCAGAAGTATTTTTAGGCAACCAAAATCCTCAGAGAGCAGCAAACAGCATTAATAGCAAGAAGGAGCAATACGTCATACACAGAGGACATCTTTGGGATGCTATTTTATGTGGGGGAAGTGTGAAATAAAAACCTAGAAGAGTTCACAAGAATTATCATTTCACTCCTTTTCAAGTCAACAGCGCAGCCTCACCTTGAACAGTGTGTGCAAGTGTGGACCAGGAAGTGTATTTATAGGCACAGGGTAAAACCAAGCCAAAAATCAAAGTAGCAACGAGAACAAAATAACTTCAGCACAAGGAAAAAAGAAGCAAGATGAGCCCCTCCCATGTGGGGAAAAGAAAATCAAAGTCACAAGCAGCACAAGTGGAATGCAAAGAGGTCAAGTGTTTAACTCCTCTCCCAATAAAAGTGTTCCAAGGAATGGGATAAATTGCTGGTGTTGAAGAAAACAACGCTGAAACAAGATCTGTATCACAAGAACTGCTCCAGAACACATGCCAAGCCTCACCATTTGCATGTGGTAACTAACTCTGCTAACTGAGAACGCTGGAAGCTCTCACTGTTTTCAAATCACAGCTCCTGGAAATGTGGCTGAAATTCCAGTCTAGCAGGAGGCTCAAATAAGAGGAGCTGAACCTTTGCAAAGCTCCAGCTGAGCTCCAGCGTCCAAC
This sequence comes from Aegithalos caudatus, assembly GCA_013389925.1. Lineage (NCBI taxonomy): Eukaryota > Metazoa > Chordata > Aves > Passeriformes > Aegithalidae > Aegithalos > Aegithalos caudatus. Next base: position 310,361 of record WEIU01018167.1, read on the forward strand.
CACATCCCACTGGATCCCCAATGGAATCACAAAACGTTTGTGTTGGAAAAACCTCAAAGCCCACCCAACCCCACCCCTGCCATAGCCAGGGACACCTTCTACTATCCCAGGCTGCTCCAAGCCCCAAAGTCCAACCTGGCCTTTGACACTGCCAGGGATCCAGGGGCAGCCACGGCTGCTCTGGGCACTCTGTGTCAGGGCCTGCCCACCCTCACAAGGAACAATTCCTGCCCAATATCCCATCCATCCCGGACCCCTGGCATTGGGAAGCCATTCCCCTTGACCTGGCACTCCAGGCCCTTGTCCAAAATCTCTCCCCACCTTTCCTGTAGCTCCTTCAGGCCCTGGAAGGCCACAATGAGGTCACCCCAAAGCTTCTCCTCTCCAGACTGAACATTCCCAGCTCTCCCAGCCTTTGCTCCCAGCAGAGCTGCTCCGTCCCTCTGATCATCCTGGTGAACCCTGTTCTCATTCCAACAGCTCCAGGCCTCTTCTGTGCTGGGGCAGCTCTGCAGGTGGGGTCTCATCTGAGCACAGGGGAAGAGCCCTGCCTTTGGGTTAGGAAAGCACCAGGAGAGCCATAAAGAGAAATTCCTTAAGGGAAATATATAAAGCTAAACACAAATCCACTGTCCTTAACTCAAAAACCCCTGTAGCCACAATCAGGAGTGGATGGGGAATGTTTTCTCCGTCCCTATGCTCAAGGCACCATGTCCCACCAAAAGCCAGAGGGCACCAGGCTGAAGGATCCTGGATCCTCTTTCTGGAGTGGTTCCCAGGATCACCCGGGCACCTTCCATTTCTGTAAGAGGTTCAGGATCTGTTATCACAGCCAGAGCTACAGGTCACTACTGTGGATAAGCCTGCAGAGCTTTTCTGACCCCTAAATAAATAATAAAAAATTTACCTTGCTCCCTCCATACTATTCCTTTCATAAGAATCCCTTTCCCAAAGACGAGGGATTTGTTTCTGTTAACTGAAGACAGTAAGAGGCGTGCTCTAACCTTTCAGCAGAATGTCAGAAAAACAATGGTCCCTTTAAACTCAAAGGAATTGTTAAATTAAATAAATGAGTTCACCACCATAAATGCCACATGCTGTTAGACTGAACCTCTTCAGTCCTGACCTTCACTCCAGGCCAGTCAGACCAGGAGAAAATCCATAATTTAAAGCCCAGGAAAGCAAGAACTTAACACTTTAAAGATAAGCCATTATTCCTGCCTCAGCAGCACCTGGTAGTACTACCTTACCTTTGAAAAGTTAGACAACAAACAACTCTTAAATGTATTATAGACCCAAAAAACAGGGAGAGGGGAGAGAAGGATGGTGGTGATCGTGTTCATGTGGTGTCTTCATTTGAGAGGCATTTCACTCCTTTGCCTGTGACTGCACAGTTTGGGGGGATTTTCCCTGTTTTAAACAAAACAATCCTATGTTGTCTTCCATTTCCAGCTGTCTTACAGACTAATACATCTTCACAGAAAATGCAGAAACAGCCCTTGATTGAAAATTATGCCACCCCAGCCACCACACCCTTTTTGCATCTGCAAAACCTTGTCAGGAAATTGTTGATGCTTTTTATGCCAGGGCTCCTGGAAACTAAGGAGTAAATCTTTAGTCCTCTCAAAACCTAATTAAGGCATTTTCTATTAACCACCAAGAAATCTGATGACATCAAATAATCAGAGACACCAACATATGTAAGAGCAACCTCCCAAGTGTATTTTGAAGGAAAACACAACCATGATTCCAAAGATCATGTAATTATTGCTGCTCAGGAAACAGATGAAGAAAGTGTGCAGTTTTATTTCACAGCACTAAAATTCCACAAGCTCTCCAAATTCATCCAGTTAGTATCAGATCATTACAAATCTGCATTTGACAGTTCCACACTAACCAGAACAGCAGCTCTTACTAGACAGAAAAAATTCACTTGCAAGGAAGATTAAACATTTAACAAATTAAAATGTACTTCACACATACTGAAGGCCAGCATACAAGAACACTGTTGGTATTTCCCATCAGTGAGAGCTTCCAGTTTCAGAAGGGTTGCAAAGGGAGTCCTTGACAGATGTCTGAGATGAGGTCTCCAGAGCCACAGGAAGGAGGAGAAAGCATTATTTGTCCTGCAGAACTCTTGCAGGATGTGGGAATGTGCATTGCCAGGAGATGCGGTAAGCCTGATCAAGCACCGCATACTGAGCTAGTGCCCAAATTTGGAGAAATATTTTGATCCATTTTAGAGGGTTTTTTTAAACTATCTAAACAAATGTCTTTGCTTATTAGAGGAAAGGATTGGAGTGAAGTCACCTCCCCAGTGCTAAGTACCAGAATAAGTGCCCAGGGTATTTATGTCCCAACACTTCTATAGTGCCACAAAGGTGCAAAGTTTCCACACCAGCCTCTAATTCTGCCAAAGGAGTGAGTCAGAGCATCCTCTAAACACAGATCAGAGCCTCAACAGCACACTTTCCTCTCCAGGCAATTGCTGACAGCCACTGAAGAGAGCTCTGTTACACTGGGGCTATGAGGGCCCTGGGCCCCAAGGTGAAACAGCTTCTGAGGGAGCTCTGCAATAGAAGTTTCTTGGTTCCTGCACCTCATCTGGCACACAATCAAAAAAGCAGTCAAGTGCAATGTATTCCTTCCTCCATAAGGAAGAAGGATGTATCTTTTAACAAATGTGATGTCTTAAAATCAGTCTTGCTGAACTGACAACAGAATCCTCCATTCATCTCCCATAGTCAGGCTTTCCTTCTGTTCATGAATCATCACTGACTCACAGAAAAAAAATATTTGTTCAAAGGTGGATTTTCTCACTCTTGTATCTATCTGCTCTTTCCAAACTTAACTGCCTTTAAACAAAGGCTCATTTCTTTGCAGCCTGACTCAAATGTTGCAATAAAGTTCTTAACTGGGATCTGTCACAACCATTTCCATCAGTTAACTTAGTCTCAAGGTAGGATCATGTGAAAAAGGAGACATGCAAAGGTGATTGGGCAGTAGTCATATGCAGGGGCTGACAATTATCCTGACCTATATTCCTCTGGTTGTTGCAGTACTGAACTCCTCCCTAACCATTTCTTCAGGTTCAGAAGGAGCTGAGGATTTAACACAGGCAAGTGTTGAAACATTTGAATCAGTATCTTCAGTGATCTCTTGGTCTCTGCAGCAAGTGATGCACTAACTAAACAGGGCCCTACAACCACAGGTAGGGAAATGCCCTTAACTCAGAGAGCAACAGCAAAAAACAGGTGTTCAGTTGCTCCTCAACTTACAGAGATGTAAACATGAAGTGCTTTTATACAAGGTATATAAGAAGAAAAAAGGTGACAAAAGGCTGAGTCCTCAGGAAAAAAAAATAAAAAAAAACTCCATACACTAAGTGTAACTTCTCAACTTGGAATTTGGCTTTTTTTTTTTCCCTGTTTCTGCAGCAGTTAAGTACCCAGTTCTGGGGGTGAGCCTACAAAAAGGACTTATCAGGTGCACTATAGACAATTATACCCTCAGATGCTGCAGGCTATGCTGTGGTAATCACTTATCCCAGTCTTCACCTTCTGCCCAGGAAACAAGGCAAAATAAACCCCACTTTACAGGGTGAGCTCTGAATGTTCATTAGATGGTGAGAGTGCACATTTCAAGAGTTACCAGCACCATAAATCTATACCCTTATTTGCTTTGGGACAACTTGGTCAAACAGCCATTCCCTTGCAGGCGATGAAGGAATCTTCATCTGACTTAATTCAGACATTTCCCATCAGTTATCTTCAGTTTTCCTTTTACTGTCACACTGCAGAGATCTAAAATACTTCCCAGCTTTCAGGCATAAGGGAACCTACTTAAAGTGCAGTTGCTTTAAAACATCACTAGTTCTTCTATGCCATTCACCTCTTTAAAACCAGCTGCATTTCAAAAGCTAGGTGACACATCAAATGTGTAAGGCCTACATAAGTAGCAGCTTGTTTGGTGCCTTAAAGTTAGCAGAAGTCAATTCTCAGCCCAATCTTTATACACTTAAAAAGCCTAGATTTAGAGTTAGCAACAATGCCATTTCAAACAGGAGGCTGGAGACATCAGAGGGGCTTTCCAGACAGAGCTGGTAGGAAAACTGTCACCACTTGGCCAGGACCAAGAGATTCAGAGCTATGGCACAGCATGACCTGAATGCTCCAGCCCAAATAACACCAGAAATGGAAGGAGTTAGTGAAAGGACACTCAAGTATTTTGAGAATAACTGTTGCAAGTCCCAGAGTACCTTAAAGGAAGATTAAAAGAAGAGAGGCTACTTTCCACTCCCTCACTTTTATTTCTGTTTTTCCTACTTCTTTTTAAAGATATTTACTTACCCTGGAGACTAACTTGCTATGCAGGATGGGTCAATGATGACCTTAGGACTTTTATTTCCTCGCCCTTTTTCAAGCAGGTGATGCATGCAGGAACTCTTCCCGCTTTAAAATGCCCAAAATAGGAATGGTGCTGTCCAGGCAGAAGTTGTGCAGCTGTGCAGAAGAACTATATACCCTCTGCCTTCTAGAAGCTTGGGAAAAAGATAAAAAAAAAGGTTCGAAATATTTCATGCGTGGCACAGGAAAACAGCAGCGAGAAACACAGGCAGCACAAACCAACACCGAATCAGTCCAACCACCTTCAGATCCAATAAAATAGAAGCTGCCCCAGCTCTTAAATCCATCTATGGCCCATTCATAACAGAAGTGACCAATGAAATCAGCTTATTTGCACATATAAACACACAGGTATTTGTGTCTTGCATCACGCATTTCTTACAACTTCCTTGTGACAGCAGTTGTTTATGCAGTTCTGCTTACGCAACAGAGAACCAGTGCACTGAGCTGAGACAACCCCCCAAATCTGCAAGGTCAGAAAATCAACACAGCAGCAGCAAATCATCCAAAGTGCTTGTTCCCAACTTGGCCTGTGGAACTGTACCCAGCCCAACTTGAAGAACACCCGTTCCATTCCCTCACAGCTCATCAACAGCAGTGACGTTGACTTTGGGCAATTCGCACTCCTCTTTGAAGTGGCAGTTTTCCAGGATGTCCTTGTAGTAGTCCTTGAGGTCCATGTAGGTGGAGGTGGTCTCATTGGAGTGGTGGAAGGGCAGCAGTTTCTCGTTGAGCAGTAGCTGCACCTGGTACTCGTGCTGGGAGGCGTTGACGTGCTCGCAGTGGTAGAGCACGAACAGCAGGTTGGCCGCGTAAGGCACAATGCGGCCGCTGCGGAACTTCCGCTGTGCATGCCGGGCGTAGTTGGTGGCCAGGAGAGGCTCATCATCTTTGAAGTAACCCATCAGGGCAAGCAGGGGCTGCAGGGTCTCTGCGTGCCCGACTTGGACGATCAAAGGTGAAGAAATGGGTTTGGAGCTACAAAAGAAAGGAAACGGAAGGGGTGAGCAAGAGCCCATGCTTTAAACAAAACACCAACGCATCGCACAGCTGCCAGCCGTGACCATGGCTGAAGGGCACCTTAACCTGGGTTACTCCTGAGAAGAACCTGCTTGGGAAATTCAGTCTGTTACAGACATCTTAAATGCAGCTTCCCAGACTTTGTCCAAGTGTTGGACTTGTCCAAGTACTTTGTCTGAGGCCAATCCAGTGAGGTTCAGCCAGGCCGAATGCCGGGTCCTGCCCTGGGCTCAGCCCAGGCCCTGCAGCTCCAGGCTGGGGCACAGGGGCTGGAAAGGGCCCTGGGGGTGCTGTGCCAGTGGCTGGACAGGAGCCCAGGGGTGCCCAGGGGGCACCAGGCCAATGGCCCTGGGCTGTGCCAGCCATGGGGTGGCCACAGGCCCAGGGCAGGGCCCGGCCCCTGGGCTGGCCCTGCTGAGAGACCTCGAGGGCCGTGTCCAGTGCTGGGCCCTCCCGGCCAGAGGGCCCTGGAGGGGCTGGAGCGTGGCCAGGGAAGGGAAGGGAGCACACATATACAGTGAAGCCCTTCAGTGGGTGTGAGACAGTCTCCCTCAAATCTGATGATTTACCAAGTTTAGTCTGGCGACAGTGATCCAACAACAATTGTCCCTCTCCAGTTTAGCAGTCCAAATAACCAGCAGGAATACTGCTGTTACCAATTCCTGAGGACACCAAGCAGTCCAGAAGGAGATGATGCTCCCCCAGAACAGGTCAGCAAATCAAGCCAGGGACTGGTACCATGACCGGGACAGTTTATGTAACAGAAGGTTACACACTGCTCAGCCAAAGGGGAGATAAGGGCTGGCTTGCTGTGCCAGGAAGCACCAGCCAAGAGGAAAATCTGACCCTTGCTCCAGAGGATGATGGCTTTTGGGGACTATTTCTAAGTGGCCCAGGTCACTTGATCTAGCACAGGTAAATACAGGTTTAACTTTCAGGAGACACATCTTGATTGGCCTGAAAAGGAGGCGTTTCCTCCGCTGCAACCCAAAGCAACGGAAAAATGGTTAACTGGGAGACTTGCCTGTGGACTGGAACTTTGATCAGCTCAGCAGGCATTCAGTGCTGGGCCAGGATGGGCTCTACCAGCTCAGTGCAGCCACGGTGTTTGTGCAGTCTGACACACACCTTGTACCAAGCTTCTGGTGAGCCTGAGCCCTTCTGACTCCGCTCCTCAGACTAAATATCCCTTAAAAAATATATCCAAATTCTGCCTCTGTTTTCCATTCAAAAGAAGCAGCCACATAAAGGTTCTCTGTGGAGGCCATTGTATTTTTTCCCACCTATGCCTTTGTTTCACCAAGATCTTTACATTCACCACACTCTTCCAACTCCTCCAAAATCAGTGTTCCTGCCCATGTTCTCCCCTTGCCCTTTATGACCTCTTCAGTCATTTTAAATTTGTAAAGCTTTTGGATCCTTGAATCCCTTTCTCTTGCCTTCCCTCTCTTTTCTATTTAACCGGTTCACAGGCATCTTTCCCAGCCACACACACCTGCGGGGCGTAGTTTTAGGACACATTCACATCCCTCCTGGCACAGCAGCAAGACACAGATGTCTATGGAAGGAAACAGAAGGCCATGCCTTTGATGTCCTGCAATTTCTAGCTCAGAAGTCTCCAGGCCCAGAGGTAGCTCCTAGGTAATGAATCACTCCTTTGCCAAATCTCTCCTTCAATCCACGTGCATTTCTAGCACACACAATGTCCTGTGGCAAGGAGCTGCACAGCTTCAAACATTGCTCTTAATTTTTTGTTTGTAGATGCCATATCTCATTTAATCTGTTCTACTCACAACAGTGTTGTTTCCAAGCTGAAATCATGCCCTAGTCCTTCTACAACTTTCCACATGAGCTATATCCCTTTAGATCAGAATGCACAATACTCAAGAACCATAAGCTACACAGAAATCCCAGGAGCTCCCTGCTTAATTCTTGATATCCAAAATGTAATCATGGAATGGTTTGGGTTGGAAGGGACACTAAAAATCATCTCACTCCAAACTTCCCTGTCCCTGTCAGGGACACCTTCCATAGACCAGGCTGCTCTAAACCCCATTTGCCTGAAGTTTGAGATATCTCAGACAGCCATGACAACCTCATAACTCAGCCCCTGAGCAATAAGTTCTCTCAGATTCTATCCAACAGGTGATAAGAAGGTAATTTTTCCCCATGTGCATTACTTGACAGCTCTGCAGTTTTCCAGCCCAGTCAGTCTCCCCAGATCCTTTCACAATCTTCCTGGCAGAAACACTTCAACTTATTTACCTTGAATAAAACTGCCACATTTGCAATGCCACTGAACTTGTCACCTCTTTTTCCTACGTCATTTACAGCATTCTGAGCAGGTCAGATCTTTCCAGCTCTACCTCTGCTAGGAAAAAAAAAAAAAAAAAATCAATCAGCTGTCTCTACCTTCCATTTCTTTTATCTTTCTTTTTCCTGACTAAGGTCCTTTCCCCTTAACCCCTGTCTGCTTGATTTCTTAGGGAAACCTGTTCAGAAAGCTGTTTAGAAATCATGTCTGTGGCTATCAGATTACTCTATTTTATATTTACTGATCCCTCCCAAGAGTTCCAAGAGGAATGATCTCCTTTTAAAGAGCCATCCTAACACTTATCAGGTGTATCAGACTCATCAAGGTGCTCAGCACTACTAGTCTGGAGCATTATTTCTACAAGACTGGCTTGGAATTCTTCTTCTCTCCTGGAGCTGCTTTTTAAATTTTTTCCCTTATTTAATTATTTGTATTTTCATGTCCTCCTTGCTGCATGGTGGTCTTTGTTAACTACGAGGAAAGCCAGGAATGCAAATATGCTGCTAGAATCTCCAAAACAACTTTACGTAGGAATCACTGACTCCACAGGGAATGGATTTCACATCCCACTACTCAAAAAAGGCTTCACAAATGCTATGCCAAAAACCCAACATTCTGGCTATCAATGCTGGCTTTAAGCAAAGTTTGGCTTTACTTTTCCAGCTGATGCTAAGCAGGAGTGCTGAAATGGAAGTAAATCACAAAAAAATAGGCCAAAAAGTAAACCATAAAAAAAACCCCAGCAGGCTTATGTTTGCAAAGCAGGAAATAAATTATAGCAGAGACAAGTTTTTAAGAACAAGGGAAGAAGTGGGAAAAGAAGGACTAAACAAGGTGCTCATTCCCAGTGTAGCTTGAGTTTTTCCTTCACCTGCTTTAGTCTCATGAAATCCTCATGCCAACAGGCCAAACAACCTTGGAAAGCAAAACAAACCTCTCCCACTCAGAGCTATCCCACCAGATTACTTTAATGAGGATTAAAACTGCTTCCTGATACAACACAATACAACCCAGGTGTTCTTCACAGCCTCTTTAACACAGCATGCCTGGTCTTTCACCAGTCCTGGTGACTTCCCAGACTGCTCCAGCACTCCCTGTTCAGTCTCCAGGGTCAGGACTCCAGCTCAGATGTGGTTTTCTATCACCTAGCAATGACAATCTAAACGGCCATCAAGGTTAAACTGCAATATTTTTAATTGTGGGGAAACTGATGACAGATTACCTCTCCAGGGAATATACACAGGCCAAGGTTACAGCTGCCCCTGCGTTTCTGAAAAAGGCAGAACAAGCAACAAAACACTGATAAACAGTAGCAGAGGCTGATAAAATATTAAATGGCAGGCCTGATGTTTCCACACTTAATTTGCCTCACAATCTATCAACGACTCAGCATCTTGTGGAAGCGTCAAAGTTCTCAACATTGTCATCTGGCAATTACTAATGGCACTTCAACTCATCTTTCCCTTCCCTTCACTAGCACCTGGCTTGGGAAAGCCCACTGAGGAAATCTCATTCCCACCTTTGATAGGAGATGAAGGGACTGTGCATACAACTCTGCCATAAAATATCAGGAGCTTGTATGAAATTGAGTGATTTCATACCTATTTCATGCAGCACTTCCAAATGAGCAGAAAGCACAAGCAGGTTTCATTGGAGACATGTATCAGCTCCTCAACTGCCCACATTGGGGTTTTAGGTTTTTGGGATTTTTTTTACCTTTTAAGTAAATCTGACCACAGATGAAAATGAAGTACTGAACAATTTGGCAGCACTACCCCAAAATCCAAGTCTCACCATGGGGGAAAAAAAAAAAAAAGCATTGTGGAGAAGCACAGATGTGGGATTTATCTAAGCAAATTCAAGTTCTCCTGGACCTCAGAAGATTTGGCTTTAACTCTGAATCTTCTGCATCAGCTCACCCATCCTCAGGAGCAGATCATTCCTGCTCTTCCCAGGACTACTGATAGTTCACTTTCCATAGGGAAGAAGTGAACTTTCTTTTAACCAAAGTTTATTTCCTAAGCACTGATTGGACTTTCAGGTAGAAATAAATCAAAACCCAAGGAAATAGTGGGATAAGACAAAACACTTCCTGTAGCAAAGCTCAACCGGCCAACCTTCAAGCTTCATGCAAAAATCCCTCCAACAACTGCACAGAAGGGAAGTTTTAACACCTGTTTAACAAGCAGGCTTAGACTACATTCTGTCCCTTTCCTCCCTAATAAAAAAGCCAGGCCAAAGGACTCAAAAACCTGCTTTCAATTATGGAATCAATTCTTCATTCTCCTCACTTCCCCCTGTGATTTATTTCAGGAAAAAAAAAAAGTGGACAAACCCTAAACATAGCAGGAAAGCAGCAGAGATCAGGCAAGACAGTGGTGGCACTCAGAGGGCAGCAGAAATATTATTTAAATAGTGTTAAAGCTTAGAGGGTTTTAACCAGTGGGAAGAATTAAAAAAAAAAAAGTTTTATAAAATCTGCCAAATAGTATTAAGTCCTCATATGTCAAAACTTCCACCTTAAACAGAAGACAGCAAATCATTCCCAGAATCAGCACCAACACAACAAAATGCCAAGATATTGACAAGAGAAATTTTTTCTTCTGTTGCAGAAGGAGCAAACTCACTCATGACAAAAGCAGACTTGAAAAGCTGACTGGACTACACAAAACTCATTAAAACCCCTGATTAAAAGGCTCTTATCTAATCCTGCAACACTTAAATCACTCAGAGCTAATTAGGCTAGGCCTCCTTGTATCTCACTGCAGAGCTGCTGCACTTTCAAAGGCTCTTGCCTGGCTGATACCACCCCTCCCATTGTTTCAAACCCCAGAGAGCTGCAGCAGCAGCACAAAGCTCAGTGCTGCTCCACCATGAGCCAAAACCAGACCAAGAGGCTGATGGCACTTGGCAAACACTTTCTGCCCAAGCTGGACACTGGCCAGACCAGTTCTTCTGTCTGTTACTTGCCTAGGTACTGTTTCATCTGGGTTCCTCATTATTTCATAAAAGGTTATATGATTCTATCAAAGTTGCTCAGATGCTTTTTCAGATCAATCCCTGAGCGAGCACGTATTAACCAATTAATGTGAGATTGAGGACATGCTGTAGAGTCTGAAAGGCCCAAGAAACACTGAATCTCTAGTTCCGGGCAGCCACATTGCCAGGGAAGAGCCCCTGGGCTGCCCAGCTCTCTGAGAAGTCAGCAAACACACACACACTTCAGAAACGCAGACACGGGGATGCAGCTGAATCTGCCACAAGGATCTGCGGTGAATTTCACACCTCTGGCTTCCCTAAAAGCTCCCTTTAGTCGTGCCAGAAGTCCCACCGCTGAAAGATGGAGCAATCAAAGCCAACCACACCATGATACAGAGGTGCTGAGACATCTGCTGTTTACTAACGAAAGTCATCCCAGCAGCACTGAAGGGGTTTTAATAAGAAACCTGACTGAACGTTTTGAACCTGAGCAAAAGGGGGATTTTCAATCTAATTATTTTATTGCTGCTGCACACTAGAAGCTTTTTGCTTTTTGCTCAGTTCCCTTTGTAGAGTTTTGAACTGTGAAGTCAGTTTAGATCACTCATTCTATTCCTTTGTACTGAGTCATAGGTTTGGAAGGAGCAATTAGGGCACAGCAGTAAATGGTTCCTGAAATGTTCCCAATTGTGTTGGGAGCTGACCTGCAAAGAGGAAGGCAAATTACATGCAACAATAAAAGCTACCAATAAATTGCCAAATTGCTCTGTTTACTGTACATATAACTTATGTGGTATAACTTACAGAGACTACCTTCAATTGATCTTGAACCATATTCAAATTCAAATAAGTGGGGTTTTTTTTTTGTTTTTTTTTTTTTTTTTTTTTTTTTAATACCTTGGACCCATTTACTCTCTCATAGGAAACCACCAAATATTTAGCAATGCATATGTGCAGCTAGGCTGGTATTATCAATACACACTGTAAATACTGAGATGGCTGCACAAAGCATCCTCCCAATTTCCAGAACCTTATGGTAACCCATTTAGACAGTACAAGCAGTAACAGGTGTATCATATTCCTTCACCAGCAGGAAATTATAATGTTAAATATTTGAAGCTAGAAGGAAAAAAAATGGAAAGTCTAAAACAGTTTTAGTGAATAGCTGATATGCTTTAAAGTATGTCACTGCTGATTTGCAAACCCATCTCTGCCCAAGTGTGCAGCTGCAAAGATTGTGAAAATCAGATGAGCTGCTTGATATTGCATTAAGTAACACAATACCTGACTTTCTCACCAACACACAGAGTTCCTGTGGGCAAAATATTGTTCATTAAACTGCTGGGGAAATCAGCAGTGAAAAGTAATTCTTCACCAGCTTCTCTGGCTATTTCCTATCCCTAGCAGGCAGACTTGGGAAAAAGAAAATTCTTTATAATTGTGAAGACAGAAGACAACTGCCCAACTACACCATTTCAGTACAGTGCATTTCAGTACATTTCACATGGGTTTGAAATGGAACAAGTGAAGCTTTTAACCAAAGTCTATTTTCTAAGCAGAAACAGTTTCAATTTATATACATCTCTTGTGATGCATTTCATTATATTTTTGTACCTAAGAAAGTTTGTTTGGAGTAGAGCCCTGGCCCCTAGCCTATCCCCTCCACAGCTTTTAACACCATCTTGCTGTACAGCAAGACCTGCAAGAACACACTATTGCTAGTTTAAAGCCCAGAGTTACACTGAAATTCACATAATGGGAGAGCCTAAAAACACCTCAAACTTTTGCACTGCAGACTGAAAGTGGGATTTATTAGCAATAGGTATTTATTACCACCTTCATCATATTCCTCAGGATAGACTAATCAGCAGGAAAGGTTTTCCACCAAGGAAATAAAAGCAAGCTTTGATAAGGCAACTCAGTTTGGTGAGCAGATTTCAAGGGCAACAATCACTTCACAGAAGAAAAAGGTTTTATATTTCACTGTAAGTGGGAATGAAAACAGAACAAAGCTATTGAACTGAAATGCATTAAGTTGATGCTACAAAAATACCGCTTTGCCAACACTGCTCTCCACTGCCAGGTCTGGAGAAGAACAGATTATCCAGATCCCTTAGCTTCTAAAGAGAAACAATTCTGGGGCAAAGATAATGCCCTGGAAGTAAATTTCTTGTTCTAAAATTTTGTGAATAATTTCTTGTTCTTAATTTTTTAGAGCAAGCAGTGAGTTAATGTTAAACACCATTAAATTGAAAAACATTCAACTGAAAGACATTTCATCATCACAAAAGTTCATTTTCTGAAAATGCTGCAAAAATATTTAACCTGTAGCCATGAAGTTGACCACCACCATAAAAAGAAGAGACTGGCCTATCTTTTTATTGGCATATTTTCTCATTTTTCACTGTGCTCTCACACTGCCACAGGGTGTCTCTCTCCATAGATGAAAAAGAGATCAATCTCTCTCTGTAGGTGAGATAGGATGAGCTGCGTCCTGCTCCCTGCATTCCAAGGCAGACAGGCTGGCCCTGGTAGATTCCCACACGCTCTGCACGGCTCCCCAGCCCAGCCTATTCCCAGGTCTGCAGTGTTTTACGACTGCCACCTCCCGTTGTGGGAGGGAGTAACACATTCTTGTGGCTACCTCGGCATTCCTGCTGCTTAGGATGAGGCTCATGCCGAAGACTGCTCACCCAGCTTGGAATTTTACAAGATTTAGGGTCCTGATCCTTTACACTCACTGCCTGCTTCCCTCTGTGATGAGAGAACAACAGGAGAGCCCCAGGTGTTGCTAGTTAACTCCCACAGCCAATGCTGAAAGCCACAAAGTTACTGCAGTGCTTGGGAGCTCTGACTCCGACACCTGCTCTTCCCACCTCCCAGTTTAGCAACTGCTGATCCAGCTCCAAATAAATCAGAAATCTCCATCTGTACCCCTTCCTTCCACCTACAGCTTTCAGGTTTTTAAAAATTGTTATTATTAAACTTTCAGGGATGTTTTATATACAGTTGAGACAGCTGCAACTAGTATGTGTTATGTAAGGATTGAAAGGCTTTCACTGCTCGAAGAGGAAATGACATTAAAGGGGAACAAAACTGATCATTCTCCTTCCATTATACAATCTTTTAGCCCTATTCTTGATACTCTGTACTCGTATAAAATTTCCATGCTAATCTGCTAAGGTATTAATTCATGTGACTGATTATTAGCCATGAATTGTTCAGTTTACAAAAGAACATGTACACAGGTTGTAAATTAACATCTAAGCCAGAAATTATTTTTAACAAGGACATTTTAACAAAAAAAGCTCATTATTTTAACTCAATGTCTCCTCTCAAACTGCAGAAAGAGAACACCACTATCAGAGAGCAGTTGGCTGTCCCCTGAAGGCCTGCATGGATCAGCAAGTTAAAAGATAGAAATACTTTAGCTGAGCACAAAAGCACCAATGAAAGCAAAAAAACCCCAAAAACTTTTCAAAGTAATATTGCTCCAGTAAAAATTTTATTCTCACTGTTAAAATTCTCCTAGCTCCAGCTCTCCTGATGCTGCCATGTTTGGAAGTAAAGTACTGAACTTCCTTTCCCATGAAATCCATCTCAGGATTGACCATACACAGCTCACACCCAAAGCACTGAAGCATCTTGATTTACCTTTTGCTCTCTTCCACTGCTTTGTCCAAGTGCTGGAAGATATCTTGGAATAAATTGCAGCTGGAGCGACTGTTGATATCATAGCCATATCCTCTCTTCCAGTATTGCTTCAGGTCATTCAGGTATTCCAGCACCTAAAGTTAGAGCTCACAGGTTATTACTGCACCAAGGGAAAACTAAAAGCTCACAGCCTGGAGCAATGATACAAAAACAATCCCGAGCACCAAGGCTTCAGTTGAAACCACTTCAGCATAAAACCAGACAAAAGAGCAACCAAATTCAGCATCTGGCAGCAACCACAGTCAGGTGAGGTGCTGCACATCATGAGACAACCACTATCCACTGCTTTTTTAGTACTTCTGATTTTGCCTTTGGTTCACCATTCTTCCCACAGAAGCCATCCCACCCCTTTAGCCCAGCTTGTCTGTTTTCACGTTCCAGAGATGCGCACACGTCAAGCAGTCAGAACTGTGCCTTAGAATTATGCAAGAGCACATGGTGCTCTCCTCATTCTCTGTTCCCTTCCTGATATCAAAGTCATTTCCCACCTCCCTGATGAATTATTTACAACTAGATTGAACAGGTCAGGCCTCAGCAGAAGCCCAAAGGAGATCACTTTTTCCTAAGTGTCCACCCTTCAGCCAAACACCTACCTATGCAAAGGTCTCTTCTTTTCCCAGAGGTGCAAATTTCCTTAAGAGCCTTGGGGGAACCTTACCGAACATCCAAAGTTACATCAAACAATTTTGAAAGAAGAGGGACAAACATTTGTCTCATTTATCTGAGTTCTAGTGGGTTTTGTCAATGGGCATTTATTTTGTTTACAGAGCTGATGGTCTCCAAAACCAAATAGAGTTTTAGAGGCCCGGGAAGACCTCCTTTGATGTACCCTGGAGTGAATTTTATCATGTGAAAAACACACATTACAGCATGGTTTGAGGCGGAAGGCCATTCAAGGCCATCATCTCATTCCAAACCCCTGCCACACTTTCCACTAGAGCAGGTTGTGCCAAGCCCCACGTACCTTGGCATCTTCCTCACTGAAGAGTGAACACCATGGGGAGGTCACATTTTTTATGGCCAGCTCATAAGAACAGGTGAGAAAAGCCACTTGAACAAGATCTGCAATAAATCCAACAAACAAGCAAGAGATAAACCACTGCTACATAAATAGCAACATCCTCTCCTCAGTTCATCTCTAAAATGAACTGCAATTACTGTTCGGCAATGTAAACAACGAAATCCAACAAATAATTGGCAGGACAAAAACCAAGCACCAAGAATACAGTTTAACAGAATTATTGTGCAACATCCAAATTTTGGACTGCAAGTTCTTCATATTACATCATTACAAGGTGAAAACAAGAGCATATCACATTAAATGCTGCCCATCTGCTGATGTGTAATAGGTGTCAGCTACTGGTGCAGCCACACACGTCAGAAGAGTCAACACAGGGAAGGTCTTGGCCAACTTCCCCTCTACATCAGCAGCTGAGTACAAGCAGCACCAGGCTGAACTTTGTTTCCAGCATGTCCCTAAGACTGCAATCCCAACAGCAACACTTATTTTGGTGGGCTTTTCCCATCACTTGACTGCACACGGAAACCCAGCACTTCTGTTCTGGACAGCTGAGTTACCACACAAACACACAGGGCTGCTTTTCCTCAAGTCATTTATGTGCTTGAGGTGTAATGGGTTTCACAAAAGCTACATCTGCTTCAGAAAGCAAAATTAAAACACTCAAATCCCTCCAAAACCAGGTAAAGCTGATTTCACCTACAGGAAAGATGTTTTCAAACGTGTTTTTCTTCTGACCACTATCCAACAATCATTCATTACTGCAACACCAACACAGACTTAATTAGAGACCGCATCTCCAAGTCACAGCCACTTTAAATTACCTACTCTGCATAACTACACATCTTGGAAGTCGTTCTTGGCCAGCCTTGGAGCCAAAGCCAAGTGTAACAGCAATTCCTTACCTGCATTTAGCTCCTCCACAGGCAAACACAAGGCAGTGGCCACTTTCTCCAGGACCTTCTTCATCTCAGGCCCCTCTTTGAAGGCATTCACCTGGCACATGGCTGCATCATTCTCCTCCACGAGGGCTACAAACTTGGCGCAGTGATCAAAGAACCGCATCAGGGAGTCGTTAACTTCCACCTCCACCTCTGAAAGCAAACGTGGGAGTCAGGCGGGAATCACCATCCCTAGGGGTACCACGGCACCCTCCAAGGGACAGGCTTGTGGCTTCCCTCAACCACAGGGAGGGCAAGGGACATTCCCAACCTCTCTGGGAGCATCGGGGGCTGCCTCAGGGAGGGATTCTCCCAGCCGCCCAGGAAGGCATCAGAAGTGCCCCAGCCCCCAAGGGAAGTCACAGTGCTCCCTCAGGGTTGGATCGAGGCTCCCCCAGCTCTCAGGGAAAGCACAGGGCTCGCTAAGGAGGAGGATGGAGCTCCTTATAGGGAAGGTGTGAGGCAGCCATCCCCTTTGAAAGAGCCGGGAATCCCTCAGGGAAGGCCAGGGGCTGCCCCAGTCCCTAAGGGGAGGCACGGGAGTTATCCAGTCAGGGCATGGGTCTCCCACACCCCCTCTGGGAGCGGGCCCCCAGAGAGCACCTGGCACACCCTCAGGGAGGGCAGGGGAGTCTTCCATCCCCTTGGGAGAGCTGGGAATCCCTCAGCCCTTCAGGAACAGCCAAGGGCTGCCGCGGGGGAGGACGTGGGTGTTGGGCACTCACCGTCGCCGCCGAAGTCGAGGGTGGGCCCGAGCCCGCGGCGGAAGGCCGCCCCGCTCTGCAGGCAGCGGTGCTTGGAGCTGCTGGCCAGCGCCAGGCTTGGTTCTGTCCT
>WEIU01018168.1:16597-30695 GCA_013389925.1 Aegithalos caudatus
ATTGTAGACTCCCAATTTTAATGCAGTACCAGCTTGCCAATCTAGTTTTTTTTTTTTTTTTTCAAAACTCTCTGAACCTTAATTTATTCCAGATCTCCCTTTAAATGAGAAGCATGGGAAGAGTAGCTTATACAATGGGTCTGGTCCCAGGAGTTCTTGAATATCTCCAAATCCATGACAGCTTCAGTGAAAACTGTAAGGTCTCGACTCACCTTTTCCAAGACCTGACTTCTGATTATTCCTAAAAATATTGTGTTGACTCTAGACCAGTCATCTTAGGTCTTCTCAACTTTTGCCATACATACACTACACTTTATATTATCAAAGCTTTCTGCATTTTAACTGTCTCACATCTGTATGAATTGACTCATTTGATCAAGATTTTTGTAAGTAGCATTTCTCTACATAGATTGTTGTTTCCTGGAGCCCCCAAAAAAGTTACAGACCAGAGTTGATCCCTTAAAAATGTAGTTTCTTGCCTCTTAATGCACAAAAACATATTCTTAATTTAAGCCACACTGCCAAAATCATAAGAGCTCTGCTCTGCTGCTCAGCCCTGAAGACCTCTGTCCATCCAGGCATGGCTGAGTAACCCCTTGCCTCTCATATTCAGATTTTATTTTAGATCCAGAGACCCATATTTAAATTCTCTGGAAGGAGAAGCACAGCTATAGTCCAGTATTCTAGGCATTTCTTCAAGGAAGAAAAGTTGTGTGGTTCTCCAGCAACCTTTTATGCATTCTACTGGGTACTTTTTTTAGTCTGTAGTTCAAAAACTGCCCTAAAAGCAAAATTCCCAAGTCAGCATCTAGTGAGAACAAATGTTGGAGAAAGATTGAATAAGACCATATTTTTCTTGAAAGATCAAGACAAATTGAAAAATCATTCAACATTAGTAAAAGTCTACTTGGTGTCTAGTCACAGAATTACATGGATTTGGGTTTCGACAGGGGAAAAGAGTCATATCTGACTTAAGAACAATTTAGCATGCTAAACAAAAATATCATCCCAAAGCACCTGCTCTCACAACAGGCTTCCAAGTACTTTATGAGCTAAAGGTCAAAGAATATTCTGAAACCCTGGTATACAATATGACAAATTTCAGATAGGAGTATTATGATAACAGCTGTTTCTTACATATTTGAACTCAAAGGTTTATTAGAAAATATTGCATAGTTTCTTGGAGTTTTTAATCTCTGCAACAAAGATATAGTTTCTAAGACCTGTTATTATTACTATTAATGAGGCTACAGAGGGAATCTAATGGCTAGAAGAAAATAAGAGACAACAAAGTTTAGGACTCTATTTTTCTTGTAATTTTTATTAATATTCTCTATAGTATTCTCTTTCATGTGAAAAGAAAAATCACCTGAAACTTCTTTATGAACGTAAGTCTGGTCTTCACTGTTAAAACAATGCCATACTGAGGCCATGTTCTAAGACAGTGAGACAATGGCAGCAGGAAAGCTTTGATTGTGTTTCGTATTTGTCTTAATAGGATGATAGCTTTAAAGACCAGAGCCTACCTCTTTTTACACTAAATTCAATGGTAAATCTTTCACTGGGACATGCCTTAAGCCCAGTGAACTGAAGATTCCTATCCTGTTCAAATAATTGTTATGAACTAGTAAAATAATTTATATTGTTCCCTTGTCTTTTTTTCTACTGTATTCAAAGATTTTGCTTTTATTTGTTGTAGCTGTGATCTATAAGAAACTAAGTGTGAGAAGAATATTTCTGGGCCACTTTGAAGGGAAGGAAGGAAGCAGAGCTGTAGAAGGTAAAGTGATGAACCCGAGGCATTTCACCAGCATGAACAAGCTGCGTTACAACCATCTACTCAACATGATAAAACTAGAGTGTAGCCAGATTCCACCTTAGCTGACCACAACCATAACCAGTTCTGCCACGCTGATTTCAGGCTTGAGGCTTGTGGTTCAGTAAGTCTCAATCATGGGTGACACTGGTGATCCTTGGGGGATCTCTGGACTTCACTTGAAAATAATTATGTGAGTGCTACACTTTAACTCCAAGCCTGAATTCCAGGTGGGGAAAAAACCTCATCAGGTACAGACAGAACATTTCTCTGAACTAAATATGGATAGGTGCAGCTAAATAAAAACATCTTTTGATTGTTTTTAAACTTTAGTCATTGCTTTTTGAGTGAGACAGCACAAACAGAAAATGCAAATCTCTACATTATTGGGAGAAATCAAACCATAAAGACAGAACTCCAGATGTCTTACTCTAGATGATGAAGAACATAATGCTGATAATTTCCATATCACAGGGATACAGTCACACTTTACCTTTACCATTCTCTTGAATTTTTTTTTTCACTTTCCAAGGCTAAATTGAGACCTGAGGTGTTTACTCTTTTATATTTATATTTACTTCAGAACACTATGTATCTTCATTATAATAGCAGTCAAAGCCCTAAAGTTCAGACCCACTTTACTACAAATCACCTCCTTGACAACAGAGTTTGTAACTTTTCTCTTCAAAATTTCTATTCCAGATCCCAATCTCCTTGCATGGCACTTCTAGCAGGCCAAGAAACAAGACCAGATGTGGACATTCTTAGTAAGTATCTTCATTTATCCACACTCAGAACTGCTGGACATGGACTGTTCTTCATCCAGAAGCTCAATAGCTATGTTAATCCTGCACAATGCAAACCCAATTTACCTTCCTGAAATTCAAGAGAACAGTATTAAAATAAGGGGAAGTGAGTGGTTAGGAAGAGCAGGAGAAAGACAGGTATTATTTGAACATTATAAAAAGTCACATTACAACGCTAATGTAATGAAGCAACAAGGCTGCTTATATTGAAAGGTAGAGACAAAAAGCACAGCTTCAACCCAGCTTTGTTATGAACGTGATGGGAGGGTGAGCAATGAGGTTAAATGGAAACAAAGATCAAAAATTACCCCAAATCCCTCACACTGCCAGAAGTTGTATACTACTTGGTAAGAAATCTGTATGATTTGTGCCCCAGCCAGGTATAATGTCAGGAGAATAGTCTTAGATTCATATATGCAGAATTTCTCTTCAAGGTGTAATCTTAGCACTGACCTTTGGAACAGAACTGGAGTCATACAACAGTCTAAAAAAAAATTATATCCACTGCTGAGTGGATAGAACTGAACTCTGAAATCTAGGCACCTCTCATCAGAAGTTCAGACAGATCTGGAAAAGTGACAGAAGACTGTGAAGTCTATCCAAATGTCTTCTGAATTACTCACAAATGGTATGAACCAAATCTTTCCTACCAAAAAACAAAACCCACCTGGCAGACAAGTAACTTCCTAATTTGGGCTGTTTTGAAATCTCTATAATGTCTTGTTTTTTGTTTTTTGTTTTTTGTTTTTTAATCATCAATTATTCCTTTTCACGTCAGTCCTTTGGGTTCTATTTAAGAACAGAGAAGATCAAGCGCTTCACATTTGTCTACATGAGCTAATGCTGTGCAAGATAGACACAGAAATAGGGCAACTGTTGTCTTTCTGTGCCGTGATGTGGCTGACCCAGAATGCAAGATGAGGAGTGCTGTTAACTGACCGATCACAATCTCTTCAAACAAATGCTTGGAAGCAGCTTGTCTACTAACATAAGAAGAGCAAAAGAAATGTTAAAAATTATCTCATGGATTAAGCGTGATCTGAAATCTTCAAAAGGAAAGATTCCTGTGCATCTGAATGGATTTTGAACTTGGTTTAAAATCAATTACTCATTAATATAGGAGAATGTCAGAAAGTAAAGCACCTTGTGTGAATAGGCACACACCGAAATGAATTAAAACTAGAGCAGGATATATGATGAAGTATGATTGATACTGAACTCAAAAAATTTTACCTTTGATATAGAGTGGGATTTTGAGAAAAGTTCAAACATTATAATTGTATATGTTCAATGGAGAAAGAGAATGATATCTTATTAGATACAATATAAGTTGTGGAAAAAAAAGCCACACATAATTTTCAAAGAAAATTATTATTAAGAAAACTGTCAAAATGACTTTATGGTAACACCACCTAAGGGGTAGCTATCACTGCTGGACCAGCAGTAACCCACTTCCTTTGTGTATGCCACTGTAATAATACAATGGTTTCTACAGAAATGCCCCTGCCATGGGAATTAATATCTAGTCATTTACTATAGAATTTCCCTGTTAAGTTAAAGATCAGTGACATAACATTTTGTGATACTTATTCCCACATTGCTTAAAATGTACCTCAGCAAACTTTTGCATACCTGTTTAGAGATTGCCTTTTATAAGTTTGTGTGTCAAACTGGGTGTCACATGAGGCAATCAACATACCATTAGTTAATATTTAATAAAGATTTAGTGGTTTTGGTTTGGTTTTAAAGATATATTTCACACAATTTTATGTGTGAGGTTTTCATATAAAAAAGAAGTCTGAAAGCTTGCAATCCACTCCAACTTGCATAATAATTCCACCAGTGTCTTGACTCTATGGTGTCTTGACTCTATGATGTCTTACTCAGTCTTCACATTTATGGTTGGTTGGACTAACAAACTGATGCCCCATGCTTGTGTACAGCAAGAATAATTTACCTTACCAGTGGCCAGAGGTGTGCATGATACACTATTATTCAAAATGTCACTCACTGTTGTGAACTACTGTTAGTGTACTTCACAGAGCTGGACAGGTAAAAGTGCTTTAATTGATTGATTTTTTTTTTTAATACCTCCCTTGTATAGGTGTTACCTCAAAATAATCCTGTTGTTTTCCAAAGAGCCACCTTTATTTCAACAGTGTGAACTCCAACATACAACATTTCTGTCCATGCTAGCAAGCTACAGTCAGGCCTTTTGCCTGAACACAAAAAACTTCTGTTCGTACTTTGTGCAATCTATAGCATACTGAAATTCAGATTAACCCTTGACATGATGAGTCTTGAGAAGAATGCCAAAGACTTGAAACTTCCCACTGGAGGTTATTTAATTAAAACCCTAAAGGGTTCAATGTATCAAATGCCTGTTGGGCAAAGTGATAATAAATAAAGGTAAATAACCGTTCTGACTCATTTGACTCATGAACCACTTTTGCTGTAGTGGAGATTATTTGTAGTAATGATATACAACAGATTGGCTTTCTGTTATCACATACAATTTTTATTATTAAAGATGAAAAGTATATTTAGGCTATATAGATGCAGAAACATTACAACTGGTGACTTGCATATACCTTGGAAGATTTAAACTGGAATGAAAGGAAGAAAAACTGAGTGAGTTCACCAAGTAACTGTCAAATCCCACACCTTTAGTTTCAGCAGTATAAATAGGACATCACTCTTGACAGAGGCAAGACACTGGGAAAACAATGGTGTTACCTCTCTAAATACCTCATTATGTGGTCAGTAGTAAATAAACATTCACAACCTCCTGGTATGCAGGGCACGAAAATGATGTGAAGATCACGATAGTCTCCATTTGAATGTTTGTTTCTATTTGAGTTTACTCAAAAAACTTATCATGAATTATAGGCAAGAACAGTCCATTTTTTATGAGGAAAATTTCAATCATTATGTGACACTTAAAGTAAGAACTATTTGTTAGAGTGTCAGTCCTACTCATGATGTGGGATCAGAATGAAAACAGCTCTTTTCTCGATGTGAGTTAACCTGTATGTTTTTATAATTGCCTACTTTACTGAATACAGGTTATTGACTGTTTGTCATCTGGGTTCTACTTTTTAACACCTCAAATTTAGACAGCCCAGTTCCTAGGGAGCTTTAGTAAGGAAGTTATCCAGGCTCTGAATTACTTAAAGACTGATGACTTACAGAAACTGTTGACATATTTTATGAACACATGAGGAGTATATATAAGCACATGTTAAGGTTTTAGTTTTAAAATGGTAGCAACTTTTGATTAACTTTCAATATTATGAAATCTTCTGAGGTCTACAAACAGTTTTTCAAAGTAGTTTTATTACTAAATTAAACTGAATTTACCTACACATAGACCTCTATTCCAAGCAAAACAAACCCAGCTGGTGCTGGTAAACTGAATGCTTGTCAAGGCAAAATCTCTGTGCTAAGTAGAAAGAGGAAGGAAAGAGGAGTCTGAAAGATATCCCCAGTTCAGCCTGGACACTTATGTCATTGGTTATCCCACAGAGAGAAACTGTCACATACATAGGGCAATAAATTTACATATCTTGCTTAGAAACTCCCCTAGGAAACTCTTTGGATAGAAGTAGTTAACAAATGCAAACACAACAAATTAGAGGAACCAAGTTACTGATAGCAGAATGTGAATAGAAGATTATCCTTAAAAATATAAAATAAGGTAAAGGTGAAATATAGATGGCATTGCTAATGAGCAAGAGAAAAATGAGAATATGAGAGAATTTTTTTCCCTTGGTCATGAAAATCTGTATTTTGGAGTAAAACTCTGAGGTTCCCTGTAACAGATTCAAAGACTGTTCATTTCATTCCATTTACAAAGTTTTCCCAAAATTATGTTGGGTGAGTACAAGGAAATTCTAAACCCTGATAAACAAGTGAAGGAGAAAAACAGCTGTAGCAGTGACTTTCAGCACTCATTTTGAAAAAGTTCAACAAAGTCACAGATCTGCAGGACTTTTTGTAAAAAATGCAAGCTTTTAAGCTAGCCTTGTGAGGAAACAACTTGTATTGTCTGTTGTCTGAGCCACCAACAAAACCCAAAATATGAGATGAAAACTTTTTTTTAGAAGCCAACATAAATGACACTCAAATGGTATCCAGCACAGATTTTGCTTTATGAACCCAAAGTTAATAGATAAAAAAGAAGCAGACGATCAGAAGACTGCACTCTGATTTTCATTCATATTGCTTGCATAGCAGTTCATGAAAATATGAATATAGAATCATAGAACAGGAATCCCTGACTCAGCTTTTTGCTACCTTTGGCCAGTGGCATCACAGAGTAGTGCATGGACTCAGACCAGTATGAGAAAACACAGCAGGGACACATGCATGTTATCACAGCCTCCTCAACAAACTGTGGCTGTTAAGCAGTCCTTTCCCCGGTTAAATTAGTGTCTTTTGAAGACTTATGTCTGGTTTTCAAATATAGATGTAATTAATACAAACAAACAAACAAAACCAGCAACAACAACAATCAACAGTAGAGAGATTTCAAGTTGGCCTGCTAAGTACCTCAGATGGGAGAAAAAATGGGGAGGCTACTGAGACATGTAGTGTGTAGGGGAAGAATGGAAGCAGGCAAGACTGTGATGCCATATGTCATTGATTATCACATTGATTAAAAGCGAGTTTCTTGCCCTACCCCCCTTAACAAGCCACTAACCACAGTTATTTCATAGGGTCTGACTTTGCCCTGCTATTTCATCCACACAAAGACAACTGCTGTGGTTCAGGCAGTTTACATTCGGGTTGTTTGAAGAATAAGGGAGAAAACGTCCCACTGTTCCCTATGAGCTGCTGGTGCACAGATAGTGCTCCTGATTTTAACTATCAGGATGCAAAAGCTTTGTTGCCTGACTTGGCGAGTGTCCCTGCTCTGTGCTGTTGGAATGCTGTGGGATCCGAGGGTTTTCACCACTGGGGTACAATGCAGTGCCTGACGGGTGAGGGCTCTGCACATGCCACAGGCGTGCAGTTAAGCACGTTAGCTCTCTGCAAGAAAGATCACAGCCGTGTTGCTCTGTAAGCTTTGGAGGACTTACTGTAGATATAAAGCAAAGCTTGAAGCAAAAAATCCAAAAGCAAGCAGAATAACATAAACAATTGCTTTTAAATCCTGTGGTAGGCATCATTTTGGCATATTTTCAATGTTTATTACACACTTAAAAAATATGTTACTGCCACAGAACTGTGTTATCATGAAGTTACATATCAACAGAAATTGTGAATAATAGCTGTGCATTTGTGGGGGCTTTTATAATTTGAAAGTGACTCTCACTATTTGTTTATATGCCTTCTGAGGCATTTTAATGCTTTTGAAAATATGGTCTTGGTCCTAAAATCCATTTAGTGTCTAGTCAAGGGCATAGACTCTAAAACTGAAAATTAATGGTCATAATGAGTTCTGCTTTTGTCACAAACTTTAGCTCAGTGATTCAGAGTGCTGTGGTGTCTGAAAGGAAAACTGTGTAAGCAAGGGACCCAGATTATTCCCTCCCGGCATTTCAGGAAGTAAAAGTATAGAATTTCCCTAACTGTACCATGTAGCAAATGACAGAGGAGGAAAGAAAGTGGGCAGTTGTCAGGTCCCAAACACATAATTGTACCCCCAGTGCACAACAGAGCAAGCTAGCTGCTGCTCAGTTTCTTAGAAGACATAACATCACCTGAGAGGAAGGAAGCCATGTCTGGTACCGCTTTTCAGTAAATCCATGCCTTAACTGAGGATCAGTTCTATCATACAAGAGGTAATCAATGTCAAGGAATGTTAAATCAGTCTCAGATTATGTGTCCAATAATTGAAAATTAATATTTGTATTCCATGTTACAAGGAAAAAGTATTTGCTTCTGGAGTAGTTATAAATATATAACAGACAAAATTCAGTTTGGGATGTTAACAGTAAAAGAATATTAAAATTGTGGAAGTCTAGAAAATAGAACTAGGAATATAGAAGGATTTGCATATGAAGGTTGCAAAAGCTAGGATGATTTAGTGGTGAAAAAGAAACACTAGAAGGCATTTAATTAAAGCATTTAAGATTATGAAGGGTAGAGTCAAAAACTAGCCAGTCCATCTTTTTAACAGTGTCTCAGAACACCAGAACAACAGCAGGGTCACTTGAAGTTGATGACAGGTAAATGTAAAACAAAAGAGTGAGAATAATACTTCATACAGCATGTAATCAGCCTGTGGGATTTCTGTCATGGAGGGTCACTGAGTCAAATACTTCAGCAGAATTTTAAAAAGGAGATGGTAATTTTATGACCAAGATGATAATTTTATGAACAATTGTATTTATGTTTGCTAAAATAGGGAAGATTAAAATTCACATGATCAGGGATAAGACCATTACCAGGAAGGAATTCATTGTACATCTCTCACTATCCACTCTAGACTTGTCACTCATAGCACAGCTGTTAAAGGATTCTTTTCTGATGCAATCACCATTATTTGAGACTTAAGAAAAATATAATCCTTAGAGACTGAGATTATCCACTCTAGTGCAGAGACTTGAAAACTGGACTTCTGAGCGCACCATAAACCAGGTATTGCACTGACAAAATTCTGTGTAGCTTTGAGGATACCATGAACTAGATGTAGCTCAGGTTCACATCAGTTGAGGTCTACCACTGAAACTGTGTGGTGTAAAGAAAATTCCATGTAGAGTCACTGTAAGAGAAGACTACTTCGAAAACTAAATACTTCGATTGAACTAAAGGTGATTGCACATTGTGTTGCACACTTAGAGTGCAAGAAAGAGTAATTTCCTCTGGTACAAGAAATAAAGAATGAATGTTATGAACCCTGTGATGATAGTGGACTGAATACACCATCATAATGCATACTTCCGTGAACAATAATTTGCATTTGATCATTCTGTCTGTTGTCTTAAGATCACATCAGGCTTCTTAAAATGTAATTTTCACTGCTTAGTGCATGACAACAATTTGAGAGTTAAGATAATTGATAAAGAAGTGGAGATAGCTCCTTTTAGTTACCTAAACTTAATTTATCAAAACAATTTTAAAAATAAACTTTCTTTACTATATCTTCCATCTATGCAAGGTCTTATATTTGTGTATTTTTGAAAGGGTCCTTTGAACAATTTCAAAACAGAGTTTTCAGTGTGAACATTTTCTTGTCGAAAAGTCATTCCTCAGAAATCCAAAGGGCATCCTAATGGTTTATTTAAAGTTTATAGGTGAACTACTTAGACTGAAGGCTGCTAATGTTTAGATGTAGTTTTGAGGAAACTTGCACAAAATCTAATGACAATTATGTTCAGGAACATAACTGCAAGCTGGTAATGTTACTTACAGATATGATAGGAAATAATTGGTTCCACAGAACGAACCTTCCAATATGTTTCATTAGCAGCTTTATTATAGAAACAAAATTAATTCCCGTAAATAAACGTCCATTAATTTTGAATTAATGTTGCAAATATATAGCAATTATGTAAAGGAAGGTGAAGGGGAAACCTTATTAAAATAGCATGAAACATAAATAATAAAATAAATATTAATATCTTTAAATTCTCAGCTTCACAACATGGATCTTGATCCTGAGATAATAGCATTATTAATTTAATGTTTAATTGATAATAAATAAAATAATGGTGATCATTAACATGCATCTAAAAATCTGTTTCCCTACACAAAGAGTTTAGATTGTGCCTATAATCCCTCTAATGAAAAAAATAAAAGGTATAAAAATAAAATACAACAATTAATCCAGAACATTAATCAATAACTATGGATTTCATAGCTTTGCTTGTTCTTTCAGTACTTTCAGCCCACAGAATATGTTTATGAACAAGGTTGCAAATTCTGGGTTACCACTGAGCAATGTGATTACAAGACAGGGCTGCTGCAGTCAATGTCTTTTCAGTGTGATTTGAATCACAGAACAACTTGTCCCCAGCTGAATTTAAAATCCTAATCATAGTACTGACACTAGAAACCTGTGTCTAACAGTTGCACCACTCCCCCAATCAGGAAAAAGAAATGTAGTATGTAATTATATTTCCAACAAACAGAGCTCAAAAATGAGCTACAGATCGAGCCTTCTTCATAATGTATTGTCAGTAAAGCAATAAGAGCAAATGCATTTGAGAAAATCACAGTTTAATCCCAAACAATTCACACAGACAAAACTCATTCAGTGAGCAATTTGTAAGGATACATTCAGTTCTGGTTTATGCTTACATGAAGCTTTTAATATACATGAAAAACCTATCATTTTTACTGTTCCCTCTTTTTTTGTTGTTGTTTTTAAGCAAGTTAATTTTCTTTATTTCTACTAGAACTGTTGTTACAGCTTAAGCCATATTCTGCATTTTACCATCTACAGATTGTACCTGTGGGGAAAAAAAGTTTCCATTTTAAGGTAAACATCATTGCCCACCCACAGATTGTGATGTTTGCTTAAGAAAGTTCCTTTTTAAAATGGAATGACCTCTCAATGATGACTGAAAATGTATAAAATAAGTTTTTCATCTCTGAGGGCCTGATTCTATTAAAGTAAGTGCAAGTGATTCCATTGACCTCTGTGAACTTTGGAAATTGTCCTAAATTGAGAAGGCTTTAATGTATGTGAGTGTGAATAGATGAAACATAAGCTGTGGTACAACTGGGGTGGAGAAAGTACCTTTTGATGATCAGAGAAGTTCACTGAACAGCAGTAAGAGTTCTAGAATGAGTTAGACAAACATCTCCCAAGAATGACATAGGTGTGACTTACTCTGCTTTGAGAGTGATGTTAATGTCCCAGCATGATCTAGGAACCAAAAGACTTCAAAGGACCGTTAAAGTACAAGCCGAAGTATTTCAAAGAATTGCTTTTAAAGTATTGAAACTATTAATCAAACAATATAATGAATTAATTTAAAAGAGTCTAGAGTATATATTTTATTAACAGGTACGCATGGAACACAATTTTATAAATATAAATACATTTTAAAACAAACCAGTGTCATTTACAAACCTGTCAGCATTTCTTAACCTGCTAGGAAAGATTATTTGAAGGCAGTATGCTGCATACTGGGCATACAAATTTTGCCCAGGTCTCAACTGTTGCATTTAAAGGCAGCACAGATCTCCTCACCCCTGCGAGTAAGAATATCAAAATGAACACGGGTTCAAAGCAAGGCGAACGTCAATCTGAAGCAAAGCCTTCTTATCGTTATCTAATTATGGCAAGTGGATGCACTTCATTTGTCATCCTGTCTTTGGGCTTGGATTAGGTCTAACCTTTAGCCTGAGTTTTACAGTGTGGTTACCTAAACCAGTCTGCTCTTGGTCTGTGGTCAGTTCTAGCTGTGGAGGTGAAAAGTTAAATCTTTCTGCAGTCTCTTGTCCATGACCATTTCCTTTTACTCATCTTGTTTTGACATTTCTTTTTGACCTTAGCATAAAAGTTGAAGTTATACAGTATCTTAAGACCTATTGAAGATCTACAGCAGGCTCTTCTCACACTCCCTCAATAATTCTCTACATGCCTTTCCTGATTTCAAGGTTAAGAGCAGACTTCTCCTGACTTACATACACCTGAAGTAACAGCACTTTGGTCTGTGACTGGGGTCCCAGAACAATGTTGAATGATGTCTCACATCCCATCCAGATCTTTTTCTACAATTAAATAAATCATATTACAGATAAAATTAATCTGATACATGAAATTAAAATGCAGGAAATTGTGAAATCCAAACTTCTGTTCTACTCATTAGATCTGCCTTCTGGTGACACTTCTGAAAATCGGAGTGCAGGCACTGAGAATACATGAAGGTTTGAAGTCAGTAAGAATCAGGCACCAATCACGTTAGCTGCTGGAAAAATGCCAGGCTGCAGCCTGTTTTGAATGTGTGTTAGTCTAGTATCATTCAACTTGAAAGATATTGACCATCACAAAGGGATTTAGGACCGAGTCCTGCCAACACTCATTCTGGTGTTCTGTGGCAGGTAATCCCACAGACTCGGTGTGATTGTCATTCTGCCATTAATCCAAACATAAATGTTTGAAGGATCAGACCATTAGATAATAAAAAACTGCTGTGGATTCCCTGAACCATTCTGATAAATATGTCCCTGAGTTACCTAGCTAACCCCAGTAGAGACATCATCAACTATGCACCTTATTGTGTTTAGCACTATTTTAAAAAAAATATATTATTTTCTTGCCAAAAGCAAGGTAAATGAAGTAAATATACATATCATCCAGTTTCTTTCAATGCTTTTGTCTTCATCTGAACATTTACCATAAAACTTTAAGATATCTCTGTAGGGACCCAGCAAACGTCTCCCTTCACAGTTCATACACTAGTAACATTTTACTTCGCTGACTTTAAATGAAAGATTTCTGTCTCAGGCAAAGTGAGGTTGGTTTATATTTGTTTTTCTTGACAATGCATTTCAGTATTGTATTTTAAAATAAAAGTACTAAGGAACATTCTCTCGAATAGCCTCCTTTTAGAAAGTATAGAAAATGTTAATACCTCTTAAATTCAAGCCAGATGTTTAAATTTTAGTTCTTCTATTCTTTATCTCATAAATTATTTTAACTGGTGTTCTATTGAGTACTATTGCTGTCTTGAAGAGAACAATGCCTCCTTTTCAAGCAGTAGTTCTTCCAAAGTTGGCAATACCTCTCTGGCAAGAAGTTCACCAGAAGTAAGCCTAATAATTTGGATGTGACATGCTAGAGCTGTGTTAGAAGAACATGTTGCTGCCCACACTTCTCTCTATTATCCTGTGGCAATAGAGTTCCTTCCACTCTCTCTCTTAATTCTTGTTAAGATATCTCACGTAATCCTTGGTATAATGTAAAATATTTTTTAAAAAATCAGTAAAATATTAATTTATTTCTGTGTTAGATTGTTTTGTGGTGCATATATATATATATGAATCATGAATAATCTTAAAAATCAAGGGGAGTTTTCCTATAAAAAAAACCCTGGAGCCTAAGGAAGAACTGTCAATCCTGCTGATTATTAGCACAGCCCCAAAGCAGCTAATCACAGTTTCAAGCCACACTGATGCATGATGTTCACTCACTGAGGTGAATATGATGGCTATATAGAATAGTAGGTTCCTCTGTTGGATCTGCATTCCTGTGGGGATATTAACATTTGGAATTGCATTGAAAGTCATTCTGTAGCTCTCAAGGGCATATGTCTGAACTTGTATGGGAGATCTCATTCTTGCCTTTTTCCAATGACTGATGAATGCAGTGTAATGAAAATCACAATATTTTTTATTGGCAGACACTATACTGGCAAAATTTTATACTGGAAGCTCTTCCCATGAGGCTGCATGCATTCCACCCTCATTTGAATGTGGTCAGATTGCTATGAGAGGTTAAAACTTTCTCTTTTAATAGAAATGTTTTTCACTGTGTTTACTCTAATTAAGAGCCAAAGCTGAATGGCTCCTTGACAAT
>WEIU01018168.1:31151-50083 GCA_013389925.1 Aegithalos caudatus
TTAGACTAGCATGTGGTTTGATTTTTTTTTTTTTTTTTTTTAATGGTGTGTTATAGCTCATTCCCCAAAGAATACTACTGATTTGATGCAGTTATTTATAAATACTACACTTCACTAAGAACAGAAAAAATTAACCAACAAAATAAAGGTATCAACCGGGGTGCTAAAAAGAAAGACAAGAGACAGATCCCTAAGAGGGCATTTGTGAAATGTTTGCCTTTTTTCTTCACCAAAATTCTATATTGGAACATGCTGACCTTTGCAACCAAACGCACAAAGGACCAGATTTTCACAGACTTAAAGAATCAGCTGAGTATGAATTCCATGTATCTTGAATGAGTGATCAAAACTATGGAGAACCACGACATCTGTAAATAAACAAGAAATGCACATTAAGTCAGTACTACATCCAAGCGCTATATCATTGTCAATTTTCATGTACAGTTAAATGCAATGTATTCAACTGTCCTCAGAAAAATATTGATTACTAGGATGCTCAGAGCCGGAAAGATATTTGACTATTCATCTTATGCCTCTTTATCATGAATATTTCCTGTTAGACTTTGCAGCAACATCTCTGAAACCAAAATGCTACACGATGCTGAAGATGCACAGGACAATCTGTGAATCTTGTTATAAGAATTGGGCAGAGCAGATAGAATCTACCTGACCATATCTATTTATTTATAACTCTTGGAATGTGTCATATAAAAAAATTTTAGCACTGACTGAAAGCATATGGACGTTCAAGCAAGTTACTCCTGCCCATATTAAGTAGACTTATTATGAATAGGTTGTACCTGGATGTTTAAGTATTGGACCTTTATTTAATAAGACTTAGCTTAACTTCCATTTTTCGATCCCAAAATGAGACCCGAAACAACTTGAGAGCAAATGAGAGCTGCTACAGCAGGCTACATCATATGAAATGCAATGGGCCAACATTCACGTCTGAGGAAAGCCATTGTAACTAAAGCAGGTTTCTTGTTTGTGTGCTCCTCAGAAAAAAAACAGCAATGGCAGTGGAAATTTCTGGTTTGTCATAGGAGACTTTTAGACCAGGAAGACTGGTAGAGTAAGGCAGAGATAGCAGCTGAAAATTTTTTGGTTTTTAATTGGTGAAAAAAGGACAACAGTTTCCAATTCAGTGCCTTTCACAGGCACTTAATCATATTAAAATAATGTGGAGCAAGGCTTACTATTGAAATTGTATCATTCAATATATCAGAAGAATACATTCTCTTTTCAGGATTTTAGTTTATATCCTGGCAGCAGAGCAAATGTGATTTCTTTGACTGATGGCTTGTTGCATTTGTGTGCATATTTAATCAACAATAGACTCAACATATAAACAGACTATATCTCTATGGAGTCAGAGTCAGCCATACTCTGCTGTCAGCTAAGCTAGGGTAATTCAAGAATAAATGCCACTGAAATCAGTGGAGTCTCTCTAGATTTACAGTGGGGTAGCATGGAACAAAATCTGTTCACCTTTCTTTAGCTGTTGAAATACAACCACAGTGTACACCAATAATGACCCCAAATTAAAATCTTTTAGTACATTTGAATTTCCTACATCTGCATTTTGACTTTAAATAATTTAAAAAGAACTGAATTATAGTTTAAGTTTCAGAATGATTCTAATAATCTAATTAATTGGAAGGCAGAAGGAGATTATGATTTGAGTTTCCATGGTACAGACAGCACAAGCCCCAGTGGCTCTATCTTCTCTTTTGGGGGGAAAAAGCTCCTGAAAATTCCCTGACCCTCCTCAAGGACAAACAAGGTGCAGGAGTTGAAATATCCACTCCTTTCATCCTTGCAAGGACTGCCAGAATGAGGATGGCAACTTGCAGTCACAGACAGGGTGCAGCAGTGTCTTCCCCTCCACCTAGGAGGGACCATCTTTGTCCACAAAAAGGATGAAGGCTGGCCCTGAAATGGGACAACTTGGGCCCATTTATTTATTTTAAAAGTAAACTTGAACTGGGTTTTGTAGCATTTTCCTATGAAACTCAAAGTGCACTGAGAATTTCATAGTTCTGGTGCTATACATGCTTTCTTAGCTCCAGTGAGGGCTGATTCAATAAATGACTTCTATTCATTCCCAAGATTCACACTTAGCTATTCAATAAGGTCTTTAATGAAATGTTTTCATTGTAACAAATAAAAAAAAAAAAAAAAAAAAAAAAAAAAAAGTAATGGGCATTGAGATATAAAATCCCATTTTCTATAATAAGGTCATTCAAATAAATCTAGCATGAAAGAAAGCAAGTACTCTGTGAAGTCCCAACAGGAACCTAAGTGAAGAGTTTGAATTTACAGAATGGGTCTACATTTCAGACTGAAGTGCAAGGCTTTTCCTCACCTCATCCAAGCAGAAAGTGTTAGGAACTGTTTACAGATTTTCCAGGTCTTATTTCTGGGTCTGGTTACGGCAAGAATTTCAACTATTAATGTATCATCTGAACAGAAAAATGTGCTTTAATGGATGGACTGAGCCACTTAAGAAGTTGCAAAATTAACCCTCTACAGGGAAGTCTGAACATTTTTGAAATACTTGCTCAACCATGAAACAATTTTCTCTCTGCTAATCAGCCCTTCCTACTCTTTTCTGACCCTATTAACAGCCTCTCCTTCAGAGCAGAAACTTATAGGTTTATATAACTGTGTGATAAAGTCTTGTGGCAATGCTTAGTTTTAGGATAGTAGGTTTGCATATATTTTTGTGTGCTATAGACCTAATTTGTACTGCTTTAAAAAGTTTTTGATATGTACAGACATTGAAAAGGCTGCTCCAGAAAATATTTCTAAGTGTTCTGTTGTCTCTTTATCAGAATACGAACTCAAGAAATTGTGCACAAGACTCAGAGTTCACACTTTACATTTGGTTAGGGACAGAAAAAGAACTCTGTCCTGGCTTGAGGAGAGAGGGCCCAAACTTATTTTCCTTATTTTCACACTACCCCCGCTGTGATTTATTTACATCTTTCTGGATCCAGGTTAGTACTTCATACAACATGCAAGCTATAGGCCCTTATGTGGAAAGGATTTCTACACTCCCCTTATGCTTGATCAGAGTTTAAACAGAATCTGTCACCTTATCTTTGTTAGTGTCTGAAGTATGCCCTTGGTTTAAACATTCCAGAATGGAATGTTTAGTCAGTGCATGTCCTATCTGTCCAAGGACTGCATGAATTTAGTGAGTTTCCTCAACATTTTCTTTCCATTGTATCTTTAGTTTCTAGGCTGGCACTCCAAAATACTGCAGCGAGTGCTTCAGGAAT
The DNA here is from genome assembly GCA_013389925.1 of Aegithalos caudatus. Classification (NCBI taxonomy): domain Eukaryota; kingdom Metazoa; phylum Chordata; class Aves; order Passeriformes; family Aegithalidae; genus Aegithalos; species Aegithalos caudatus. The sequence goes on from WEIU01018168.1 coordinate 34,439, forward strand.
TGAAAGCCTATTCCTCTACAATCTGACTGCCCTCTGAATCTAGGTATTAACTATTAACAGTGAATAGATGCCTAGAGTATTGTTGTAGGGTACAGCATCATACCATGCTGATATGTATTCAATAAGCTTATAGTGGGTAACGATCACAAGCTATATGTCAAAAACATCTTTACCAATGAATTCAAAGTAAGTCTGCCATGTGCTGCTGTCCAGCTACTTCATTTTTCAGAAGTGAAGGAGAGATCAAATATCCCAAAGATTAGAAGATCCTAACTGTGGTGGTGCAGAATTATTTTGTTTTGGTATAGTTCAAGTTACTTTTGCCTATTGATTTATGTAAGTTGTTGTTTGTAACATGTACCCTGATGGTTTGTTCCATGTAGCCCATTTTCCTATTCCCACAGTTGGTTTCTCCCAAACTTTTCCCCTGTCAGTCCTGTCAACCCCTACCCCATCCTCCCTGTCAGTCTGGGTCAGGCCTCTCCCTGTGTTCTGGAAAGATCCAGGGAGAGCATCAAGTGATTGGCAGAAGTCCAAGAACTCCCCCTCCCCTTGTGCCCTGTTGGTTACAAAGTTGTCAGTTTTCTGTAGGGCCATCCCTAACCCCTTTTCCATTGGACCTGTGTAACCCCCACCCCTGTGATCCTCCCCCGTTTATAAGCTGTGTGCACCCAGGATCTCTGCTCTGTCTGGGGCAGCTTCTCCTGGGAATAAACCTCCAACCTGCTTCACCTAGACAGAGTCCTCCTTTCTTCCTTTGCCTCAACCACACTTTGCCTCTGCCTCACAGAAAAGAATCCACTGTGCAGACAGTGGCTCCAGTGCCAGTCTGTGACTGTGGTCTGCTGTGGCAGGGCTAGCCGGTGGACAGCCACGAGCAGTTACACCTAACCTTCTAGTCCTTGTCCTGTCTGGCTACACATTTGTACTGGCTATACAAGTAGGACTTGACAACTTAGAGAAAAGTCAAATAAAGGTAAAAAGGTAAAATAGAATTATCAGTCTTCCTTTTTTGTGATGCACTGGCATTGTACCCTTCTTTTCTGGTGAACATATCTGTCCTTCTTCCAGACTATTTTTCTGACTCAGACACCTTAACCTTTCCCAGATCAGCTCATCAAAACCACTGGAAAACTGCATTTCAATTCCTGCTTTGTGAGTAGTCTATGTTGCAGTTATTTCATCATCAGTTGTGTCTTGGATGCCCATAAACTGCTGGTTATGATGCTATGACTGTATTCCAAGAGTAGACAGATCTGTGTCGATCGCACACAGAGCAGTGTTACTCCGCCCACACAAGCAGGAGGAGGGGTCAGACTAAAGTGCAGGGACTATTCATTTACTGTGCTAAAAATCTTAGTGTTTTATTAAATGCTGCTTAGATAGATATTTTCCCAAGGGAAGTTACACCTCTTTTTTCTCCCTCCATTTTATTAATTTAGGGATTCTCTATTTGAGGAGACTAGACAAAAGATTAGTTACCATAGTCCATATTTCTCATATATCCAGGGTGATGTTGGCAAGAAAAGTGCAGAGGAATTGATAAAAGTTTTGTAAAGATATCAGCTGGAAAAAGTTTAGAAAGATATGTTATACTCAGCTCACTTCCTTGTTCAATGAGAACTTCTCAGAATTTCTCAGAAGTACAAAACCAAGGTCTATTTCTCAGGTAGGTGAAACATTTCTTAATGTTACGGTCTATTTTCCTTATGTATGGTGAATGCTATTAAGTTCTTCTTTCTTCAGTATAACATAATCATCCTTCAATATTCTAGCAGGAAATCTCATTGACAAGTTCCCTGAAATTCTCTAATGCCTTTTTTAACAGATTTTTTATTTGCAGCAACTGAAATCCAGCACACTGAGCCACTCTGGCTTTCATTCAGTTAGGCCCTTGCCAGCATCCTTCTTAGTGCACAGTGTGTGCCAGTTCTCTTCTACTCCTTGGCTGATATACTTTATTGCCTGAATAGGCTTATCACCTGCAAAATATAATACCTCTGCCTTCTCTCCCTTCTTTATTAGCCCTAGTAAATAATAACATTCCAGTATCCCTGGGAGGATATATTTCTCTGTAGCAGTCATGTTTGCATTGACATTTCTTCTCCATATGTCCAGGTAGGTTTTCCTTCAGTTTAGGGTTTTTGTTTGTCTTTTTGCTTTGAGACTAAGAAGAATAAAATATGCAGATTATGTCAGGATTGGTTGTGCTGTCAACACTGTGGTCTCCTCATCCCCACCACTTTATCCTCCTTTCATTGCCTTCTAGCAAAAGTTGCAGTCTGATTACTCCTCCCCTCAAAATGTTTTAATCGATTGCCAAGAACTCTGTGCATGGTTTCTTCAAGGCTGGTTATTCCCTGGACTAACTAAAGATATTGCCAACATTTCTACCCTCTGACTCACCTTGGATCCCAGCTGTTGTGATGGTTCTGGATTGTGATTGTGTTTGGCATACTACAAAATAATTTTATGGGTTCCCTGTAGCTATGTGCAAAGAGCCCAGAAGATACTACTTCTGTAGATCTGAAATGATTTGAAAGCAGAGAAGAACTATGCAAGTCAAAAAGATATGGTCTGAGAGTAAAGAGTCCCAACTTCCACTGATCTAGGCAATTAAAGAGAGGAGGGTCTTGGAGTATCTCTGAAAGGAGGAATATTACTACCTAAAACTGTTGTTCACTGGCACTCAAAGCCTTTGTTATGAGTGCCAACAGTCTGCACAGGATTAGAGGTCCTATTGCAAAGAACTGAATTCCTTCTAAACACCTACTGCTCCTACTACAATACAACCTCCTGTCTGCTTGTGACTCCCTCAAAAGCATTCAGGTGTCTTCACTCACCCAGGGTCATACATGCAATACAGTCAAATATTTACATGCCACACTGTCTGCTCTTCAGATTTTAAAATTGTCCATCATTTCCTCTACCCATGTACTCATTATTCTGTGATCAATGCCTGACCTCAGATTTTAAGGTCAGAAAGAGCTTTTAGATCATCCTTTCTGACCTCATTTACAATTCAGAATTTATAATTTCATTCAGTTCTCCCTGTATGTGAAAGCATAATTCACTTTCTTTTGTAATTGCTATGGGTAGCATACAGCACTGTGTAATTTAATAAATAATAATAAAGCATATCCAAATGGCAACTCTGTATACAGTAAGGCTGAATTCACCTTGCAATATTATTGGCCAACTGAGAATTTCAGGCATTTGCTAGAAAGTTTAATGCAAGCTTTGAAATTTGGAAAGCATGCTTCTTTGTTAAGAAATTCTCCATTTCTCATCATGAGCTTCTCAGAAACCATTAACATTTTTTTATTTAAAGTAATAAGCTCAGAAGAAGGGGATATAGCCATGAGATAATAGCCTTTGTGAAATCACTAGGTGTGCTGAGGTGAATCCATGGGTACTCAACATAATGACAGGATCATCAGCTAATGCCTACTTTTATAGAGTTTTAATATTCTAATCACTTTTCCAAGAAATAATCTTTATATTTAAAGGTATAAGGACAGTCTTAGAGCCAAAAATGTTAAAATAATATTATGTTACCCTACGAGTCTTGTAGACAATTAGTTTTAATAGAATGTAATACACCAATCTGTTTCACTAAGACAGTGAGGTTTTCATCTAAAAGAATTACAGAGGCTATGCCTGCTCATTATATTTCAGCTCTAAGCCAATTCAGCTTCTCTTTCTCAGAGTCCTCAGGCTCCTCTGCTTGGTGTCTTGATGTGGATGGCAAGGGAGACCAATGGTCCCTTGTGGCTGGAGTTATGATTAAGCCCCTCCTGTGGCTGAGTTTCCAGCATGACTGTGGAAGTCAGGACACACACATTTGACTCCAGACTCTCTCTTACATTTCATTCTTATGCAAAGCTCTTTATTCCTGTCTATCTAAAAGATGGATATAAAGCCATGTCTGAATGCCGGAAGTCTTAAGGAAGTGATGATTGTGCACGTTTGAGACCCTTCCCAATGCAAATATTTGTACAATGTTCTTAGATAGCCCAAAATGAAAAAGTTGTTACTATTAAAATAATAATTTCTTCAAGCACTGCTAGAATCTTGTAAGGAGGAGTTGGCAAAATCTTACTGTGGAAACAATAATGCAGAGTTGGATAATCCCAATATATAACAACATACTGCAGATCTTACTGTATCGGAGCAAATCCCTACTTTTTCAGCCATTTACTCCTTGCAGGTGTGAGTTCACAGTTTCTGACAAGTAATACTAGACTAATGACATTACTAGTGAGGCTGCAACCATCTTGCAAATATCTAATAAGTACAATTGTTGAACAAGATATTTTAGAATAAGCAAGCAAACTTCTCCTATCATTTTGCAGATCAAAAGTTCAGATATGTTTTCAAACAAGAAAATTTCTTGCATCTGGGATAAGGCTGTTTATGACAACACAAGATAACATGACCAAATCAGAGGGGTATATTAACTCTGTTCTATAAAAACCCTACAAATTCTTTTTACCCATGTGCTTTCAGATATGTTTAAATAATAGCCATGGGGTTATATTCTGATTATGTCTGGCTGAAAATTCAAACATTTTAGGTATAATAATGAGGATTTTACTACTCTGTGAAGCTACTGAGGTCTGAGCCTTCCTGTATTAAAGTAAGCAAGAAACATAATGTTACTCAAGTTACATTTTCCACTTGAATTGGCAATGTGATTTTGCATTCCTAGGCCACAAAAATAAAATCTTTGGAGACTACAAGCAACCAACAATACATACTGGGATGTCAATGAGCCATAAAGGCTATATATAGATTTATATAGCAGATAAATATTATTAGATAGCAAGCAAGGATTTAATAATTGGATCCTATGTAAGATTTCTGCAGAACATTACTCTGCAACAGAGTACAAAAACCTCTTCCGGAGGATACCAAATCAAGAGATGGCATTCAACAACCAGGCAGCCAAAGCAACCACACCTCAGATGGCATCCATTGTTAACCTCAGAAGGGACCCATTGAGAAGATTACAATGTAAAGGGATCAAGAGACTTATTTTGATCCCTTCTGTCAGTTCCTGGTAAACCCAAGAGATGGAAATATCATCAGCTGATATCATACCTGGCATGGTGTTTACATGAGGTGCTCAGGAGAAGTCATCTCAATATCTTCAGTATTTCTGCTCTCTATTCAGCTTAAGTTCCTGATGGCTTCCTATTATAGAATTGTGACTGTCTGAAACAATGAATTCTTCATTGGGGCTTTTTTATTTTTCCTTTTATGGCAATTTACCATTGGATTTCCCATTGTTCCTTATGGTTAAATTAGGCAGATATGAGGAGACTATTTTTGCTTTCCATAACTCAAGAGGGGTTAAGAAAGCTCATCACTGTAAGGGCCAAACCACTTAGTCTATTTATTTTCCTTCTGTGAAAGTGAGCTCAAACCAGACTCACTTTCCATTTAAACTTTTTGTCCTTCCTGTTACCTAAATCACTCTTCCTGGCATGCAAACAAGATCCAAACAAATGTCCTTTTCATCATGACGTTTTCCCCTGCAAATATTAAGAGTTCTTTGTTTACAACATATTGACCAAAATTGTATTGCTGAGATTTCTTCCAGATATCAAACAATATTCCTGTGCTTCCAGACAGCATATAGACATCCTAGTAGACATCTATTTGTACTTAATTTTCACCCATAGTGATCAAGATGCTGATATCACAGGCTTTAAACTTTCTAGTTGCCAAATTTTGCAGGAAACATTGTATCCATGGTCAAACTCCTCTGCCTCCTCATGCTCTCTCAAGAAATGTTTGGTTTCTGACTATTGCATAATACCTTAGCCATGTTTTATTTTGAGATGCAGTCTCTAGGCTGGTTTCCATAGAAGGAGGAAACCTTGAACAAGCTCTGCCTCTGTCCTAGACATGTGTTCTCATCTTCCAACAGTGGAGTCATAATCCTTTCTTACTCTTCAGCATTCTCATTAACTTTTACATTACTTCAACAGGGAAGCATGAAGAGACCTTTTACTTAGAGTTTTTCTACCGAATAACCCATTTGAAAGAATTTTGAAGAGTATGTATTTGGATAGGGAGACAATAATTTTGTTTTTCATGAAGGTTAGGGTGGATGTCAGGACACAGGCTGTCACTGAGTAGGAGTCTGCAACGTGGCTACAGCCTGCATTTCAGCAGTGAAGAAAGCCAAATATGCTGGTCTGGAGACCAAGGACTCTGCTTTTTCCATGCCCTATTAAATGCTAATTTAAAGAATTAAATGGATTCTATCCACCACATATACTCTTGCCTAGTCTATCACACAGAAATCTATTGACAAAGTACACAATGCAAAAATTATTGTACAACTAAACTGAGGGACATACAAGTAAGTTTCTTGCCACTATGTGTTGAAATCTTATTTCTTATCAATGTTTCCCACAACTGAAGTTAAGGTAATGACATTATTCATTACATCATTTCCTGAACCAGTAGCAAACCACAGACCAGTAGCTGGACAAAGTATGTTTCATGATTTGGTAAATAGGATTAGTGGTGTCACCTGGACCTCACACGCAGACAAAGCTCAATACCTCACAATCTGAAATTGGTTAAGGAGGTAGAGGGACATGGAGAGAAGGAAAGCTTTCATGTTGTATAATTTACTGCTTTCCTCAACCCTTCACTCTCTTATGAGTAAGATTATTAAACTTTAAGTGCTGAGCTTATTAAAGAGTTAAAAATGGAATAAAATGAAAATATAAATTATTTTCATTTTGTTTTCAGGTTCTCTTGTTTTTCTGTGATTCATAAATTTTAGGGAGACAAAATCATAATTTGATTCTTATTTTTTTTAAATTTACTTTTAGTGTTATATCAGAAACTGTATCTGTAATTTTGATGAAGATTCTCTCAGCCCATACAGTACATCCTCACTCGATATATCCTTGTGAACAGTTCAAAAAGAACTTCCCAGAAAATTATTTTCCCACTATTATAAGATTTTTGTTTGTCATCACAAAATCAAACTAGGATATGTTTTAATATAGACCCTTAAAAATATGAGGCTTTATTTTATCAGTTAAAAAAAAATCAAAAATCTGAAGTTTTCAAAAATGTGTCTTTAATATTCAGTTCTCCGCTGAAAAGTAGTTTGAGAAAACTAGGAGAACTCCACAATACCAAACACTGGGCACTTCCATTTTTCTATAGGAATAGAGACATCATGGTTTCTAAAATGAACCTCTTATTTTTAGTGTGACATAGGTTGAAAACTTGGAATAGGCAGAAGGGGATTTGGGCATTTTTCCTCTTCTCTTAATCTTGTTTCTTCCAAATAGCAGGGTTTTCTCTGGAATATACTCTTCTCTTAAGGATACATAAACAAAAGGCAAATAGCCTATCAGTGTTTGACTCTTGCATAGTGAGGTCAGTACTAGTTGAGACCTCTTACTGGTCTCTCAAGTCAGATTGGAGAACATGAAATTCCTCTTAAATGTGATCCAGCACCCATCCGCACATTCCAAAATCTTTGTCTTCACTAAACTGGAAAGGTAAGCAGAATATTTATGTAAAGAAATAATTATTAAGGTTCTTTTGCTAGCATACACTGAAAAAGCTTTCTTTTCACTTCTATTTGTTATCAGAATTCCTTGATTAAGTCATTATTTTTTTACTATATCCTGTAAAAGCGGTTCAGCTCTCACATAATTAATATGGAACTATTCACTTCCAAAACAGACAAATTTAGTTGTCTACCTAAAGACCTCATTTCCATCTCACTATGTTACTGGCTAGAATGATACAATTATTATATTATAACCATGATAATTTTTCAAGAATTATTATTAATTATATATAACCACAGTCATTTTACTTAGATATTAGTGCAATTTTAAACCTCTGGTTTTGAAATTATTTTTAAAGTTCTGGAATTTTTCAGAGAATTAGGCTAAGAACCTGATGAGGTTCAACAATTCCAAGCACAAGGTGTCACATCAGTATCAGGGCAATCCCAGACATGGGAGTACAGGCTGGGAGAAAAACTTGTTGAGGTCACCCCTGCAGAGAATGACATGGGAGAGTTGGTAGCTAAAACGTTGGACACGACCAGACAATGTGCATTTGCAGCCTATCATGTCCTGAGCTGCATTAAAAGGAGTGCAGGGCTAGGGAGGGGATTCCACCCCTATACTCTGCTCTGGTGAAATCCCATCTGGAGTGCTGCTTCCAGCCCTGGGGGCCACAGCATACAAAGAACATGGATGTGTTAGAGGGAGTCCAGAGGAGTACCACAAAGATGATCAGAAGCTGTAGCACCTCTCCAATGAAGAGAGTTTGAGAGAGCTGGAGTTGTTTAGCCTGGAGAACTTTCACCTCCGAGAACGCCTTATTGAGGCCATCTGGTGTGTACAGGAGTGTATAAAAAAGAGGGAGAGGGGCTTTACAAAGGTTTTAAAGATAGCACAAGGGAAAATGATTTTCAGCTAAAAGAGCAGAGATTTAAGAGTAAGAAAGAAATTCTTTACTCAGAGGTTTGAGGCATTGGTACAGGTTGCCCAGAGATTCTCCACTCCTGAAATTTTTCAAGGGATGGCTGGAGAGAGTCCTGGGCAATCTGATCTAGTGGATAGGGTCCACCTCCAGTGGGAATGTTGGAACTACATAATTTTAATGTCCCTTTCAACCCAAGCCATTCTGTAATTCTACGAATTAGACATGCCTTTGTGAATCCCAGAGTCCTGAGAACAGTGAGAAAGTTTTGGAAGGAAAGAATACTTACCCTCAGTGAAAAAGGACCAGGTTAGGCAGTGTTTTAACACATTGGACATACACAAGTCTGTAGGATTTACTAGAACACAGCCACAAGCACAGAAGGTACTGGCAGATGTCATTGAGAGGCTGCTCTCTGGTATATTTGAAAGGCCAAAGTGATGAGGAAAGATTCCTGAAAATGGGAAGCAAAAAAAGTCATTCCTGAAATTTCCAAGTTCCAATGAAGGATGAGGAGTCTTCATTTTTGGAGATACTCAAAATGTGACTGAACACAGCCCTGGGAAACTTTTTCTGGTTGTCCCTGCTCAGAATCATGGTTGGGTTGGATTATCTCTAGTGGTTCTTTCCAGTCTCAGCTCTTGTGTGATTCTGTGATGTCCTGTGGAAGTTTTAGTCCTAGAAAAGTCTGGTAGGAATTTTAAATTAAAGCACTGTGAACCTTGTGATATTGTCCACTTTAGGAGAGAAAAGGAAAGAAAAAATTAAAAAACAATAAAGGAAAAGAGAAAAAGACCACACTGTCACCACTCCTTGGGTGTCTCTCAATTAAAAGTTGATATTTGTTTGAAGTAATTCTTTCAGAAATCCCAGAGTGACTGAGAGTGTTATAAAAGCTCTTGTTTACATGCATTAAATTGCAATAATTTTCCAATAAATCTGTTTTCATTCAGTTATTTACTCTAAAAACAGGTTCTTTGAGACTAGGGAGAAGGCTGCTTGCAACCATATGGAATCCTCTGACCAACACAGATTCCCTTTAGAAGTTCCCATCTATCTTTTGCAAATGCAAATTAATCTGACTCCATAACACTTTCCAAGGCAATAATGTTTATAATGCATTTGGAGGCCACTACACAGGAGAAATTAATACTTTCCCACTACACTCCCCCTTCTGTCTCATCTCCCAGTGAAATTAAAAAAAAAAAAAAAAATTGAACTAAAATAGTATTGGTGGTTACATGACAGTGGAAAAAGAGAGAGTTCTGGAGCTGGAGCTAACTCCAGATATTTAGTGGTTTTAAGTATCATACAAGCCTGTAAATTAAAGAGTGTATAACTCATAAACCCTCTCTTTTATTAGTATTTTTTTTAATTGAAGCCAAATTCCACTTTCAACCAGAAGAAATGCCTCACCCCCACTGCTCCATTGTTGGGAATCTCTGGAAAGGCCAGATGTTGGTGGCAGTAATTCAGGGGCTAGAGCCTGAAACACCCACTGCCCTCTGGAGGACAAGAGCATGGCTGAGCTGCCAGAACCTTCCACCAGTGCAGGCTGTAATGCATTGTATTCTTCTGTTGTGGTTTTGCCTAAGAACAAATGGGGATTGAAACTGGAAACTACTTAATGGTGCAAAAAATTAACATAGCCCCAAAAGGCTTGGAAATTTAAATCTGAGTTTGTACTCACTGATCTTCTGTGGTGTGTCATGTTAATTCATGTCCTATTTTTATGTCTTATTATGAGAAATGTTGCTTATTATAGAAGGGAAAAAAATTGTCAGATATGATTAATGTCTTCATGTCTGAGAAAGTAGCCTTGTAGCCAGCCAGGCTTAGGGTTTAAAAGAAACAAAGTTTTAAGGAGAAATATATATTTTTTCTTTTTAAAAAATTGACACAGGTGGAAAAAAGAACATGCTTTTCAGGCACAGTTCTTCAGTTTTTAAATTCCAAGCTATTGAAATGTGTACAGATGAAGTAGGACAAAATTGATTAATATCTTCAATCATGTACTTAACTGGAGAACCAAATTAAAACTTAATCTATAACAGTGGATTCCCACATTATGGAAAAAGTGGAAAAATAATGAATGATGAGCCATGACTTTAGTAGATGAACAACCATAAAATGTCATAACTTGAGATTTACAGGAATATTTTCAGGTAAAAGTAAAACATATTTTTCCTGTTTTATAAATATAACTTCAAAAAACAGAATCAAAAAAATGTTTCCATATTTTACTTTTCAGTGCAGCTACATAAAGTTAAATAAGAGACAAAACTGTCTTATCACCATTAAAAGACAAAAATTCCAGTGCTGGTACATGCAAACTTCAGAGATAAATTTACTGCAAACAGCAGTGGATATGACTGGTCCTTTCCTCATTGTGGTAGATGGAACACAAAGAGCCAGCACAAATGGCAGGAAACAAATTTGATTTTTTTTTGTAAAATGAAGAATTTTAACAATTGCAATGAATTAACATACAAGTCATTCTTGAAAAAAATCCAAAAGGCCCTTGAAAGATGACAGATTAAAGAGCCGGACAAACAAGATCTAGTAAAAGGCATAAAGTCCTCTATTCCATCTAATATTTTAAGTTATCCCTAGTGAACCTAATACAAAATATAAATCACTTGAAATTTTTTCTGGATGAATCTAATATTTAAAACAGACCATTTGTGATGAAACTTTCCAACATTCATGCTGTCAATAATGCTTTCTTTTCCTCAGAAAAGAATGGAGAGCCATGAAAGCACTAGATTTTGCATCTATAGGAGGAAGCTTCCCTGAAACCTTTTTTTAACTTATTGTGCAAAAAGATGATCCTCAACCCAGTCATGATGGGACATGATATACAGCCACCAAGAACAACAGTACTCCCTCCCTTTGTCCCTGCTCTCCTCCTCCAAGGTCTGCATGTCCTCTCTGTCTCTATCCACAGCACAGAGCTCTGAGATCTTATGGAATAAAACTACATACACACACACACACACACACACACACAGAGTTCTCCACAATATCCCCTGGCCTTTCTGGACCCTCACCCACTTTGCCCTTATTGAGTTCCCTCAGCCCTCAACACCTCCATACACACACTCATTGAATATTTTGTGTCATTATCACAAAATTCAATTTTGCTCTTGGGGGAAGTGCAAGTTAATGTTGCCTCCAGAACTGAAAAGCCTTGAGTGGGTCCTGGCACTACATGAGGAATTGTATCATTCAGTGAGGAATGTGATCTGAAGAGCCCTATTCAGCCTACAAATCATTTACTCAAAAGACTACAATAGACACCAGACAGAAAATAGTATAAATACAGAGAAAAAAAAAAAAAAAAAAAGACAGCTTCAATTCCGCAAACACTTACGTGTGTACTTAATGTAATGTGGATGAATATTGATTTCAATGAGAGTGCTTATATGCATAAAGCTAGGCATATGCATGCTTATAGGATCAAGGCCAAGATTGTTAAGTACTGCAAGCTGAGCTTTAATGACTGATAAAGCAACTTAGAAACACACCAAAATATGTCAAGGAAATATTCAGGATGCCTGGTTTCAATACTCATGAAATGGTATCTCTGCTCTCAGTCTGAAATAAGAAAAATAATTTGTTAGTAAATTAATGACAATCACATAAAATTTGAATGTAGTATAATGTATGAGCAAAAGGAGCACACATATGTGGCTGAATAATTCTGTGTTCTGCTAGAAAGCATCCATTTCTGTGGCAGCTATTGAAAAACGTACAAAAACATAACAGTTTATGTCAAAGAGGTGAATGATCCTCCAATTTGCAACAACCAGGGAAAATTAAAGTTGAAAGGGAATTTCTCACAACAGAATTCACCCTGCAAGTATACAGACTGGGAGTTTCAAAGTCAATGGGTGATCATTCCAGACTCCACTCTACAGCTTGGTTTTAGTCTAGGTGGACATACTGGCCACACAAATTCTCTCATGCTCTCTGTCATAGTACAATCTGAAACCTTGACCCAACATTTTATTAAAATTATTTTTTTCTTCAGCCATATATGAAAAAGAATGCATGTGAAACACATTGTGGAAATGCACACTCTGGTTTCTGTTAAAACGCTCTCAGGGAGACTTTAATTGCATAACCAAAATGACAGTTTGGGACAGTGACTGGTAACTTAATGCTGGAGACTTTGAAAACCTAAGTCTTAATTCCCCACTCAGTAACAGCATAACTAATTTAGCAGTGATGAACATGGAAAACAGACTCTCAGCTCAGCCTGAACAGATACTGTTTTCAATTATGGTGACTGCTCTGGTCTGCAAGGATCTTGAGTCAGAACACAATGCTCATGAGCAGTGCTGGCTTGGCAGTGGAGAACACTCCAACTCTCCAGACCATACAAGTCACCCACCTAGAGAGTTTTTTAGGACTACACCACATATTGTAGAAAGCCTAGATGAAAGGATTTCTAGAAGTAGCTCGCAGAAGAGAGATAAGAGTCTTCCAGGGAAGGAGGCTTGGCTGAGCACTCAATTAATGTGCGGAGAACCCTGTGGTGAAGAGGCTAGGATGTCTCTAACTTTGAAATTAGGTGGTGTAGCCCTGCCAGATGTGTGGTGTCCACACTGGATAGAGTTCAAAACTGTCATGAATCTTCTCTGAATGTGAGATGATCAATAATTGTCTCTTCAGATCTGGTCAGCTCTGCTAATACAACAAGATCATGACTGTGGTGAAAATGGAGTTTTGCAGGAAACTTAAAATTCAGAAATTCCTCAAGCTGTACGAACCCAGGATTTCTCCTTTCTTAGCACTCTAGGATAATCAAAATAACAATAACCAAATACAGTGACAAATTTATAGCTTCACATTTACCTTTTTCCCCCCCTCTCCCTGCCATGTCGCTGCTTCAGAATATTTCTAGTTTTCCTTTTTCGGTTTAACTGCAGTACAAGTCACAGTCTGCAACACACTGAGTATCAGCATAAGAAAGGCTATAGAGAACAAATTCAGAGGCAGAAAAGGTAATGCTCTTTTTAGTATGTAAAGTGGTTATTAAAAAAACCACAACCTTTTGTTTGTACTGGCTGGTCTAGAACAGTGCTACGTTTCTTCTGAAATTATGCTTTAACATAGCATTCTTTGGTCAGTCCCACAGTTTTCATCATGTCTATATCCTTCAAGAAAAAATAAAACAATATAGGAACAGGTCAGAAATTAAACTGTTATCGCAGACTGAACAGAAAGAAAAAAAATAACAAAATTAAAAACAAACGTGAACTTTGAGGATGGAGCTTCAAAATATATTTCTACTTTAAAAACAGATCTTTAGCTCAAGAAAATCATCATGCCTCCACTGAAGCAAATGAAATTATGCCTAAAAGACACTGAGTGAAATTATGCCCAAAGTATTTGACACTCAGTTGTGTGCAGCAGTTCCCTGGTCTGTGGCTGCTTTAAGAACAGTTGAACTGGCAGTTTGTTCAGTCAGGTTTTCGACTTGTCCGTGGAACTGCAAGGATTTTCTCACCTCTCATCAATGTGGATCTGCAGCCAACATCTTTAAAAATATATCCCCATTTCATTCAGCTCAAAGCTGTGTATAAGGCAAGCCCTGAGATGAATTAGAGGCAAAGGGCCCCTTTGCACACTTGAACTCTATATGCAGCTTTTGTTGACATCAGTGTGAGCTGTGTCTGCAAATCAGTGACCGCCTTTTGTTATGGAGTAACAAATCTTTAGCACACAGCCTGCTTCTGACAGTCAAAGTCTTCCTTTGAAAAAGCACATTCTTTCCTTAGATTCATGCAAAGATATCAACCAGCAATGCCAGATGACATACTCAGAAAATCAGAATGCTATCCTGCACCAGCAGTGCAAAGACAAGGACTGAGCAAGTGTGTGTGTGTGGGGAGGGGGGTTGGGAAAGACTCTACTTATGTGAGATATCAGGAAAAATATGTCCAAAATAAGAACATCCTAATTTTAATCATGGGAACTAAAGCCTAAAGCTAACTAACTGACAGCAACACTAATGACAGCAGAAATGTGTCTGAGGTGTAGGAAAAGAGTATGTAGGGTCATAATTCAAATTTTTCAACACATTCAGTTAAGGACATATTTTGTAGGAACTCGTTTAAGCAATGTTAAAAGGATAAGATTTTTCAAGCACTCTAAGCATCCAAAAGCTTCTGTTCTGTCTTTGTGCATATTCAGATTTTTCAAATATTTTTATTTCCCAATGCTGAGAATTTTGCAGACCTGAGTCTCACTCTGGACATTTCTGAAATACTGACCATGTAACTTAGTCAGTCGAGAAAGTTCTGCTTTGGAAGCCAGTAAATAAACTCCAGTCACAGAGCACACACTAGTCACACATAAAGAAAATACTTTTTGTTCTCTGAACTTTTAATCATTAAATGGTTAAAAAATTGAAGGGCTACAACTATCACCACTGAGAGACACAGCGAGAGAGAATGGAAGGAGGAGCGTGGTGCTGCACTTTGCAAGCTCAGCAGTTCTTCAGATGTGGTCTGGCATGTAGTTCATAAAGTCAAGCAAATCTGCTCATTTCAGTCATCTACACAGGCACATATGCATCAACAGAGATAGATACATAGATGTAAACCCTCTGAAGAGTGAAATAAAGCAGTTTCATGTACATCTTTAGTGGATTAGCAGTAACAAACATTTGAAGCTATAAAAAATTCATTGTTTTGTACTATTTCAGTACAAATACACAAGCTGAAAGATTCAGGTATGTGACAGCTAAGATAGGTTTCCTCTAAGAGGACAATGATGATGAGGATAATATTTGAACTTTCTACTTCACTTTGTGTTTCTCATGATTATACTTTTTTAATAGAATTCATAGGAACATAATAGCAGAAAATACTTTCATCCAAAAAGCATTGCTTCATCAGAACAAAGTAATTTCAATGAAACAAAGGAAATTTACTTTTTTTTTGGCTAGAATTTTTTGAGGTCTCTCTTGTTAATTCTGGATAGGGTGGGAAAAGGAGAAAAGAAGAAGGAAGGGGAGAAAATCAGAGGAAGAAAGAGGCATGTGCACATTCATGGAGGAAAAATAATTTTGGCAGAATTTTGGGCAACTGGGTGATATGAGGAAGTCAATTCCAGAATTCTGAAATGCAAGAAGGAAATTGATTTTTTTCTCCATAG
>WEIU01018168.1:67014-105045 GCA_013389925.1 Aegithalos caudatus
TGGCTTTTCTGATGATCCAAAGAAGAAACAGGGAAATTGTACTTTGCAAGCAAACTTAGCCTTTGTGTCTGAGAGGATCATGGAATTAAATTTGTCTTACCTAGATAATTCCAGCAAAATTAACTTTCTAGGCTTTTTTTAGAGAGTTTTGGTAAAAAGTTTGGCTTGAATAAATCATTTTCTGGTTTTCTGAGTGCTATACCTGGATGCTCCTAATCTTTTGAACTTCATCTGAGATAGAGGTATCTTCAGAAAAGGGTCACTTCCTCTTCTTCCATGCCAGCTTCAAAGGGGGAAGCATCTACATTTTTTGGGTTTGGGAAACTCTGGATTAAGTTCACTCATTTGGATATCTTGCACCTAGTCAGGATGGGAGAAATCATATAGACATGAATGGAGTCCAATCCTCCAGCACATGTAACTCCCCTTAATAATGGTCCAGCAGCACCTGAAAAACAAAAAGCTTTCAAATATCTCATCTGGAAATTCCCCTGGCATTAATACTAGGAAGGACTGCAAGAGAAAAGAAGTTACAAGGAAAAAGTATCTTTTCATCACTACACTGTTCCTGGCTTAACCTAAAAGATTTATTTAGCCTAAAGCATTTCAAGGGATCCTAATGGCCAAAACCTTTTTTGCTTTCCCAGTTTCCTTAGCCTTCTTTGTACACCCATACATAGGCTGTACAGCCAGACTGATCTTGCCTTGCATGCTGCATATTTGACCTCTGTTTGTTGGCCAGTGGCTGGCCAGTGCCCAGCCAAGGGGTTTAAGTAGTGTTCTCAGTAAGAGATGAAGATGGGAAACATGTCTAGCTGGGCTGCACCCATTCTGGCATCCCTGCAAGATACAAGAGCAATGAAGTCATTAGTTGTTCAATTGTTCAATTGATTAGCTCTGTGTTTCTGGGACCTACTTACAACCTGGATTTCGGAGCACTGCTGCCCTAAACGCAAGAGTTACAGAAGTAACGCATAAAAATAAGTGCAGACCCTGTAGTTCATTAAAATATATGGAAGACTAATGTACTTCTTTTGCCTTAAAAAACCCCATGATTTACCACAGTACATGAAAACAAATGTATTAGAAGGATGGAGGAAGTGTTATTTCTGCTTTGTTCAAACACTACGTTTAGTCAGCCATGTTTAACAAATCCTGTTGCAACCTTGGTGAAACACTGTTTAAGGGCATGATAGGGCAAGGGAAAATGGTCCTTATTCACTTTATTTTGGCCTTTGACCAATATTTTTTATTGGACAGTTACAATAACAAATGCTTTGCACCAAGGTTCTAAGCATAGAAAGTATGTATTTATGCCCCAAACAAGGCAGGTAGCAGGGCTATAGACACTAAATAGTCAAACTCTTCTGCTTACAGGCCCACTGAGACCATATAAGCAGAACAAACCTTTGTCTGGGATATTTAATATCCAGAGCAAATAAAATAAACTGGCCTACTCATACCAGGGGTAAAATTTTAAATCCACCCCCAGTCAGTGGTAAGACTCTTACTGACTGTAATGGAGTCATGATTTCACTGCAGATACGCAGGAGGGGAAGGACCTGTGGTGACTTGTGTGGGTTTAAGGAAAGCTGGAAGCATCTGCTAAACCAGGGCCCTCCAATTCCCTGCAGCTGCCTTCCATCCAGCTTGACTCAACAGAAAACTCATCAAAACCAATGGGGTCCTTCAACTGGCTTTGGATTAGGACTACAGAGAGAACCCAGATCATCATTCATCCTTACTAAAGTATTGAAAATTTGTCCTTTAATAACATTAATTTAATACATTGTGACTATGGTTATACATATTTCCATCTGGCACATACCCTTTGGAAGCACAGCTCACACTGTGTATCACTCTTCCTGGGGGCTGAATGCTTTGCACTTCTTGTTGACTCGGGCCATTAATGCTAAATTATCTACCAGGGCCTGTTTCTTTTTAAAACTCCCCAGTCTGCAAGCGAGCATGTGGATTTTAAACTCCAGTTTGAGAAGTCCGATGTTTTCTATGGGGATTATTGAATTTTTACATCACAGCCAATCTGAGGGGTTCTAAAGGCTTCAAACAACTGACACCATATGTCTGGGTACAATGGAATCTACAGAATTATCAGGAACAGCAAAAATGTCTCATTACACACCGAGAACTACGAACACATAACAAGTATATTGAGTAGCACATATAGTTGCAAAGAAATTAATCGACTCAGATGCATACAAAGGGATTTCTAAAGTGCTAAAAGCATATTTCAGTGGAGAAATGCACTATGCCAGGCTGTGATTTGCAATATAATAAATAATCCTCCTAAAATTCACTTAACTTTCAGTCTACCTAATGTGAGGCTTCACAGATTGTAGAGAATATGCTTTGTGTGACACAACATGAGAAAAAAAAAATAAAATAGTTTTTCAGGTCAGTAAAAATTGTTCCCAGTATCCTGGTAAATACTGCAGAATGTATTGTATTTGTATTTACTGTGTTTACGTGTTTGTTTGTTTGTCACATGCCAGCAGAATTCTACCAAACATTCACCTCAGATACTTAGCAATGTCTACAAAATTATAGCTGTGTTTTCGGGCGGGGAATGCAAAGTGACGATTCACATTTAGAAATCTGGTTTCACGAGAGAAAAAAAAAAAAAAAAAAAAAAAAAAAAAAAAAAAAAAAAAAAAAAAAAAAGAAAACAGGAGAGGAAAGTGCTGGCATTATTTATTCACTTATTATCATACAATCTGGACTAAGTCATAGGAAGAGAAATTTTATGAGCAACTCAAAAATAGTGAGATATAAATGGAAATAATAACAGATAATAATAAGTGGTAATTAGCAGTATTTTTCACTGTAATATCATCTTTTATCCACAATTACCCAGTATCTTAAAGAAACAGGTTACAAATTCTGAGCCCTTGAATATTTTACTTACACAAGTGAATGAATAGTTCATCCATAAAAAATGTAGGCATTTCTTAGAGTAAGTGCTCCCCAGCATGAAATACAGGGTTCTCATTTGGCAGAAGAGATGAACCTTCTAATATTTCTGTACAGGGTACATATTGCTAAACCTTACAGAGAAGATGAGCAATAAAAGGGATAAACACCTTGCAGATATGATTACATATTTTTTAAAACAAGAAGGGTAGAAATTTGAACTGGTAATGAAATGATATCAAATGTTTCTTGAAAGCATGTTAATTTTCACAAATGGTTAATATTTTTTAAAAGTTCATTTATATTTTTTTCTTTTTTTTTTTTTTTTCACCAAAGGTACGCTTCTTTTAAGAATCTAAAATTATTTTCCAGAAAGTTCTGGGCTAGTAGTGACTGAGGAAAGAGTAATATCACTTACCTATTGAAAAACAGTGAACAGAGAGCTCTTCATTGCCTTTAATGTTTCTTGTGGATTTTAATTATGGCACAAGTCAAAGTTTCTGATTTCAGACAGAGTAGCTCATCCTGTAATACCAGGCAAACCTCTGCCTTTCTCATTTTCACCTTATATGAGAAGAGTAATAGAGGTGAGCCTTGCAAAAAGTTGTCTGTAAATTATTGTAAATTTTGTTTTAATTTTTTTATACTGAATAATTATTGTAACTTGGCTAGAAATTATGGAAAACATAATAAAGGTAGAATTAGAATAATTAAATTAAAATTACATTGTATCACAAATGGTAGCATTAGTGTTACCACTGATAGGAAATATCAGTTGGGGTCTAAACTGGTCTTACTCATTCACAAAGGGGAAGCAGATAAAATAAAAGCATTTGTTTTTTGCTTAACAAAAGCCTTTTGACTTAACAAAGTCTTAATTTAAGACTTAAAGGCAAGAAGAATAGAAGTGAAGTATACATAAATGTTGAAACAAGGCCCAGAAGCTAAAGGCCTTATTGACTTTGAGAAGTAAAGTTATATTTCCAATTTTTCTGCTTTTCATGGCACAGGGAATGAAGAATGGTGTACAAAAATGGCTGTTCCCAAGAGACTCTCAAACACAGCTTGTACTACTGTGAATTTTGAGGGAGGTGAAATTACTATCAAGGCCTTTTAATCCTAACTGAACAAACAAATCTTTTAAAGTGAATTTCTTAAAGATCTCAATATTATTTCTTTCCTATTATCCATTAGCCCTATACTATCGAGAGTGTAAATTAATTGCTGAAGGAAAATTTTCTTCTGCCTGATTGCAGTTTGCAAATCTACTACAAATAATCTTGAAAAAAATCAGTTCACTCTCAATAGAAAACCTCAGTAAAGAAGAAGTATTAATAGCACCTCATTTGTGCTCTATCAGTGGGAGATGACTTGGGTTGTGCACAGCAATGAAAGTGTTCATCTGACTTTTTGTGAGTATTTTGAGACCAAAAAGGTAAGTAGCCATGTAACTCACTTGGCAAGTCACAGGTGACAACAAAAATTTCGGGTTTGACCCTTGACAGTGAAAGAAATGTGTATTCTTGTATGAGAAGAGATGTGTTTCTCTTTGGGCTGGGGATATTTTCCATTTGAATTAACTTTAGGATGTGGCTGGATTGGCTGCTAAAGGAGCCCATTGTGCCAGCAGGCAAAAGAAGGAAGATCTGAATGGGCTCCAGGTTAACCTGAAAGTGTGAGTCTCAACAAAAAAAGATTTGTTTTGTATTGCCAGTAGGACACCTTTAGAGGACAAAGTGGCTGCGTCTGAGTCTCAGGCTGGATGCTTTGCCTATAAAGCTGGAAGTCCAGCTTTCTTATCCTCTGCAAGGTGCACATCAACGACTCCAGGCTGTGATATGCTGCCACACAGGTCAGAGAGGCTCTTATGCTTCCTTGTGGAACTGTGAGTGCAGCTTGGCATGCTAGAGATGGATGCTTATGTGTTTATGGACCCATCCATCCTCGTTCCTTTTTATTACCCTCTGCACATGCTGGGGTTTTTTTTCCCTCAGCTCATTACTGGAGTGGAGATCAAGAGTTTAAGCATCTTCCCTCTACAGAATAAAGAAAGGAATCCACCACAAACCATGTAAAAAAGCACAAATCTAAAATGAAATCGTATTGGAGAAGAAAACTGAACACTATGAGTAGTTTTATCATATTGAAAGGGGATGATGATGATGATGATCCTTCATGCAAAACAGAAAATATACAAGATTTTCTATTCTCTCATTAGACCTTGATTCTATGAGAGAGGTTCAGAAGGTAACACACACTCACAGAGGGGAATTTCCCTTGCAGTGACCACAATGAATGTGTTTTCTAAAGGAAATATAAATAAAGAACAAACACCTGCATTTTTTTATATCTAAAGAAAAGCAAACCATAACAAGAAATCTTATTTTCTTAGGCTCTAACATTTTGGAAGCAAAAATTGTTCAGGCCTAATTTAATCTCTTCAAAAAAAAGACTTTTGTTACCAAGGTTACTTTTTGGACCAAAGTTAGATATCTGATTTACAGAAACATTTTTAACTATACTGAAAGTGCTGGTGCCTTTATACATTTGTTTTGAATTTTAAACTATGCTGTCTAAACAGGAGTGTCTAAAAAGTGGATTGCCCCTTTTTGCCCAGGCATTTGTGTTTCTCATGGCTGCTAGGATAATCAGTTGTGATACTGTAATTTAGAAAGCCATCTAAAGAAACTGGAGAGCCATCAACTTTGGTTTAACAAACTTCCTGGGACAAACTTACTTAGAATGGTGGGGGCTGTTCTGAGAAGTTATATAAGCAATTCAGACTTTTTCCAACTATGCAGATACCTCATTGCTATAAAGATATGATATTAAAGGATCACAAACTTTAATACACTCTTACCAAATTATAATTTGACTTCCTTATCATGGCTCTCTAAAATGCAGGGAGATTTTTTTGTGGGTAATTAGTACTTGAGTCAAAGTAGTTAGTTAACATGATCCTGCTCATTCTATGATGCCCAAAGAGTTTCTTACATTCTAAAAAACTTCCAGTGGTGATGAGAATTTAAATAATATATTTTTGAACTGTAAGATAATGTATTGTTTCAACTAAGAATTACATGAGGAAAGAATAAACTTGACTTTCTGGATTTTGCTCTGGAGCTTTCAGAGACCAAGTGAACGCTTGGAAGGACACATTTTTCTGTGAAAGCTACTTGAAAACCACATGGTAAACTTCTAAAGGTTTGATTTGTCTCCTTTTTCATGCTGCATAATAAAATTGTTTCTCATGACAGGTTGCAGGTGGAAAATGGTTTTCTCTGTTCTATCCCAACTAGCAACTCATTCCAATAGATTTCTGAATATGGAACTGGGTGAAGACTGCAAATTATCCATTAGATTGCTGCTGTGAGACATTCTTTGCATATTGCACTTCATTTGACTTAGTTTACACTTTCCTTATAAATGTTTCCATTTTCAGGTTATCCTGGTATTGCAGCTTTCACCCTAATCTTAAATTCCATTTTTAATCTAATTTTTTTTTCTTGTATACTCGCATTTTTCNAGTACTTGAGTATCACTCATTAACACTTGGCTCAGCATTCTTCCTCCTTGTGCCACAAGTGAAATGGATCAAAAAACAGCCCATAGTGGATCTGAACCAACAGGATGAGAGCTATTACACAATAGCTCTCATCCTGGTTTTTGATTATCTCACACACTCAGACATTACCATGCCCAGATCCATGTTTACTAAATTTTTACTTCCCTTCTGGGAGGTTGGACAGAAGTCCTGGTGGTCATCCCTTGGCACTTTGTCACTGTGTTTTCTTTCTGGAACCCTTTCCAGTCTCTACATAGTCTATATGCAGAAGCCAAACAGATGAGCAGCCATGCACTTGCTAGTTGTATTTAACTTCTCTTTGTTAACTGGAGGGTTCAATATGTGCTACTTTTATTCAGTCCAGGTGTTACCAAAATTTACAGCCAGCCCATAAAGACTGCAGCCAGCAAGCAGCAGGTTTCTGCTTCAGAGTTCAAAAGTTCCATTTCAGACATTCAACCACATTGCCCCTCCACATGCAATTATCTGTTGCTTGTTTGCATTCAAATTTTAAACTATTTGTTTTCACCTACATGTCATTTTCTGACTTACTTTAGCTGGTGTACTTTTGCAGACTTTCTCTGTATTGCAATAGTTAAGAAAAGTGGGAGTTAAAGCCATGTGTCTTAGTCTGACCTTATATGGTCCAGAGCATTCTCCACATCTGCCACAGTCAGATAAAATGGAGGATATTTAAAAGCCCTTAGAAAAGCAACATCCCCTACTCAGGCAGCATATAGCTTGAGTGGGGCTGCCCCAACCACCACAGACCTGCCTATCACCCTCAGCCTTTCAAGCCCACCATAACAAGTGAAGAACTTGACCCACTATGTTTCAAAACCTGATAAGTAAAACAAATTCTTATTCTGTGGTAAGATATGCTTGAAGGACCTGTGCTTCATACCTGTGTAACTGTGTGTTTGCAGTAAGACTGTAATTATGGATCTAAACTACACTTCAGTGACTACCACTTGATGATGTATTTGCAATACTAATATTGCATTTACTAACTGAAGAATCATGTAAAACGATATGAGAAAAAAGGGGGAAAAGACATTTACTTTTCTGATCATAGTTAGTGAGCAATGCCCTGGCTACAAATCAAAACTATACAGAGCCACCTTTATCTGCACAGATAACTTTATGTACGTCTGTGGTCAAATCCCACAGGGGCTTCACTGTAAAGTTCACTAAGAAAATACATTCATGTTTTTGATGGCTAACATTCTCACCACATAATATTTCTGGATTTTCATTTTTTTCCCTGCAATAATGTTCACAGTTTTCACTGACATTTCATTGATCAAAAATGAAAAGTAGGAAGAAAAAATTAAATAAAACACCATGGAAAGAGGGAAACTTAAATGGAATGGGACATAAAAATTCAGGACATCTATGTTTGATGTTATCATTAAAAAAATAAGAAGAGGGAGGAGGAAGAGATAGATGACAAAGTGAAAAGAAAAAAATGCAGCAAGTCTTTTATGTGAAGATTACATTTAAAAATAACCAACTAACAGTCTGCACTTTTCAAAAGACTGACGTCCTGAAACGCATTTAGATTGATGCAGCCTGAGCCTGAAGTTCTCTTGCTGAGTAAACAGTCAAGTGTTCTTAATAGGAATTGCAGTTTCTCGACATCTGTTGGGGAAAAGGGAATGGTGAAACAACAATTTAGATTGAGATTGGTTTTGTTAAATGCATTTAAATTCCAAGATTAGTGGTGTTCTTTCTTTTTCAATTAGCATTTACTTGCAGAAAGGTTACAGATGAAGGGGCTGAGAAAGAGTTCTTTGGGGGAGGGGGGTTAGCTCCCAGGGCAGTACAGAACACACTAAAACGTGTAACACAGACTAGCACAGGACTTTAACATAAACTTACAACTTATGCAAAAGTGAGTGCCTTTGAAAAGCTCTGTGAAGGAGCAAAAAAATTAAAAGAACAATAACCGTGACTTCACTTTGTTGAGCTCCTAAGCTGGAATTCATATATGAAAAAATATTATTATTGCCTTTCAAAGGAATTTTCCAGCCCATTCATTTTGCAATTCCCCATGCTGATTAGACTGTGAGAGGAATGTGACTTCTTAGGGGTCACAGAAAGGTAAAAAGAGAAGAAGGTATAAGAAATGCCCTACCTTCTTTCTGCTTTTCAAAAATCAAGCTTACTTTATGACTTTGTAAAAAAAAGGAAGCTTCCCTTAACCCAGTGAAACAGTTGTTACCATTTCAGAGAAAGTGCAATAATAGCAAAATCTGGAATCTTCTGAATTATCTTGCCCTGTTTTCCTTTGGAGCGTATGTCAGATCTTGAGTCATCGTTCCAGAATGAGACTGCTGTAACTGCTTTGATTTCAATGTAAAGATGAAGTGATGAAGAAAACTCAAAAATATGTACCATGCACAAGATTTTTTTACCCCCAGTATCATACCTTTTTTCAGGATATGGATTTCAATTAATTCTGTCCATTAGAATCCTATCCTGTAGTACTTTTGACTGTGCTATGCTGCTTTGGCTTGCTAAGATATTTATCACTGTTCTTTTAAATATTTAGGATCATATTGTATTTGCTTTCTTCATTTGGGACATTTGGATTATCATTCTTTTTCCTTTCAAATCCTTACACTTTATTCCTTAGCAACTTACAAACCACTCAGAGCTGAACAAGGATTGTTCAGTCCCTGCTTGAATACCTTTGAAACGTAGATATGCAAAACAAGATAAACCCCAACTCATTTGGAAAACCAAAGAAAAGGAAGAACTGTATAGGTGCATCTATTTTTTTTTCTATCTCTGCAAATTTAAACAATGTTTTAAATAGTTCTTCAAAAGCATCCATAAATCAACAGGAAGTCTCTTGTCTTTGCTTTTTAACTGCAAGACTATAAGAGGCAATGTTCATGTTGGCATCAATGAGATTTGTTTGGTGGTCTTTCTGCTGGTAAGATAGTGTCATCCTACAGGAGTTCTTTTTAAATCTCCCTCTGGACACTTAAAACTATCTGAGATTTATTGCACAATTTATTGATCTCATTTATATTGTCTTGGAGATATCAACCCAATGCTAACCTGACAAAGTGCGGATGAAGTAGTCTGTGGTGGTTAGCACTGTGTACTTCATTGCACAGAGCCATTAAAGAACTGGTATGAAATGCACAGTTGGTCCTATGGAATGTTTAATTCTCCAAGCAGATGTGATCATGAAAGTCTTTACAGGAAACTGGACTTGCGCTCTTCCAAAGACAGAGTCCCCCTTCTCTTCTTCTCAGAAACCTTCCCTTTCTTCTGTGTGTATCTCACAGACAGTAGCAGTCATCCTCTGCATTCTGCTTAACACTATGATTTCCAGCAGACCTCCCCATCATATGTAAATGCCACTCAGCCTGCCACCTCCCTTTGCTGCCACCTCACTTGGGTATTGCAGCTTTGCCCACGGTGTGACAGCCTGGTCACCCACTGCAAGGCCAGGTCTGTTCAGTGGGCAGCAGGAAATGTTTTAGTGTTGGCAGGTCATGCAGGCATCATGACAGGTTACACCATCTGAGGACCAGACACACTGAGCTGTGATTTATTTTGGAACAAACAAGCAGTTTTAAGTATCTACAGCTTTTCTTCTGCAGCAATCTTGATCCACACTTCAGGATTTTTTATCTGTTTTCTTATATCTTCTGTCACATGAAAGGTTTAGTTAGGCAAGCTTTACTCCTGCAGTTAGTTTCACTACTGCTATATAAAATAAAGGTTGCATGTTCATCCCTTCAAGTATTTTGTTCAATGCAAATAGTCAAAATAACTTGCCGAAAAGAACATTGCACAAAAAAAAAAAAAAAAAAAAAAAAAAAAAAAAAAAAAAAAAAAAAAAAAAAATTGAAANCAAAAAAAAAAAAAAAAAAAAAAAAAAAAAAAAAGGAAGCTGTTAAGTCCTTTGTGTTTAAGTAGAAGTAGTCTGTCTTCTCTTAAAAAAATAAATAAATATTTTTTTAAAAAAATCTCTAAGTGAGGTTGGGGTGAGCTTTCAATTTATGCATAAAAAGAAGTGCTAAAGGAGCTGTACCACATCAGCTGTATCTCCAGGAGGTGGTGTGTTGCAGCTATATTGCTTACACACATGGGGTTTTTTAATTTCTATCCTGTCCTGGGTGCAGCAGGATTTATATAAGGAGCAAATCATAGTGTACATTTCTGTCCAGACCTTGTAGGGAAAAGGCAATCCCTGGTTTTACCCATTTTCCTGCCATGGAACAGATAATGTAGGTATTCAGCCACCACAAAAAGGATAGCCACTGTTTCAGATGAGGTTAGTTCACTCACTGCTTTAAAGTAGACTTTAGTAAGCTGTCTGGATTGAGTGAGCATGTTCAAGATGCAGTCCAGTCTATGGAAATGTTGCATTTTATATCATGACAAAACAATCTGTGAATAGTCTAAAGATCTAGACACACACTGACAGACAAATATTGCTTTGCAGGCAGCAATCTAGGATTAGTAACATGGCATGTGGTCCTACTTGGTCATGAACAGTGTCCAATTTTGGATTTCTTCCTGCCTGGGAATTAGCTGAGCCTCAGTGATGTTCCTGCAGCTGGGAAAGGATATGCTGCTGGACGTGAGATATTCTTACCAGTAGCTCTGGGGATCAAGTCATGATCAGGTCAAGCTTTATTCATTTCAGACACACTGGGAGTCCTCCCAAGGAGAAGCTACCCATGTGCAAAGATACTTATTTTTTTCTCAAGCCAGTGGCTCAAAAGGATTAAATGTAAAGAGCTGAAAGATTGAAAACAGTTTTCCACATAAAGAAGGAGTTTTGGCACAAGGAGTTACAGTCTTTACACAGATTCTTCTCAGATGAATTGAAAAGAAACACAGACAGAAACGCCTGAAGAGAAGAAGCTGAGGAGGCAGAAAACTGAACCTGAATGAATCTGAATCCGGAATTTGTACATGTTGTCCCGTTTAGTTTGCTTGGGGCTGAATTTATTGCATATTAAAGGCTTTAATCAAATGCTCTGGGTCATACGAATGTATTTTTAATGCTTTTATGGTGTGGCATGTTCTAAGGAAAAAGTGTCATCCCACATATATCACATTTGTCTAAATTTGCATTCTCCCAGATGGCCACATTTATTGACTTTGTGAAGTTAACTGTCTCTCCCTGCTTCCAGCCAATCAGGGTTTGCTGGAGGATCAAAGAAAGTGAATCCTTTATTGTTTCATCTACTGCTGAGAATGACCCAAAACCAAAATCTCTTGACACCAACACCCCCAAATGTCAGTCCCAGATTAGTACAGAGAGTTACTGGCCCAAATTTAATTTTCATTTTTTTGCAATTTCCATGAGACTGAAAAATATTTTACCTGCAAACAGGAGCTCTTTACTTGCTACCATGTTATCCGCAGCCTCCAATATTAATCACATTTAGAGATTAAAAAAACCTTTTTCACACGTGCTGAACAAATTATTATTCCAAATATACTAATTTATAATTATGTGAACGAGAACCCAAGCAAAGTACCTAATTCCCTGCATTTCTAGAAACCGAACTTTAAACAAATTGCAGGAGAAATTTTGTTCTGGTTCTTCTAAGACCATTTTTTACAGCTATCAATCTTTATTAATCAAAAATACACAGAAGTCAATCAAATAAACTTCCTTTAAATGAAACCAAAGAAAGTGAACAACAAAATACCTGGGTAGGTGCCAATTCCTTTTCTAGTAAGTGTTTAATCATGGATTTTTTAAGTCCAAGTGTAATACTATGGAAATTTAATCATCATTTCTATTAGTACAACTGCTTTAGAGGGTCTCAAAGACATTTCCTTTCACTTTAGTTTGCCCTGTGGATAAGTAGAGCACTTTGGTTCTGTATTGATTTGTCTTTTACTGCACTGATCACCTTTCATTTTCAAGGATTCACCTTCCATTCATGAGCATTAAATCCCTATTTAAAAGAAATAATAGAACTGGAATGGTGGCTCAATAGGGCAATGATCAGTGGAAGAACCCAAATGACTTTATCTGGGTCAGAACTTTATTTCATTAGGTTGAACAGTGATTTCTTGCTTCCCCCTGCTCTGTCTCTCAGGTGGTGACAGGTCTTCCCTCTCCCTAAGGATGTGAAGACCAGCTGCCTTAAGATAAAAGAAAAGGAAGGGAAAGAAAGTGCATTTGTAAAGGACACTGGTCTACACGTGCAGTTTGCAGCATATAAAAAGCCCCCTGTGTGTGAATATGGGCTAACACATCAGCACATGTCTGTTTTGAAATGAAGAGCAGCAGGTACATTTTGACACAAATTCAAATCAAACGTGTGCCTTTGATATCATACTGGCAAAACTCGATCATATGCTTTGCTAATCGAGTGTGCCGAGTCTCCTATGCTTATGTTTTTTGGAATTAAATTGCATGACTGTGCTTTGCTCTGTAAAATGTGTAAATGTGTAAATTATGTCAGGACAGATTGCAAATGCCAGTTGAAGAAATAAAAAATATGCTGCACTCATTGTAAAGAGTGCAGGGGTGTGGCCTGGGAGATGGTGAGAAGGGGTTAATGCCTCCTAGCAAAATTCCTGGAAGAAACAGATTGATTTATTAACTGTTATTTGTATTACTACTATTAACAGCTCAGCTAAGAAACACCAGAAAATCCAGAAAACCCCATTCAGGACTTAGAGCTGGCAAAGCTGTACTCTATCCTTAAATGTAGAGTCATGGTTTCTACCTGGAAGACTTTGTTGTACTGGAGTCAAGATGGTAGTGAGCAAAGGCAGAGTATCTGAGTGAAAATGGCACTGAGTTGTGTGTTGGCTCTGTTTCAAGAGAGCACTTAAATAAGAGCTTAAGATCATTCCCACTAAGAAATAGCACTTAAGCAGAAGCTTATGCACATTAATGAACAGGAATGTGCCCTTAAAACAGGGCCAATATATACAGCTTGCTTGATACTTTATATTTACATATATGGAATTATTTGATCATCTTTTAATGTATTTTAATTATATTTTAAATATCCAATTAAGCCAACATTCCCTATGTTCCCTCACTGTTTCTCTCTTTTCCTCATTTTTTTGTCCCTTGAAAAAATTACTTAAGATTACTGTCCACATATTCCCCTAATCTAATATCAGATCTTATTTAAAAGGGATCCTGAAAACCAAGGATTTTATTTGAAATCAGGGAGCATGCAGATCTCAACAGATTACTTCTTCTTTCAAAGTTTGATCTTTCTTGTTTTGGGGACATAACAAATTTCTGTTCCCATTTAAATCAGGATCAGCAAGAATTTGTCCCTGAGTTCAGCTGTATTAGCATACATCCCACTGTGCCATGGAATTGTCACCCAGGAGTGATCTTGCACCTCTTAGATGAGATTCATTTAAATAGGTATCAGATGACTGTGCTGAAGCAGATATGAGTTGATTGTGAGATCAATTTAAACATATGTCATTCAGAGCACTGGGAATAAATACACTGATTTTACAGACTGTCTTTTTTAGTTCCAGCTATTTATTTAAGTGGGTCGCGTTTAACCCAAAGAGTTATATAATCATTTCTGTGCCTTTATTACTGAATGTTTAATATTTTATTGTCAAACGTATTTCGTAGTGATGTTTGAACTTTTTGCTTTGATGGCCTGAACTTCAGAAAGGTACCTTTTCAAGAAAGGGAAATGTATTCAAAGGAAAGGCCATTTGCTATAAATAACTCTGACTAGAGGCAGCCTAGTATTACCAAATTTCTAAAAGCTACAGATTAAAGTTTCTCAGGGTTTATTTTTCAAACAATGATGTGTATGTCTCTGTGTGATGATTTTCATTCTCCCAGGAGCAGAACAGACTT
The DNA here is from genome assembly GCA_013389925.1 of Aegithalos caudatus. Classification (NCBI taxonomy): domain Eukaryota; kingdom Metazoa; phylum Chordata; class Aves; order Passeriformes; family Aegithalidae; genus Aegithalos; species Aegithalos caudatus. The sequence continues at coordinate 81,351 of WEIU01018168.1, forward strand.
GTTGCTTCAAAATTATCTTCCATATTGGTGCAAAATTCCTTCAACACAGACAAATGTTCATTTGAGAACCTAGATATATCACCAGGTCCTGCATATTTGAAATTGAAAACTCATTGAAAACTCGGATTTACACAAAATGTATACTTATTTGTATAGCACTGAGCAAGAGAGAATACTTAAAGTATGGAGGTTGAGGGTAGCATATGCAGCTTACAATTATACAATATGAAAAATGCCCAGGAACTCTCCCTCTTCAGTATTAAAAGCCTGGGTATTTTCCATTGCTTTCCACAGTCTTGATATTTGAGTCATTTCCATACATTTCATGCAAGAAAAAGAGAGAGAGAAAGAAAATATGAACAGTCACCGTAAGAAAATCTAAATATCTTGCATGTCTTAGATCATCCTGCAGGAAAGTGCTGCAGCTCTTGGAGACAGCTTGGAACTACTGANAGATTTTGTCCTCTTCCTGTACACAGTCTGCCATCAATCCCATGGTCTGATTGCTAAAGACCAAGTGCTTCTTGCCATCCAGTTAACAGGGGGAAATTCCCATACCATTAGATCCAATTAAGGTAAGGTGGCCCTATAGTAATTTACAAGACCTATAATAATACGATATATATTTCATCTTTTATCTTCAATTTAAGTAATGAAACAATCAAGCTGACTATCTTTCTGAAATACGTGATTATGTGAAGAGTATTTCATCACACATTTCATAATGTCAGATGTTTTCTGTTAACCTCTGGAGTCTGAGTCACATTATGGCTTTGGCTATTACATATTGCCTATGCCAAATTCGGTCCTATCATTATGAAAGGCTGTTTTGTTTGACTTCATATCTTAAACCTTCTCTGTGGTGCTCCTCTCTTCTTTCACTGGGGTTCATCAGCTACCTTTGGAGATAGCTTCATTTTAAAAAAGGAGTTGGATGAAAGTGATGGGAGTGCACGGGAAAATGTTATGTCAGAAATTATCTGAGGTATTATAGTAATAAAAATGTATTTGCCAAGGATGTCTACTTAGGAAACATATTCTGAAACAGAACATTTGAATAAGTTCAAAAGGCTATGCATCTTTTTAGTCAACCAGAAATGTCTTAAGTAGAGATTTTCAAATATGAAAAGAATGGAATTTCTTTCTTGGGAAAGATTCTGAAAATTTGGCTATCATTCAAACTGCAAAATCTCACAGACGTCAGAAACTCTGAGAAAGACAAATTATGCCAGCTTGGTCAAATCAGTTACTTTATATTTTTATATTATAATTATATGATGGATTATGGCAGAGAAAATAAAAAAAAAAATCTTTTCTGAAATACCACTTTGAAAATAAACATAAATACTTTGGTTTGAGAACACTGTGATTTATTAGGATTTCCATGCTTTTATTTTCATGCAACTCCACATGCTTGTATATTCATCTTTTTTCACACAACTTTATATTTCAAATAAACCACATATTTCAAAAGAAAAGAAAATTGTTTCTTACACCTATGCTACCGTGATTCACATGTCTATTTTCTACAAAATCTAACATAATATTTTCCTTTGAAAATATGACTTTTTGATGGTTAACCGGTGCCATTTTTGGCCCAATATTTGGCCCTTCAGCCACAGGTCTGGCCTCATTTCTCTCTTCTCAAAATGCCATTTGAGATTGCTTTGACTAATGTAATTAGTGTATTATTACTAACTAGGAATATCTACCATGTTTTGTCCCTTGACCAAAATCATTAATTTCTCTTGACAACCTTCAGGTGGCACTGAAGATGAGAAGGAAGGAAAAAAGGATGTTTTTCCCATTTGTAGTTACAAACCTATAGTTGTGCTTTAAAGAAAGTTTGATTCTGTTTGTATGATCTTTACTGAAAGGGACTATATGGAGTTCTGTGTCTTCACATATGCATTCCCATACATTCCCCTACAGAAGATGAAACATGACACTTCCTTTGTAAAGGATCCAAGAGTCCTGCCCCTAATCCATAGATTTCATATGTATGTAATCAGCTTTTATTGGTTTTGTGAGGATGAAGCTTCCCTTTCCAATGTGAGCACCATACAAACTTTAACAGTGTCATTAATAAAGAACTGTCTGGCTCAGACAAGCAGGGGAAGTTTATAAAAAGCTTTTCTTCCTGTGCTTTCCATGCTATTTGTGTAGTGTACTCTTGCTATGGCACACTTGCTGTGTCAGACCTTAAAATGCAAACTTCTTGGAAAAAGAGAAAGCTGGTGCTGTAAAAAAACCACAGCACAGCTGAAAAAAGTTGAAGGTTTCCTAAGTTATCCTTTTCTCCTGCTGATGATAAAAACCTTTGGGGTCACCATAGTGAGCCTAATGAAGACAATGGCAAAGAGCCAAATGATTACAGTGGCACTAAATAAAGTAATTTGATGGGAAAATTCTTAGGATTGGTGTTTTGAAGCTTTGATGGCTTTTCTTCAGAAGCTCAGGTCATTATCTGAAGACCAGAGCGACCCAGTTTGGAAATTCAAACTTTGGGGCTCTTTTTACCATGAAAAATGTAATTCATTCTTTTAACTCAGAGGCAGGCAGAACTGTAAACATTATAAAATGACTTTTTGGAAGCAAATATTCTATTTGGGTATTAATTCATCCAGATCTCCAAATAAAAAATACCAGGCACTGGACTGTTCTCAGCAAATGGTTGTTTTAATTTTGAGCCAATTAAAAACACAGCAAAGAAACACTTCTGCTTTCCAACACAACACACTTTTCCTTTCACATTCACTAGGATTTTAAAGCTATTCTTACTAAATACTAACCACATTTACGTGATAAATATGACTTTAATTATATACTCTCACATCCATTGAAAGTTAATATTAATGACTGTTAATTTTGCATAAGTAATCACGTAGAAGTCAACTAAGTAAAAGATAGTATTTGTGAGGCAGCCTTTCTAAGTTACATTTTCTTGCTTTTATATATAGCTTTCTGTATTCTAAAGATCATAAATTTCATGGGTAACATCTTTACCAGTGTACTTAACGTACTTAGAAGGTATGGCTTCACCAGTGCACAAAATTGGATGTTAATTCACAAGCTTCTTTTTGAATATTTTTTAAAAATTGTCTTCAAATTGAAGATTTTTGTGGAAATATAAATTTATTCAATAAGTGGAAGCCTGTATAGATAGTCTCTCAGATACAGTTCCAGTGTTTAACCATTTTTCTTGTGAGAACTTTTATTTATATTCAACTGAGTCTTCCCTTACTTTAAATCTCTCATCCTTTTGCTGCAAGTCTCTGAGAAAAAACTCACTTTGTCTTCTCTGTCTTCCCTTTAGTTGCATCTGAGCTGCATGTGCTCTAGCTGGACTCCTTCTTTAGCTTTTTCTTATGAAAGTTTAACAAAATAACTCAATTAGCATCTCTTCATTTTCAGCTCCATCTCCTTAATTAGCTGAGTGACCCTACACAGGTTTAGTGTTTCCCTTCTGAAACTTTATTTTGACTGAATATACAAGCACAACTACCATACATCTTCAAGCACCTGTTTCAAAATTATTAATATACTTCAGTTTCTCCTGATACCCTTTCATGGTCTTTTTCTTCAAGATGTTTCATCTAACCATCATTTTGATAATTCATAATTATTTATTTCTCTCAAGAAAATAGTCTCTTTTATACATTACTTCACATTACGCTGAACTTTTTTCACATTACTCACTATTCAAAAGTTGCTACAGATGTCACTCAGAACACTCTCTTTTTGATCAGACTCTAAATTCTCATCCCCTGATTCACAGATGTGGCAAAACAGTGAAGCTCCTGTTCTTATCTCAACTGTAACTTCTATAGTGAGAGGAGAGCAAGACCCCGCTCAGCATTGTAATCACTGACTAATGATACTGAGTGTCTCATCTCAGTTTGAAGGTTTTGCAAATATTGTCCATTGTGGGATCTTAGAGTGTGCACAGAAATGTGGAGGAACGTTCTTAATTAGCTACTATTGAGAAAATAAGTTTGGTAGGATTTTAATTATTTTGACTGATTTCCACTACTGAGACCTAGGGCTTCCTTCCCCTAATCTTGCTTTCCAGTTAGAAATGAGGCAAGACTGAGGCAGTGCAAATGGCAGCTACAAGCTGCAAGTTTTAAATATTTAAAATTAAATGAACAGATGAAAAAAACAACAAAATAATCAGAAATTTAAAAGGGTTGTTCAGTGGCCATATCTTTGTGGGTAAATATTTTTGTGAGTGCACACCTTCAGTTGTACGTTCACAGAGACGAACAAATTGAAAATATTTTCTACTTGGTAATAGTATAAGGAGAAACAGACAGAATGTAAAACATATATACTACAATCTCCTATGAGGGTAGGTTTTTTAAATATAACAAGAAATACAGCCCACATGAAAGTCAAAGAATTTTAAAATTTATTTTCCCCCTTCTTTTGTTTATGTTTTGCAGTTTCTTCAGCTCTGACATTAAGATCACAATGGTCACCTTCTTGTTAGTCATGTTTCTGAGCTTTTCACCACTTACATAGTGTAAAAAAGAACTAGATAATTAATTTGAAAAAACAATGACTTTGAATTTCTTTTTGCAAAAAGTAAATTAGAAGTTCTTTATCTGTATGCATTTGATCCATGTTGGTTTAAAAAGAGGCTGTGCACAATTGGAGAGGCCATTTCACTAATATTAATTACTGGACAACCATAGAAGGGCACAAAAAAATATAATTTCCCTGAGATGAGATTTAGAAAGAACAATTGGCACCAATTCATTTGGGATTGAAAGTTTCATCTGAGAATCTTATAATCTTTCTAAAGAGTAAAATCGTTTTTACATATGCTTAACATCATAGTTCATGAATTGTCTCAGAAATCTTTTTAAACTGGGTGTTTTTTATATCGTCCAGACCTAAACAGCAGGGTTCACATTATCTGAAAATCTCCATGACTCAGTATTATTAATTGTAAATTTCTCACATTAGTGAAAAAAACCAACAAACGACACACCTTGTTTCAACAATTTTTCATTGCCATCAGATACCAAACAGCCTTAGCACTACCAACTTGATCAGCATAGATTATTAATTATGATACTGCTGGTACAGTTCAATTTAATCAGAAAAGAACATCAAGGAGTCCAAGAAGTAGGGTATATAATGCAATTTATCTTTGCCTTGTACTGATAGGGATAACAATGATTTGCAAATTGGTTCAGCTACAAATACACAATTAAAAAGAGATAAATATCAAAAGATATGCCACATTTTCAACTCAAAGCCAAAAGTGCAGGTCTTAATCTTAGTAGTCAGTTTGAAAATCATGAGTTAATTCTTCCTTTGATGTGCACGCTTAACTCCCATTAAAATTAATGGGGGTTACACATGCTCATTGAGGAAGAAATAGACCCCATAGTGTGTATATTCTTCAAATAATAAAGATTTGGTAATTACTATATTATTTGTTCATTAATTTTCAATTTATCTTGTAAATGTGCACTCTTTGTGATCTTAGGTCCAATTATATAGAGTAATTTGTGGCAAAAGGTCTAGTGGAGCATTATCCTCTTAAAGGACATGGAGTTTTATAGCACATATTGACAGTGCTCTAATTCTCAAACTATATCACTTGCAGAAAATACCAAAATAAGAAAATTTGACTCTATCAGACAAATTCTTCTCTATGTCATCCATGTTCCCTTTAAATCACTTTGTATATTCTACTGCCTTCAACCATCTTTGGAAAGGTTATTTTCTTTAATTAGTCAGTGGCTTAAAGCAAGATTTTAAAAACATCTGATGGTAAAATAAATACAAATTACTGCAACACAATCTCCAGACAAAAGACAACAATTTATTATATTCATAGTGGAGGTCTGGCCTCTACAGACTCAAACTTTCTCCTAGATAAGACTCTAGCTGAAACATTTTACCTGGTATTTTTGTGGTCTGAACAATTTTGAAATCAGTCTCTAATTTCTTATAGCCTGATTTTTCATTGCCATGTTTTCTAATGCTTGAGGATGGTCATACAAGTTAATAAATGCATTCTCTTTGGGAGCCTTTAGGTCTTTTTCAAGATACAATATTCCCTTCCTGACTCCCTCTCTAAAAAATCCTTCCCTAGTTCTCTTACACAGTTTTTCTTCCTTAACTACTTCCCAAAAAAAAACAAACCCTGTTAGTACTTATATTCTCTTCCCACTCACCTATTTTCTGGAACCGTGTCCTTCCCACTCCCTTTTTAACATAAAACGAATTTTCAGTGCTTGATTTTAGGCTTATTCAGAGCAAATCAAGTACATGGCATTACCCAGTGATGGAGAATTTCTTTATGCTCACCAAAGTAAATTCAGGTTCTTTGGGTCACTTGGATGTGTTTATGGCATTCCCATATAAGGCATTAATAATGTGGATGTCCAGCAAGTGAGTTGGTTTATCACTGGGTGAGGTAGAACTGATCCTATGATCTAGCCTTCATATCAGGTAACTAAGAGCAAGTGACTGTGTAAATGTGGTAAAAGTGTGAAGCTGTAATGGTCCATAGCAAATGTGACACAAGGAGATCTCATGGAAGGTATCAGGGTCCAGCAGAAGTTTCCTACTTGTCTTCAAGGAACAGGCTGATGGTTAGGTTCAATGAAAGCTGAATTCATGAGATTAAAATCTGTCTTGTGACTAGACATCAGGAAGACAGGAGAAATTCAGGATGCCTTGAACAGACACTTAGGGGCAAGGAGGAGAAATTTGTAGTATTCAGTGTAGGAGATATATCAATGCCAAATTACTTCAACATTTAATAACACAAAAAATAAAGACGTGATTCTGGGGAGGGGATGAGGGTTAATGAGACCTTAGAATTTTTCTAGGCCTATGAGATTGGAAGGACAGGGACACAACACTGAAGTAACAGAATTTGTTCTAAGAGTAAGCTACAAGATCTTTTCAGAGCAGTTATTTTTTTCACTCCAGAGGCTCACAGTGGTGCAGATTTGTATCAAGTACAGCTCATTGGAAATGGTAATATTTTGTGATACACTGTCACATATGCTGTGATACATAGTGACATATACTTTCCCTAAATATTCCATGTTTAAACAATTTTTTATAAAAGCTGAATTATTAACTTTTGGTGTAAGAAGATTTTTTTAACCACTTCTTTCATCTACCATTCTAATCTTTTGAAAATAAATTTAAAAACACAAACAAACAAAACCCCCCTTCAAATCAAAACCAAACAAACACAAACAAATAAAAGCCAAAACAAACAAAAAGTATTAAAAACATTAACTATATTCCATCTCAGTGAACACCTTTTATTAATATAAATTTTATGTGTCTGCCTTGTTTCTTTAGTAGTTTTAATATATAATAATTGAAAACATCATCACTGTCCAAATTATTGAAGTTGTCTAGTAGTAAAAGAAAACCTTACAGAGAATATCTATTTATGCAGTGTTTGTACTACAAACAAAAGTAAAAAGCTATAGTCTACAGCTACCTGATTGCACAACAGGGAGAGTGGGTCTGTAGATCCTTTCTGGTTTACACACTTCCTATTTTCTGAAGGCTGCTTCCTCTCTTTGCACTTTTCCTTTGTCAACTTCATTTCTTAAACACCCAGTTAGGCACTGCATAAGAGAGCTGGGCTGTGCCCCTGTGTGACTCTTGCAGGCAGAATGGTGCCTAAAAGCTCAGCATGGCAATGGTCAGTGTTAACCCTTGCAGCTCCCTTCTCTCACTCTACAGCTCCCATACACCCACAGACACAACTGTGAATCCAGGTCCATTACAGTGGGTGTGTGAGAAATGAGTTGGCAGGTCTCAGGCTAAGTCAGAACAGGCAGATGTGCATGTAATAAAACTCAGCACCCTGATAGGCGATGTTCAGCATCCCCACAGCCTTTTCTAAACAGGGGACCAAATGTTCTACAAAGCAATTAGGGTATATGTTGAACAGGATGAATCTAGCTTTGTTTGGATTGCAGTTCTTTTAACACAGATGCTAACTATTTTGCTACTTTTATGTACAGCAATGTATTCTAGATAGCTCTTTGAATATAGGTATTTTCATTCTGAGGCAACAGAGGTCTTCATTTGTCTGCTCTATAGATACAGACATTCATTATCCCCAGGAACAGCCTACCTGGCTTTTAAAGACAGCAGTCCAAGGAATAGTTTACTGGCTGATTAAAGTTACAAAGTCAGTGCAAATGCATGGCAATGATCTAGGATTTCAGGCCCAAAAAGGGACATTTAGACAATTCTGACACTAGCATTTCTCTTTGATCTGTATCTACAATGTATCTCTGCAGAAAAGTTCTGCAGGTACAGTGTATGCCGGGGAAGCTGAATGTAGGTCAATGAGATGCACTCTGCTTTTTAAATAAAATCTTTCTGCAGAAAATGCATGATTTCCTGTTATGACTGTAGACTTCACATAGAGCATCATACATTCATTTTTAAAAAATGATTTCCTATTTGTGCAAAAAGCATTCATTTTGCTCAAGGTGCACAAACACACACATATACACACAGGATTCTTTACATAATATACTCATTTATGGATAATTCCTTTTCATTCATTTACCATCACTAATTTGTGGCTGACACAGCAGACCACAGAATTTCAGGATGCCTATTCTTGAGCAGTAAATGGTGTCAGCCAAAAAAGCTAGACAAAGGGCTCAATCCAGAGAAGACTTGCATACCTAAACCCTGTCTAATGCACAACTTTTGATTTTCAAATCCCCAGCTCACTACCACCTAAGCATAGCAAGACCAAAGTCCATGAGTTCCTAGCTTAAGCCACAAGAGATATATGGATCCCTGATTTCCTGACCTAATGCTAATCTGCTAGCTGAGAATCCTGCCAGCACTTCTCAGGAGCACAGTGGGCACTGGCAAAGAGCATTACAGGCCTCCAACATTCTGAGGGGGCTCTAGAAGTGTCTGGCACTCACACTGACTGTTCAGAGACCCCACTGTCAGAGAAAACCCAGGAGCTCATTGTGCTGTTAGTGGGGAGGAAGTGCCTATGCAGCTTTTTCAGGATAGGGCTGCCCTTGAATAACCCGTGAACTGCTTTCCTCTGAGTAACCAAAACCCTTTGGATTTCCCTAAATGTACTTACCACATCAAGCCCCCAACAGAAAACAACTGAAACAAAGTCAGGAGGATCAGGGAGAGCAAAAGGACCAGGACAGACTGTGCCTGTGCAGAAAGTTTAGGCATTTGGCTGATGTGAGACCCATAGTTGAGCACTAAAAAGTGAAGATTTCTCTGACTCAAACTTCATGTTAATAGCTGTGACTGGCACCCAGGGTTTGAAATTTCAGATGAAGAGGTTTTCAAAATAAGAATGAGCCACTGGAAAATGCATGTGGGAAAAGGCAGTCTGTTTCAGATCTCCCAGATTTTACAGTGTGAGAAAGGCAGTAAGTAGGGACAGATCAAAACAGATGAACAATAAAATAAAGAGTGAATATCTTAATAAAATTTATATAGAAACCTATGCTATCATTCCCATGATTTCTATTTCAGCCATAGAGAGGAGAGAGATGTTCTGCAGCTGGAGACACTTCTTCTCTGAGTTAGTAAATACATGTGCTGGGTAATGGCACTAGTTGAAGTTATTTCTATTATGTTGCCACGAACTTCGAAAAATTGTGTTTCAGAGGTCATGGGCAGGGTATTTGCTGGTACTATGTTAGGACACTGTGCTCCATGAAAAGTACCTGGCAAACACAGGCTCAAGCTGAAGAAAATGGAGTTTTGCCATTGCTTAAGTTGAAGCCAGGTTTCCAGCCCTGGTGTCAAAGAGGTTCTTTTCCCCCTCCTCCAGTTATGCTACAGGCACCGGCTGCACGCTCAGTTTATCCCGAGCCTATCACAAATATAGCAGCACAGACCTTGTTACCAGCAAGCTCAATTATTGTAATACCCTCTTAGTGGAGCTTAGAGCCAGGCTGCTCAGCACTGCTTGCTCCGAGCACGGCAGCACGTGTGCTCAGCCCTGTGAGCCAGCAGGAACACTTTACACCACACTGCATTCTCCACGCTGCCAGCCTCCGAAGTGTCAGGTTGATTTTAAGTTGGCCCTTTTAGATTTTAAAGCTTTAAGTAATGAAGGCTCTATGACTGATCCCCTTCTCTTTGAGCCCTGCCCTAATGGGGAGCTGCGTTCCCACACCACCTGCTTTTCCTGGAACCCTACTGTCACATCGCAGATCTGCAGCAGATTTTGACTTTTCTGTGCTGAACTACATGATGTATCTCACCCCCGGAACCTTCCTTTCCCGTCAGCCCTTTCCATTTATATACCACACTCATCCCAATGTTAGCAGAACCTCACAAAATTATCACTGGCATCTCACAGACTAGCCAGGTTTTTGATGGAGGTGGCATTAGTACAAGTTAGCCAGTGTGGTTTCATGGTATCAGGTACTCACTTTTTCCATCCTGCAGCCGGAGAAGAGGCTTAGTCTTTTCATTAGACCTGAGGTAAGATGAGTTTCATTTTCTGCAGGCCAAGGCAGACAAATAGGAAGTTAGAGCAGAGCATCTGACTCCATTAATATATCCTCTAATTTAACTTGCTGTAACTTGTTTGTGCAGCTGTACCCTTGGGTGATGCTGGCCACTGTACTTCATTACTCTATGCCTCTTCCTCCTTCCTCTGCTTAATGGGGCTAATGATGCTTCCTTTGTAAGGCACTTGTGAATCTAGGGATAAGAAATGGAAGTTTCAGAAAGGTATTATTAATTAACATTTATTAGCCTGTCTGTGGTCCAATCATCCCACTCATCTTTCACTGTACACACTCTTTCTTATTTTATTGCAGCTGTATTCTCTTCTGACAATTAATATAGTTATTGGCCCCATGATTATTATTTTTTCTACCTCATTCTTTTTTCACTTTAAAGCATGAATTTGTTTACTTTGCATTCCAACATGGTATGTGCAGTTGTATATAACTTTGTTGTAACTATACTTAATTTACTTTAATTGCAGTTAATATCATCATATATTTTGACATTTAAATTCATAAATCTATTAATAATATTAATAATAACAATAAACTTGTTTTCTCTTAATTTTAAAACATGATCCAAAATTTACAAAGCATGGATGCCTAAGGTTAGATAATTAACCAAAATAGAGTTCTGGAACAGTGAAATCCAAGCTGCTTTTTATGAATTCCATCAGGAATTTAAGGTTTAAATACTAGGAATCAGTGTTTGGAAACCTCGGTTTTAATATGTGATTGTGGGGTTTTAGTATTGGTGGGAAGCAAAAAAAAGGGGTGGCTGCCTTTTCTCCAAGCACCTTTAACATGAGAGGCTAATAGCAACCTCTGCATGGAGTGAACAGCCTGATTCCTGAGCAGGAGCACTCACATCACCTCTTACCAGAGGACTGGAAGGGGGGCTTAATACTTTCAGGCCTGATGTGACCTATCTAGCTTCAGGTGCTCAAATTACCATCTCTTTATACACCCCCAGTTAACAGTCAGTGGAGAGAAACAGGCACCTGTGGGAATGACTCAGCCCACCTAAAATCTGAGTCACCCTGTGGAGGCTTTCTCCCTCTCCACGTTTCTCCCTCTCCCCTTCAATTAGAGTGGGTGCCACCACTCAGCAGTCAGGTGTCTCCCCTCAACACCCATGCTGTAGTGTGGGGGATGTTGGCCTGGACACATTTAGTTTCTTACATCTCATCTAGAGTCCTTAGAAAGATGAGACCAAAGATGTTTACACAAAGAAATAAAAAACAGCAATGCCAGAGGTGGTTAATCTTTGTGCTATTTATCCAGCTACCTATGTATTTGCAATACTTATGGGTACTGTCTGGCTTTGATGTGCGGGGATTTACAGATGCAGCTCCATTAACATTAGTGGGAATTGGGTGCATAGATCCAGTACATCAAGATGAGAATATTTGGTAATAAATCTTTTAATATGCATGTAGCATTGACTGAATAATTTGAAACATTTTTAAAATCCAAATAAAAATTGAGTTTTCTCCTACAAGAGAAGCTACCCCTAGAGACAGATAAGTGGAATCTATCTCCACATAGTCAGACACTGTGTGATTTCATATTGTACATAGAATGATCTTTTTTTATCTTTATTGATTACTAGAAGAGTAATACAATTAAAGGTAGCAAAATGCTTTAAGGTTTTTGTTCTCTGGCAAAGAATCAAGAGTTCAAAGTGGGGCTCCTATCTTATTTAAAGAACACTCTAAGAGACAATCATTTCCAGCCATTCTATCTTTCTCCTCCTCCCCTTTTCATTTCCCATTTTGTGATTTTGGGGATACAGAAGAAAACCTCTGTGTGTGTGTTAGTATGAGTTAGTGATGTGCAGATACATGAATAAAACCTCTCCTTTCTTTTTACAACCATAGATATAAAAGAAGTACCTATCATTATTTCATTAATGATCCATAGCTGTATTTTCTTGCCTTCTTGGTCACAGGTGTTCATGTACATATGAGCATATACACATACAGGCACACAGATGTAGATAGTCTCATGCTCGAGTTTTCTGTAAGCACTGCTTATGCCAGGATTATGAATACAAGAAAATAGAAAAGACATTTAGAAACCATAGGAAAACAATTCTTTTGGTGTTTGAACTACAGTGTTATTCAGATGTATATAACTACTGCTGGGTGGGGAAACTGCAGGAAATTTGCCAGGGAAGAGAGACAAGGGGAGGCCATCAACAAGACAGAGAGAAAAAGACAGAAAATGCTTTTGTTTGCTGACTTGGCTGGTTGACTTGACTTGAAAATAATAATAGGCCCCCATTCTCTCTCACCAACCCCCTCCCCTGATTCATCGGATATAACATAATTGATTCTCACTGGAGACGGATTTGGAATACGTGTCTTGCTTGTTGCTATTGTTTATGTTTACACAGTACATTTACTGCTAGAGGAGTTTTGTTCCTTGTTTACTCACTGCCCTGTTGAAAACCTTACTGCTTTTCCAGCTGGCACCAGTTCTTTTCTTCTCACCTCACACAGGGAGGTGAAGAAAGGGAGAACTGCACTGTCTTGGGGGACCATGAGAGGCTGGGGTTATGCAGGTTATGATATTTTGCATCATGCAGGAAACTGACTCCTCACTTTTGTCTGCTAATTCCTTTCAGAGATTGTGACTTGTGTTCCTTCCTTGTCTTTCTGCCTCCACAGTGTGCTAAAACTCAAAGGCACTAGGAGGACAAATTTTCACACCTTGCACAGGAATCACAATAGAAGGTAATAAATTTTGCTAACTACCCATTTAAACGGGGCACCTTTAGACAAAGAGGTGCCAGGGCAAATAATTTCTTCAGGTCTGAGCACTACAAGGGAGGACACTGCATCACAGTTCACCCAGCAGGGCTGATCATGGATTGCCAGACCCTGGGCGCTAACAAAGACTCATCTGGCAGGCATCAGGAAGCAGCTTTGAGAAGAGCAACAGCCTATCTGTTTCCTTCACAATCACACATACTCATGAGGTAGGAAGAGATAGCTATGGGAAAAGAAGGGACAGGAAAGAGAGGAAAAAAGTGTATAGAAAAATAGAGAGAGGAGAAGTCTATAGGGGGTATAAGGAAGAAAGATCAAAGACTAAAGCAAAGTGTGTGGCTAAGATGATAAGTTTTTGCAGAGGAGCATTATTTTTAAAGTACTCCTGAAGTTTTCATGGCTCTGGGCCCCTATTTCATCTTAATTCATCCTTGGGGATAAAGACTCAGCTGGATGGATCTCAATCACTCCCTTCCCTTTCTCACCCCTTGTCATCATGTTCTCTTCCTTCAGTACATTTTCACCATGGTTAGAAATTCTGACTCTCACTCCCCTTCCCAAGCGACTACCGTGGCGCCCTTTGGAAGGTGCGCAGTGCCCTGACTCCCACGGAGTCGAGTTCCATTGGAACTGCTGGTAGTGCATTCATCAGCCATCTGTCATTGCAGCTGCTTGTTGAAGAAATCAACTTCTTTTTTTTTTCCCCCCTTTTTTATTTATTTTTTTTAAATACTTTGACTAGGAGGGGGGAAAAAACCCTCTACCACCAAAAATTAAACAACAACAATAATGGCCCGACTGTTTCCTTGACAATCCAAACACAATCTGCTGCCCACAGTCTCAGAGAGTATCATTGAGGAAAAGCAAAATTCTCATGGCGTGTTGGATTTGAGTGTGTCTGCAGGCTTTGTTTCGTTCTCCTTTTCTGTAGTAGGTTTAATACTCTCCTCCAACTGGAGAATAACTCCTGTGGAGTCTCTCTGACTCAAAAAGACTCAACTATGGCATGTCAAAATTTATCAACCAGTTGTAAATGCAACTTTTAGCTGAGAGTCTCAAAAAAATGGGAATGCTTTTTAAGATCACATGTGTTTTTTATTATATTGTATTTTCCACGATCGAACAAAAACATTGCAGAGAGGTGATAAAAACCATGCAAACATAGGGTAATATTTAATAGTGTCAGGAATCTAGGCTACAGGCCTCCTAGTTTTCCAGTCTCTCTTCAATATAATTTGATTTCTTTTTGGCAACTGTCTTATAGTGAAGATTAATCTATCTTCATTTTGTTTTAGTCCTGAGATCTTTATACCTGGGTCCCAGGTTGTCCTCTCAAGCCTTGTTCATGGCCATTTCAGTGGTGACACCCAAAGAAACAGAGACCACTGCACTTCCAAAACCAGAGCCAGGCAGCCTAAGCAAAATTTTTGTACAAGCGTGAACAACATTTGAAAGAGAGTTGACGGATCCTGGCAAAGCAGAGTGGTGTCCACACCATGACATGTAAATTTTTTTTTTTTTTTCTTTTCCTTTATTTTGCATTTGGACAGAGGAAAAAGGGAAGGTTATCTCTCTATGTCCCCTCTGTAGGCAGCTAGGAGAGAAGCAGGATATAATGAGAAAGCTAAGTGACTAGTAAAATTAAAATACACAAACCATTAAAAAGTTTAAAGGGTAGGAAAAAGAGCGCTCACGGCATCTGTTTTAGGTCAGCACCTAAAGAGTTTCTTACAGGCAATATGGGAACTCATAAGAAACATGAACGTTGTTACATACAATACAATCTTTATCAAAAACTAAATGCTCACGGAGGGAGGCCATGGCACTTACAGTGTGGGAACATGAGTCCATCAAATGAGAAATCTGTGAGAGCAGAGGAAAGCCCTGACACGGCCTCTTGGGCTGGTGGCACAGACTGGTGTGTTTGTGTTCCTGGACAGTGCATCTGGCACTCCTGGCAATAAAACCTGAACTGACAGGTTTATGTCTCCACCTATACAATATCACTGCACCACTGCAAACCAATATGTAACATCACACATATTTTATATTTCTGTGTACCTCCATTTAATTATCTCTGGATCCACAGAGGTACAGAGAGCTTTTCTTTCCTTAATTTTTAAATTTTTTGTTCATGAAAGAGAACAGTTGTCTTCCTGTCTTTCTGATCAACTCCTGGCAAAGATGGGGAGAGAGACAGACTCCATCACAATAGCTGACTTTTTAGATTTTATCATTTTCTTTTTCAGTTTCCCATATTGAAATTCTCACCCTTTTGATTCAACACATGTAGTAGAGGGGGCTCAGAATGAAATGGAAAGTAAACAGACCTCATTAATCTCAAAAGGCTTCAGATTTTTATATAAAGTTATCTTATTAAGATAGGTATTTTCAGGTGGGAATTCTCTCATGTTTTCTTTCTTTATTAGGTGTCTGTTCTTGAAAATCACCTGCCAATAATTGAGAGTCAAGCTTAAACACTTGCTGGAATCTCATGTATGTGAAAGAACATAAAGCTTCCTCCAGGAAGAACCCAGCTTTTAAACAGAAATAAAAAAAATATTTCACATTGTGCCTTTTTTGACTGTTGTTTTGGAATAACAAAATGTGCGTGCTTTGGAGGCCTCTGTCATGCAAAAAATCAAAAATCTCCATTCAGGTTGACTAATAGTCATTTCTCCTGGCTATGACAAAGGATTTATATCATGCCATCTCTACAAATCAAAACCAGTCTTCCCACCTGTGCTTAGGGAGACCCTGCTGAGAAACAGAAGGGACATATTTGTGGAATGCAAGTGACGAATTTAAGCAGAAGTTTAAATTTTGCACAGGAAATATTCTTTTAACTCAAAACCTTTGCTAACTTGCATGTTTGACACTTTTCCCTGCATTTCTATTTGTCCATGGAAGCCAAAACCTTTGCTTTCAAATTTTAAAATTATGAATTTTTACTTTAAATTTATTTTTAATTTTTAGATTTGAGGTGAGGGTGGGGCTTGCCAAATTTCATTTTAAGGTCATCTAAATTAATAATAATTAATTGCGCCTCGACTTTCAATCCCTTTGCTCAAGGACAGTCCACATGCTAGGCCTAATTTTGGACAGTTTTTCTTTCTGAATTTATGAGTAAATTCTCCTAAGATCACTATTATTCAATCCTATCCTGTTATTTGTCACCTAAAGGTTTATACAATTTGGAATTTCTTCTGTACAGAATTTATCACCATCTATGTGTCAGGATATGTGTTCTTATATTGATATATGGAATAAATGACAGGGTAGAAGAGTAGCTCAGAACAGAACTACCCCAGAGAGCACTACCCCCAAACTAAAACAAATAAAGAATCAGTCCAAACTGGAAATAAACCTGTCCTTGCTCTTGCTGTGCATAAATTACCAAGTGGTTATAATTCCAAGTACTGGGTATGAATGGTTTCTACAGAAAAATAAAGATTTTTTTTCATACTTTTTGTACCTTCCTTTTCAGGGATAAAAGAAAGTTAATACTCAAGAAAAACTTTGTATATGAGAAGACATAATCCAAAGAGCTATCTGTCTAAAAAGGAACTTCTAAGTGCAGGAATGACGGTCTAAGATCTGAAAATTTCTGTGAGCAGAGAAGGGAATGCAATATAAAACCAGTCTAACCTCAGAAAGAAATGAACTTTAATGAAAGTAAAAATATGCAGGATTTCAGCCAGAATGCTTGTCCGTCTCCTTCCATGATCAACCTTTGTTTCCATATTGCTGATATTCCTCAGCATGCCAGTCAAAGTCAGTTGGGAACTAAACATATGAGTCAGCCAAAGCCATTAGTGCAGATTATCAGCCTTTTGTCACAGAAATGAGCGAAGTCACTACATGCTGATGAAGAGCTTTATAACAGCAGCCTAAAAGCCACATGGAGGAAAAGATGGTTAATTCCTGAAGCAGGTCCAGCTTTTAGAGGAGTTAAAGTAAAGAAGAATCTCAGCCCAAGCTGTGACTATTACTCATATTTTATTTGAATAATCTAAACAAATAAGACCAATGATTCTGTGTCCACAACTTCACAGCTACAGTGCTATTAAACTAAAGGCCAGAGAAATAGTCTGTACTAGTACTTACACTATAATTCTTTGTCTTGCAATATGAAGTATTGGAATCTGCACTTAATGCACAGGTATAACATCGATGAATACTGGGGAAGCAAAGTATCTGGGTTTTTATTTTTACATTAAAGAATCGTATACATAAAGTAATGACTTAGCCTTTCGGTCTCCCACAATAATTTAAACAAGTCTTTGCTGTTGATTTAACATAGCTTCAATTATGGAACACTACTCAGCATGTATCCACAATCAGGAATAATTTGCAAAGTAGTGCTTAAGAGTGTTAAGCAACACACATTGTGGAAGTCTTAGAGCCACCCTTCCATACCAGGAATCTGCTGCGAGAGTGGAAACTGTTACATAAATTTCTCATCAAGTCAATGCACTTAGCAGGGAGGATCAAGAGGGACTAGTGTTACAAGGAATGTAGAGTGGTGGCACTGGTGGTGCCCCAGGTGTTGCTAACTACCTTGTTTGTTGAGGATAAGCTCTTCTTTAACCTCCTCTTTACTACAAACTTGGTGCTACAGGAGGTTAGTGCTGGTTTAATATCACCTGAATGACCACATTTTGTTTGATTTAACATGAATTAAGAATATTGTTTTGGCCTGAGAGGCTGTTGTGTCATTGACATTATTGTTTCAGGCCATCATAAAGTTCCACTCAGAGTGCACTCAAAATGCAAATTTTCAATTAATTTTCCTACACTCATGATAATATAAGCTGGTAAAATTTAAATTTTTTTTTACTACCGCACCAATATGAAAACTTTATGGCACTGAAATTAGGAGCTAAAGACCCTTTCCAAGAGTGTTCACAATTATTTTATCCATATTTTTAATATTCATAAAAGTGGCAAGAACAAAGTGAGTCAAATTTGCATTTCATATCGCACTAAAGCTACTCCACATATACACGATAACACATCCTGAGAACAATGAGATATCCTGTCACATGTATGCATTTTCTAAAACTGCACAAAAGGAGGATTTCAGGGATGCATAAATTAACTTCCTACCTTTAAATTATTAACCCAGGCTGTTCCCTGAATATGAACCAAAATCAAAGGACAGCTTTCCCCCATTCTTTTGCTCCCCACATGAAGAGCACACATATTGTCAGTCTTTCCTCACTTGAAGTTGATGGCTTAAGAAATTGAGTTACTTGGATAATAAAAAATTGGTTTAAGATTTTTTTTTTTTTTTTTTTTTTTTTTTTTTTTTTTTTTTTTTTTTTTACATTTCTTCTATTTGTGGTATTTTTTAACTGAAGGTTGCATGTTGTGGCTATTGGTGAGAAGCCACTTCAGCTACCCTAATGTTTCTTGTTGGAAGTGGGGAAATGAGCACTTCATATTTTGGTATATGGGGAGAAACAAAATTGAAATCAAGAAGTTCTTGAAGATATGCATGAGTTTTTATCCAGAATCCTGTCAGTGTTCATGATGTTCCCAAAGTACTTCCTTATGCAGGAATAGATGGACCTGTAAACTTATTCTCCTGAACTGCCCTTGATATACCTGACAGCTGCTCACTGGAACTGAAGTAGCCAGTTGCTATGGATGGGTACAAACCTATTGAAATTGCTTCTCAAATGTCAGAAATAGGCAAAATACTCTGCTAAACCATTTCCTCTGGCACACTTTTTTGCAAAACCTGTGGTTTGATAGCAGATGTTTTGAGAAGGAGACAAAAAAAAAAGGTCAATTTTGAAGAGAAATTACTATGAAGTACTTTCTAGTAACAGGTGATGATAAAAATACTATCTTAATTCCTTTAGGGTCACATCCATAAATTGGGACTACATTTGCAAAACATTCTGCGAGAGAAGAAATTGGATTGATTAAAGTAGTAACCAAAGAAGAGACACTCACAATTGCAAATTGCAGCCACACTGGACAGTGTGGATGAACAATTTTATTTGACCAGGTAGTACCTTTACAGCTGCTTTAGCTCTTACTTTGTAAGCCTTGTTTGCAGGTTGCCCTGAAGTGATCTACATTGTTTTTACAGTTAAAAAATGCGTGCTATGAACAAGTTAGTAGTAGTGTTTCTACATAATCTTGTGAAAAATATAGGAAGCCAATAGCTATCATAAAGTACAAATATGTGTGTTTTTCATAATTACACAGAAATCATGATTTAATAGCTCTGACTTTCTAGTTTAATAATTTGAAACCATCACACTTAACATGATCTAGCAAGATGCTGTATAACAATGCAAGAATTGCTATTTTCCCATCTAATTTAGACAAAGATCAGCAATAAACAAATTCCAGACATTGTTCAGGGTTTCATACTTATCATCATACAAAAAAGTAATTGCCTTTTATTGACCTGAACTGACATGCATTTAAATCAAGTGAATTCTGCCAGTGATATGGGACCAGGTCTTAAATTCTTTATATTAAATTTGCACTGCAGTCACTAGTTCTGTAGTCTATATTTGAAGTGATTTCTAAGAAAATATTTTTTGCTGTGTTCAATACTGCTTAGCTATGTTATTTTCATTAGTTTTGCACGTTGTATAGGCTCCTGTTCAGAAATAGAAGTTGTGCACTCTGCTCATATGAAATTGTTATAAATAACCTTGTGATGTCACCAGGCCTCTTTTCTGGCTTTTAGGCCCAAGGATTGTGATAATGCATATAAAGACCCAAGGTCAAGGACGATTATGTGAAATAAAGTGAATCCTGATAAATTCAGTTATAATTATCCAAAATACTCGGATAATTTGGGGCAGCATAACCAAATGAAGAGAAAAAAAAATTAGCATAGCTGTAAGGTATCAACACATGAACTGTGCAGTTTGGGTGTGCTGATTACCTAAAGATATTTTCATGGTAGCCTGAGACTGAACACATAACAAAATGCAAAACCACATCTGTTTGTTCAGTTTAAATTGCTGCATGATGTTCACTCAGCCTCTGTTCTCTGGCATGTGCCAAACCCATGGCTAAATAAAAAGAACGGCTGCCAAATATATCCACTTTCTAAAACTATGCAAATTGAGGACTTTGGGGATGCATAACTCAACCGCCCTTCTCAAAGTTTCACTAACAATATTCCTCTTTGTCACTGAAGCAATGTAAACAACTGCAGTTAGAAAAAAAAGAGGCAAATCCCTACCTACGTCATGATGCTTTCTCACAGAATTTTGGTAAATTAGTTGTAGTCATAAAAAAGGGAGCCTTTGTAAATTGCTCTGTGTATTTACATTACAGTGGAATATGATATGGAGAGCTTGGCTCAGCCAAAACAGACTGAGCTGGTCTGAGTAAAGGCTGTGCTGTGGTTAAGAAACTGAACTAGGACTAAAGATTCAGCTCAACCATTCAACCCTTCTGCAGATTTTCTATGTGATCTTAGGCTGCTCAGTATCAGTAGCCTTCAGATTCTGAGCTATAAAAAGGTAGTTGTTTTACTTCTTTTCTCCCATCCTTGGATTGTCTGATGTGTGCAGACTGTCTTTTGCTGTGTAGAGAACCACATATAACATCATCCTGAGCTCACACAATGTAAATAAGTAAAGTTATTTATGGTAATTGTTTATTATGTTTTACCAAAGGACTCCTCACACAGTGAGAACATAGGATTTCTCTAAATGTTGGTGTAAGTTCTGAAGTCAGAACTAATCATCATGCACAAGGTTCCTGGGAATTCACAGATATCAGACCAGTAAATAAACAACACAGATAATGAAGAAAGGGCATGAGATTAAGGTTTTAAGTGTCTTTGCATGTAAGACACTCAACATGCAAGAGTTGCATTCCCCTTCCCCTCTTGTCCACCACTTCCTGTGAGTCTGTTCACCATTCTGTGATCTGAGAAAAGATGGTGCTCTCCTAAGCTCAGATTGGATGGAGCTTTGGTCAGTCTGATCTAGTGGGAGGTGTCCCTGCCCATGGCAGGAGGGTTGGAACTAGATGGCCTATAAGGTTCCTTCCAACCCAAACTATTCTAGTAATTCTATGATTCTATGATTTAAGATTTGTTATTATGCCACAATAGCTAGAGTACCATTCAGAAGAAATTTAAGACATGCTTACGCCTAAACTAACTTATTTTCAACAGGATTTTGACACAAAGTGGTAAGGAATAAACATCTGGATAACTGTATTTTCAAACTCAATCTCATATCAGCACATCAATAACTATGTCACGTACATTAGCACAGTAGTCCATAATCCTCTTGCCAGGTACATGAAGATGCTTGATGATCTATGACAGGGTTGGGATATTTAATAGGAAAGCTACAGTGTAGTGTCCAGAAGAGGTGAGGGAGATCCCTGAAATAGTATGTAGTAAAAATCATTTGCAGCCCAAAGTGGGCCATAGCTTAACCTAATCCTCTGTGTAGTCCCTAATTTTGGTGTTGGACATCCCCCAAGCAGTCATTCTTTGCAATCTACACCAGAATTTGTCCAGGTACAGACTTGAAAACCACTGATTGTACAGGAGGAACTTGGTAGAGTTAGATAAATAGATAGCACAGGTATTTTTAAAGTGTATTGAAATGATTCCATTATTAATTCCTCTTTTAATGCCACATGAATGGAAAAGATCTGGCATTTTAAAACCACTTATAAGCCTTACTAGAAACAACAACTCCTTAGGAAAAATCTGAATAAAGATAAAGTGAACTGCCTAGCACTGAGGCTGTCCATGAGCTTTCCAGAAAGAAATCTCTAGCCTTTCCTGTGGCAAAGTGCTGAGTAATTTCCTTGAGCTGCTAAGCTCATCCATTCTACTGAAAGCAGAGAGAGCTCAGCTCTCAAGTCATTCCTAACTCCTCTCAAGATGCTCAACATATTGTAGGATGAATCCATCAGGAAGCAACCTCCAAGAGCAGGTTCACAGAAATGGACCTACTCTTTTGCCCAAAGGCAATCATTTCTCCAGTAGTTAATTTATACTGAATTCAACCTTCAATTAGGATAGCAATCAACCACAATCCTTTTTGGAAACAAACAAATTAATTACAAAAAAGAAACTGTGTCCATGAAACACTGTGATTGCAGCAAATGCCCCAAATTATTAGGGCTGCAAATGCTAAGGATCCAAGAATAACAATAGCACAGCCATGATGCACTCAGAGAATATTTCTCACTCCTACCTTCCCTATCCAAAAAAAAAAAATCTAACCTAAGAGAAATAATGATCATGTAGAAGCAATTTTACCCCAGAAAACGAGACAGTCACAGTAGAGTCAGCATCACTGCAGGAGCTCTTGGGTTTGTATTGCCAGTCATGTTTCTGTGTGAGACTTGCCATACAGGAGGTAGCAGGGAGCTGGTTAGTTTTTAACGTTCATTTTGAATGAAGCTGCTCTAACTTTACATCCAGTTCTCAAATTCAGCATGCACTGATATCAGACAAATCTTTACTAACTGTAGAGTAATTAGACAGCAAAACAAGTGTTTGTGCATGTGAGCATGTATGCTCACATGCACAAAGCCTGTGTATGTGGTGTGTTCGTCCACGTGCATTGTGTGTAAGGTCTGGTCTGCATACATATTTTTATTTTTTCCCCTCAGAGGGCATTAGTGGGTACATATTAACACCCTCCTTCCCCACCCCCCTATGCTCACAGACACATGCACACCCAATCACATCCAAGGGACCTTGCAGGAGTCAAGGCCAGGGCTTTAATGCCTTGCTACCATTTTTGACAAGACAGCCTCCTTCTCTGAAAAGGACGAGCTGGAGCCATCTTTCAGGAGTTTTCTTTCCCTGACAGAAATCAGCAGGGTTAGAATAAACTGCATAAGTTATCAGCTCCTCAGGAAAGAACATGAAAAAAGCCCTTCTATCACTTAATGAAAAATAGCTTCTTTTTTGGACAGAACTTCATAGGCTTGCAATCAAGCCGTGGCTCCCCCCTCCCTTCCTTCCTTGACGTGCCATAGAGGCAAATCAAGTCGGCATCTATTAATAATATTTTCCCCTGCTCCTTTCATTTCTCTGCATGTCCTACCACTGTCAGGCCCCGTGATGGAGCAGCGCCTTTATCTCGTCCGAGTCTGGTCTGTCAGGGTGATAAACAATTCTAACAAGAATCAGAATAAAGATCTTCCCAGTAGACTCGGCGGAGAGATAGAGGCTTTTCTCATTTTCTCGATGGAAAAAAAAAAAAATTTAATCTAGCAGCTCTGGCTTTTTTCAAGCGTCACATTCAAAGAGATGCAAATTTGTCAGAGCTGAGACCCCGGCTGACTCTCAGCACTGCGTGAATGTCAAAGGGGGGACTCGAAGCCTTTGACATCCCTGCCTTTTTTGGGGGCTATCTGCTGAAATAAAAAAAAAAAAAAAAA